>CM050171.1:101711489-101841489 GCA_027410445.1 Discoglossus pictus | reverse complement strand
CCCTAACATTTACACTAACCCTCACTAATCCCTAACAGTCTACCTAACCCTAACTATGGTATCCGCACCGAAAATCAGCAGCTCCATCTAGCGGTTGGTGGCCAAAACTACTGCTGCTACTGCTGGCAAATTTATAAAAGGAAAGGACCCAATGTATTTGTCATGTACAATTTCCACTTCACTGACTTCAAAGAAGCCTCTAGAAAAGGGGTGGGCAAGTTTGATTCTAGAGAGTCCCACACGGGCCAGGATTTGAGGATATCCCTGCTACTTACAGGTGAGTGAATCACTTCTTCAGTCATCCTGATTAACTCACCTGTGCACAGAAAGGATATCAAATACAGGCCTGTGTGGGCTCTCCAGGACAGGTCTTACCCACCCTTGCTCTTGAGCAACAGAGTCACTTTCTAGAATCTCTCTTTTTTCTCTCTCTCATGTAGGATGACGTGTTTCACATCTGTGACCTAAGGAGATAGCCAGAGGGGAAGTGCTTCACACTAACAGTGTCTCATGCTATAAGCAGACAATGACATGCTGTGTGACTGCAGGCAGCAGCATTATACTAGTAGTATACAGCGGTTTCATGTTTATAAAACATGGCATTCTATATGAGAGAGAACAGAAAGAAAGTGTGAGGTAAAGTCAAAATGTAAATGAAGTGTAAATATTAAATTACAAATCTATCTAGGAGGATAATATTTATTAAATCGCATATGGTAAACCAGTGGAATGAGACAGATGAACTACAGAAGAGGAGTGTGCATAAACACTTTAAATTATTAGTTATTATATTATTATTATATTATTAGTATAGGGACTATGGAGCATTGTATTCAATGCAGAGGCACAGTGTATAAAGTAGTGAGTCAGATGTGTCCAGTGTGTGGGAGCAGATCTACCTAGGAGATTGTCCAGAAATATATTTTAGACTGGTCTGTGGCTACTTAAAACCATATCTAAATTTCCTGGATTATAGATGCATCTGATAAAGGAGAATCAGTAGTGTATAAAAACATTTTTTTGCATATAACAAAATAAACATTTAAAAACTGATTCTTATTACAATCAATTTAGAAGCATCTTCAAAAAGGAAATTACTTTTTTACATGATATTAAAACCTTTATTTTATGATGCAGAGCATATCTAGTGACCTGAATAGCTTATTTAATGCTGTATATTTGTATTCCTTAATACAAAGATTCAACATTCATCTATGGGGTTTCCTGAAATAGACTGACATATACAAACCCACGGTCCATTAATAACATGCGTTACACCAACTTATTAAGGGGCTGAATGGCTGCCATAGTATTTACAGCAGCGATCCAATACTCTGCCAGCTCTATGCCCGAGCATGCATTAAACATCCAGCAGCATCCGCAGCCCAGTGTTTGTACAGATTCCTGCTCTTATAAATAGTGTGATGTTGAAACTTTAAAGCACATTTCTATGGTAATTTATACAAACAGAAAATAATATATTTTTATATTCACAGAAAAAGTCCCAAAATGTGCCTGAACTTGCAGTGCGTTCTGTCTATTGTATTTGTGTGGTCCAATATTCATAGTATACTCTGTAGAGGAATAAATTCTAAGACATGGAAGTCACCAAGATTGTTATGCGCCATCAGCTAGAAGCTTGAAAATCATGTGGGGAAGTTGACTTCGATATTACCATTTTTAGTTCTTGTTTGTATTCTCTCAAAACCCTCTATATAGATAACGAGGTTCAGGTTGTGACCGTCTCACTGATAATATTTTAGCGTTATTAATTTCTATAATTTAATCTTTGTCATGCAAAAAAGATGGATACATGGTAAGAGTAATTACGGTACTTCCGATATAAGTTCAAATCCCAATTCTCCCTTTTTTAAATTTACATTTTTAATCAAAACACTTATTTTAATGCCATCACAATCCACTTAATTGTACAATACTAACCCATTTATAGCATATATCTTTATATCTGTTGCATCATGTAACCTAAAAAATAATGGATTAGCAACTGGTGGGATTTGAACTCACAATATGTGTTTCAAAGGTTGTTACTTTAACCAATGAGCCATCCCTCTGCGTGAATATTAATGAGGGAAAAACAACAATACAAATAATTAAGGAAATGCACCACTTCCTCACTCAGCCTTAACAACTGGTTCTAATTAGAGCCATTGGCAGATGCAGCTTATTGCGTATTTATCAGATTCAGAGGTGGCTACAAGCACTCTAAAATCCCTAACTATGAATGCTTATAACTCAATCAATTTGGAAGCAATTTCAGAAAGGAAAACACCTTTCCCTTATTCTTTTCCACTCTTTTTCTGATGGGGATAAGAATTGCTGACCTAGACATTCATAAGACTGCTTTAGAAGCATGCTCAAAATACAAATATATTTTTTACTTTTCTTAGGCTAAATTTGTCATTTTGAGAGAGAGACAAAATAGACTTTTTCTGAACTGTAATGAAATGTAATTAGAGTGACCCCTCATTTCAAGTAAGTTATTTTATGGATGTTTTATATGATGTTTTCGGTGTCCAAACTTGGGTCCCTGAAAGCAGATACCGGGAGATTTGTCCGGCGCCAGGGATTACACCAGAATCTAGTTTAAGGTCTGTGTTTTGAGCACACGGACAACACCTAGTAACACACACTGCTCTAATGCCAATTATTGTAACGTCAGCTGCAGGGGCCATTTCAATTGTAATAACGGCATTATTTACACAAAGTTTAATAGACCGTGAATATACAAGACTATATGGCTGATTGTATTACTGGCTAATATTTTACAAAATCTCCTGCCCCTGAAGTGTTCATTAAAATAATAAATAAATAAGTACCCTAGTCCTATATTTTGAAAAACAGATATAGGAAAATAGGCAAAACATTTTTTTTAAATTTAAAAAAAATATATATTTTTTTAAATAATAATCCATAATTTCCTTTATAGAATTATAGAGCAACGCATTCAACTTGGTTTATTTCTGCACAATGGGAATGTGGCAGATAAAACAGCCAGTGCTTTCCACCGGATTCATGGAGAGTGCATTTGTTTACAATGACACAGCTTTTAGAGAAATACAAATTTAATTTGACAATAAGTAATAAGTCTAAAATGGAAAGATGCAGTTTCTGTGGCTTCATAATAGTCTGTCCATGAATGGAGGTGGCTCCTGCACTATACAATGAAATATGGCATTTCACAGCTTGCTGCTGATCCCCTTGTACAAGGACACAACCTGTTAGCAATAGTAATGGCATATGAGAAGGGTGGAGGCAAACACAGTACCCACTAAAGCCAAGCAAAAGGAAATATATAGGACTATTTCAAAAACGACATTATGCTAATAGCAATGTGGTTGTGGTGACTTGTTTTACCACTCTGATGTCTCTTTAAATACAATTCTATAAAATAAGTCACATCACAGAAAAAACACTTAACACAGATGGTTATAACAACCCTGTAAGCATGAAAAATATAGAAGCATGAACACCTACTACAATACATAGCAAGAGTAGAATGGTTTTATATTGTCATATTTGCTATTAGAGAAGCCTTATTAGCCATATGCAGTTGATTTGAGCAACAGTACCAGTGATTGGCTAGTACATCTAGTACTATAGACACAATGTATACATGAGCTACAGAGGACCTTTGCAGGGACTGTTTAGAAGGTTTCAGGGCTTTTAAGCATTTGCTAAAGGGCCATTTACCTCACTGTAAGTGCTCTTCATGGTGTAAAAGAGCCCATGTTAAAATGATCTATTAATTACACTGACAACAGTAAAGAAAAACATATAAAGTTTTAAGTCTGTTTACAAACACAGTGTCTCCTGTCTACTGCCTGTAGCATGGTTAATAACCGACAGCAGAGCCATGGGGTTTGCACAGTGATTGATAGCAGTTTTCCCTGAACTTAGGAATGCGCAAAACAAGTTAACCCATAACTGACCTGTTTAGGTAATTCCAGCATTCCAAGCTCTGTACAGATGTATTATTTAATGGTTAACTTTTTTTTTTCTTTTGCTCACTACACAGAGCTGTAGCTGAGGATCTGGCTGTGGGCATGTCAGTGACTCATGTAAACACAGACTTAATTTATTAATTTCTCAATTGAAAAAGTATTTCAAAAACAAAATGGCAATGCCCAAAAAGTGATCGCCAAAAATGAAGCGCTCAAAACACACCTATTAATTCTAATGAATACGGTAGTAATACATATAACTACAATATATAATCACTCTATATGAATTTGTGTGCTATCACTGAGGAAGCCCCTGTAGTGGGTGAAACGCGTCTGCTATTAGGTGTTTGTGGTATATTTTTATTGCCACTAGTGGAGTGTTGTAATCCAAAAGTTTTTTTTAATCCTGTTTGTCTGTACTGCATTGTATACAATTGGGCAAAGACTGTGCAATAAATTAATGGAAAGACACGTTTGAGACTGTGTGCCTTCATTGCCACCTTGAATACCAGCCATCACGTATACAGCAGTTATAACAACAGCAACTCAATTTAAAGCTGAGGACAGATACCACGTGAACTGCAACTACCCCTTGGGACAGGTCTTTGGAGGTGCATTTGATCCATAGACACCCATTGAAGCTATTAAGATACCTAATTTATTTGAGGTTATTAAATGTGAGTAATATTCTGTATATTTTTTTGTACCCACGTTATTATCAAGTGTTTATATTGCACCAGGTGGTGGTGCGTGGTTTCTTCCCCTACTCTTCTTGTTTATATCAGCCACTAGGACACGGTGGGAACGGTGTTCTGTGAAGAAGTCGCACACCTCGGGCATATATGAATTTATTGTGGATGGTTTAAGACTAATTTATATGCTGCGCTGTTTCTTCCCGTTTACAAAAAGTATTTCAACATGCTTTTTGGAGATCTTTACTGTGATGTAGTCGATATTGTGCTGAATTAAAATGTACCTTTAATAAATTGATACTTAAATAAGTGAATTAACACTTAGGTAGATTATTTTAATATTAAAAATAGGGAACCTTCTATATCCCTATAAAATAAACTTTATAAAATCAGTGTTACTTTCTTGCAAGTGAAGTTTTATTAGTCATATCCATCTGAGGGCCCTCAAATAATAAATCCAATTATCTGGGCATCTTTCTAGAAACTACAAGTTGCATGTAAGTATTTCAATGCATAAATAAGGTGCATGCACTTTATACGATGTAGTCAGAAGGTCTCCCATAGCGTTCAATACAAATCCCCACACACAACGTATCTATAACTCACAGTTATTCTGACCACTGGCTGTAAGAGGCATTCTGGGTAACAAGTGCTGTCTAAATATTCTTCTATATACAGGATACCACAAGTTTCCATGATGTTGTAAGCAGAGCTGGCTTGGGGCCTAGCTGTGAAAATAAAGCAGCTTCTTAGGTCTGGCCACAGACCGGTTTTGTTACAGGTGGAAAGACGGCTCCTTGCCACACAATCATGCTCTGAATACAGACCCAGACTAAGTAACAAGTACACTCCGTAATTATCATGTATCCAGACCGGCAAAAGTGTGATTAATAATAAAAAATACATTATAATAAAGAACTTCTGCGGTTCAGGAAAAACTTCACATGCATGTGAGGTAATACACAAACCAATCTTTATTTCTGAAGTCCCTGTTTGTGTAAAGAAGGTTCAGTTTTGTCTGAGTAGAACACTTCTGGTTAGTCTGAAGCCCAAATACGTGCTTATACGACGTGTGAAGTTACCAGATTTCAAACTAACATATTTACCCATTACAAAACTTTTTCTTTAATAAAACTGAACAATTAACTGTATTACTAAAACGAGGAAATATAGTTAATTGCAGAGTAGTCAGTCAGAACTCTACCCATACCTTACTCCCATCTTTTCTGTGTCAGTTTTAAATTAAGCCGTGGTCATTTCATTATATCTACTTATCGGAAAGTTAAAAAAGAGAATTAAAACATTTTTTGTAGATCTTAATTATATATATTGTGCAAAGGTATGTTTAGCCACATAATCAATGCTGCCCATTAAAATCATCAAAAGGTCATCAAAATTTGAGAAATTAAAAGTGCATGCTGGAGTTCGTTAACTGAGCCATAAAATTGAGCACTTTTAGCATAAAAAAGAGCATGCTCAGTTAGTTTAAATCAATTTAATGATAAACTTTCACACCTAAATGTTTCTCTACATTATTATTTACTTGGATAAACAACAGTCAAAGTTAGCACAACTTGGTTCTCACTAGACCATGCATTGAAAATTGGCCCTCATTGCGAGCCTCGTGCCTCGTGCCTTTGGCGCTCATTGCGAGCCTCGTGCCTTTGGCGCTCATTGCGAGCCTCGTGCCGAGTGCCTTTGGCGCTCATTGCGAGCCTCGTGCCGAGTGCCTTTGGCGCTCATTGCGAGCCACGTGCCGAGTGCCTTTGGCGCTCATTGCGAGCCTCGTGCCGAGTGCCTTTGGCGCTCATTGCGAGCCTCGTGCCGAGTGCCTTTGGCGCTCATTGCGAGCCTCTCCTCATTTCCTTTGGCTCCTCTGAGCACCTTCTGCGCTCATCACAAAGACAGATATATGCATCTATATCTTTAAAAATAATAATTAATTAAATATTAAATTAATATACTTTACCTATTTCTAATTAATATATCCAGCAATCAATAGCCTAAAGAGCTAACAATCTCTTTTTATTTTCCTGCAGCATATAATGTACAGCTGGAGTGTTGCTGCCCTGAGGAGAAAGTGTCATGAATGTACCAACTGTCCATTAGAAATAGGCTGCGTGTGCGAGGGCAAACCATTGGTTTAGTTGTGTAAAGCGCTAGTTTAGATGCGTAATGTTGTTAGTTCCAAGTTAGTGTTGTAAAATGCCATAGTTTGTCTATGTGTTACGCAGTAAGCAAGCGTTTTCCGTCCTTTGTAATTGTGTATTTTGTACCTCGTACGTTCCTGGGTAAAAGTGGTACACTGCTGGCAGTGTTTTTTGCGGTTCAGGGTCGTCTAGCCTCGTTTTCATTTGTTTTGGGCGCCATTTTCTTTCTCGCTTAGCCAATTGTGTTTTTCAATTTGCGCGGTTCGGCCGTTAACTTCATATTTTTCCTACCTCGTAAGTTTTAGTGCCTCAACTGCTCGCCTCACTATGCGAGGCTCGCAGGCGATGAGCACCTTTTGCGCTCATCGCCTAAGTCGTACACACAACGCAAAGCGTGACTAGGCCTCACAGTTTGACAATTATAATATGTGATAGCTCAAATGTTAGGAGCCAGAAGTAAGATTTTATAGGCCATGGCTCTCAGGATCACTCAAGTCCTGCACTACACTATAAAGCAGCGCCTTGGGCTAGTGTTAAGGACAGAACAGTATTACCCAAGTGATGCTCTATGTATGTCAATAATATACAGACCCACTAAACCATTTTATTGATCTGTCTGTGCTTAATATGTAACGTTGCTGACCTCCACAGTGGAGAGTGCTAAAAAGCGGAAGAAAAAGTCCAATAAACAGCAAATGGTCAATTGAACCTGACCTTCCTCTGCTCTCAGTCTAATCCGTCCATTTATAATGATTTTCACTTTGTCGTCTCAAGATGGATTTATTTTTATTTAGTTTTTTTTATTACTTATTCTAGTAACTGCTAAAGTGCGAAAAACAATAAATCGAAAAATACTAGAATAAGGTAAATTTGACAGCTGAGAAATGTGTATTGTTAAATACAGCAATCGTTTCACATATGGTGGGCTACGAGTGATAGAAGCCCTCCACCGTACAAAGTACAGGAGTACAAACAATCAATAATACATTAGTGATTCTATTTATAGGTCTAAAAAATAAGTTAATAAATGTATTTCCTGCTCAAATTTCTCAGAAATACAGTTTATGCACTGCACACTATATACACACATACAGCTATACCTCGCTTAACGCTGTAGATGGTTCCAGGTAATGGGATTGCTAAGCGAAACCGCTCTAAACGGGGCAGTTTAACATGGGGAAGATAGGGGAACTCACGACAAAAACCCACAATTTTAATTGAAATTTTAGTTTTGGGGGTTTTATATGAACTTCAAAGAAAAAGCAAACCCAACACTGACACAAACTGAACATTAGCAGAAATATACACTTTAAATTATTGATGTTGAAGCTTCTGGCTCATCCTGGATTCTGTTTTCTTATAGCAAATCAGAGCGTTGAAAGGGGTCTGGCAGGAAAAAAAGCTATATAGTGAATCAGCTCTAAACGGGGTACCTTTAAGCGGGGCATATTTATATATCTATATATATATATATATATATATATATATATATATATATCTATATATATATATATATATATATATATATATATATATATATATCTCTATATCTCTATAAATATACAGTGCCTTGCAAAAGTATTCACCCCCTTGGCATGTTTCATATTTTGTTGCCTCAACCTGGAATTAACATGGATTGTTTGAGGATTTGCATCATTTAGTTTACAGAACATGCCCACAACTTTGAAGAGATATATATATATATATATATATATATATATATATATATATATATATATATATCATTTTATTGTGAAGCAAACAACAAATAGGACAAAATAACAGAAAAAGTCAATGTGCATAACTATTCACCCCCTAAAGTCAATACTTTGTAGCTCCCCCTTTTGCGGCAATCACAGCTCCAAGTCGCTTTGAATAAGTCTCTATGAGCTTGCCACATCTTACCACTGGGATTTTTGCCCCTTGTAAAACTGCTCCAGCTCCTTCAAGTTGGATGGTTTGTGCTTGTGAACAGCAATCTTTAAGTCTGACCACAGATTTTCTATTGGATTAAGGTCTGGGCTTTGACTAAACCATGGCAACACATTTACTGGTTTCCCCTTCAGGGGTTGCTTCAGCCGTGTGTTTGGGGTCATTGTCCTGCTGGAAGGTAAACCTCCGTCCTAGCCTCAAATCACTTACAGAATGGTACAGGTTTTGATCAAGAATATCCCTGTATTAAGCACCATCCATCTTTCCCTCAACTCTGACCAGTTTCCCAGTCCCGGCTGCTGAAAAACATCCCCACAGCATGATGCTGCCACCACCATGTTTCACTGTGGGGATGGTGTTCTTTGGGTGATGTGATGTATTGGGTTTGCGCCAAACATAGCGTTTTCTTTGATGGCAGAAAAGTTACATTTTAGTCTCATCAGACCAGAGCACCTTCCTCAATACACTTTGGGAGTCTCCCACATGCCTTTTCGCAAACTCAAAACATGCCATTTTGTTTTTTGCTGAAAATAATGGCTTTCTTATGACCACTCTGCCATAAAGCCCAACTCTATGGAGCATACGGCTTATTGTCGTCCTATGTACAGATACTCCAGGCTCTGCTGTGGAACTCTGCAGCTCCTCCAGGGTTACCTTAGGTCTCTGTGCTGCCTCTCTGATTAATGCCCTCCTTGCCCGGTCCGTGAGTTTTGGTTGGTGGTCGTCTCTTGGCAGGTTTGCTGTTGTGCCATGTTCTTTCCATTTGGTTATGATAGATTTGATGGTGCTCCTGGGGATCACCAAAGATTTGGATATTTCTTTTTTTATAACCTAACCCTGACTTGTAATTCTCAACAACATTGTCCCTTACCTGTTTGGAGAGTTCCTTGGACTTCATGGTAATGTTTGGTTAGTGGTGCCTCTTGTTTAGGTGTTGCAGCCTCTGGGGCCTTTCCAAAAAGGTGTGTATATGTAATGACAGATCATGTGACACTTAGATTGCACACAGGTGGACATCATTTCACTAATTATGTGACTTCTGAAGGTAATTGGTTGCACCAGAGCTTTTTATGGGCTTCATAACATAGGGGGTGAATTCCATACGCATAATAGTTTTATGTATATATTTTTCTCATTTCACTTCACCAACTTAGACTATTGTGTTCTGATCCATCACATAAAATTTCGATTAACAAAACATTGAATTCAAGGCTGTAATGTAACAAAATAGGTAAAAAGTGAAAGGGGGGTGAATACTTTTGCAAGGCACTGTACATATAGACACACATTATATATATATATATATATATAGATATATATATATATAGATATATATATATATATATATATATAGATATATATAGATATATATATATATATATATATATATAGATATATATATATATATATATATATATATATATATATATATATATACATATATATATATATATATATATACACACACATACACACACACATTATATACACATATTTAGAATGAAAATAAATACAACAATGTATATGTAATGTTGCTGCTGCGGAATCTAGTATCTTGGTTTACAGTGACCTACTTTTTGAGGTGAGAGACTTTGAATACACAGGTACCTGCACAATGGGAACTGGGTATAAACAAAAGGCAGTGTATTAAGTCTAATGTAAGGTTCATTAGTTTACATACTTTTAAATAAGTTTACATCCTCAGCACAATAAAAATGGCCATAGTAAGCAGTTGCATATAGAAATGAAAAAATGAAAAATCTGTTTATTTTTATGTTTATTTTTATAAAAAAGAAAAAAAAAACGTTAATGGACAAAATGGTATAAAATCAAATCACATATATAGTTGTGAGCAGGCGAGCTTGCTTAAGCCGTTGCTCACGCTAGCGAAGCGAGGGTCGCAGTTGCTGGCAAGGAGCGCCGCAGGCGCTCCTTGCCAGCAACTGCAGCCCTCGCGAAGAGGGCTGCAGCCCTCGCAGCAACTGCAGCCCTCGCGCTCCTTGACAGCATTTGCGGCCTTTGCGAAGAGAGGGAGCTGTGCGTGCACGCCCCTGGAGAGAGGGAACTGTGCGTGCACGCCCCTGGAGAGAGGGAGCTGTGCATGCACGCTGCTGGAGAGAGGGAGCAGAACTCCATGCCCCATTAGACCCATCAGACTACTTACATTCATTGGAGCATTTCAATTCACCTCCGCCATGTCTCCCCTGCCTGCACATTTTCTGCAGAGGCAGGGAGTTTCAGAATTACGTCACATGCATGCAAAGTCATTCAGGAAGTCCCTGCCTCTGCAGAAAAACGTACAGGCAGGAGATGCATAGTGGTGGATAATTGAACAGCTTCGATGAATGTAAGTAGTCTGATGGGTCTGACTGATGATGTATTGTGTGTGTGTGTGAGGTGTGTGTGTAATGTGCAGAGTGTATACATATATATATATATATAATGATGTATTGTGTGTGTGTGTGAGGTGTGTGTGTAATGTGCAGTGTGTATACATATATATATATATAATGATGTATTGTGTGTGTGTGTGTGTGTGAGGTGTGTGTGTAATGTGCAGTGTGTATACATATATATATATATATATAATGATGTATTGTGTGTGTGTGAGGTGTGTGTAATGTGCAGTGTGTATACATATATATATATAATGATGTATTGTGTGTGTGTGTGAGGTGTGTGTGTAATGTGCAGTGTGTATACATATATATATATATATATATAATGATGTATTGTGTATGTCTGTGAGGTGTGTGTGTAATGTGCAGTGTGTATACATATATATATATATATATAATGATGTGAGGTGTGTGTGTAATGTGCAGTGTGTATACATATATATATATATATATAATGATGTATTGTGTGTGTGTGTGAGGTGTGTGTGTAATGTGCAGTGTGTATACATATATATATATATATATATAATGATGTATTGTGTGTGTGTGAGGTGTGTGTGTAATGTGCAGTGTGTATACATATATATATATAATGATGTATTGTGTGTGTGTGTGAGGTGTGTGTGTAATGTGCAGTGTGTATACATATATATATATATATATATATAATGATGTATTGTGTGTGTGAGGTGTGTGTGTAATGTGCAGTGTGTATACATATATATATATATATAATGATGTATTGTGTGTGTGTGTGTGAGGTGTGTGTGTAATGTGCAGTGTATATACATATATATATATATAATGATGTATTGTGTGTGTGTGTGTGTGTGAGGTGTGTGTGTAATGTGCAGTGTGTATACATATATATATATATATATATATATATATATATATATATATATATAATGATGTGTTGTGTGTGTGTGAGGTGTGTGTGTAATGTGCAGTGTGTATACATATATATATATATATATATATATATATATATATATATATATATCACATATATAGTTGTGAGCGTACGAGTCGTTGCTCACGCTTGCGGGCTCGCGTAGCGAGCCCGCGGCCCTCGCGAAGCGAGGGCCGTGGCTCGCGAAGCGAGCCGCGGCCCTCGCGTAGCGAGCCGCGGGCCTCGCCAAGCGAGGGCCGCGGCTCGCGCAGCGAGCCGCGGCCCTCGCGTAGCGAGGTCACTGGGCAAGGGCCTCAGTTGCTGGCGAGGTCACTGGGCACGGGCCTCAGTTGCTGGCATGGAGCGCCGAAGGCGCTCCATGTCAGCAACTGAGGCCCCTCGCGAAGCGAGGGCCTCAGTTGCTGGCGAGGTCACTGGGCAAGGGCCTCAGTTGCTGGCATGGAGCGCCGAAGGCGCTCCATGCCAGCAACTGAGGTCCCTCGCGAAGCGAGGGACTCAGTTGCTGGCGAGGTCACTGGGCAAGGGCCTCAACCACTCGCAAAATTCACGTCGCTACTCAAAAAACCCGACACACAAATTACGACACTCGCTAAATTTTAAAAAACCCGACACACAAATTACGACACTCGCTACATTTTACCAGGAACGCAAACAACCTACGAAACACGTTACCACACATTACGACCTCGCAAACATCGGACGCAACACGCCGACATACAAACATTTAAAACACAATACATACACACAGCACATACATAAAAAACTTACCTACACCAAGAGGGAGCACCCAGGACCTCAAAAAAGCAACTTACACCTCGATTTTACTCGAAATAAAACAGTTTAGAGACTAAAAAAAAATCTAAGCGAGAGAAAAAATGGCCGCCGAACAAAACGAAAACGAGGCTACAGCACTCTAAACTCGCAAAACACCACAAAACACCTACGGATATTCCGATACAGACCTATACCACACATTACTCGCCATTTTACACCAATGCGGAAGTACACGACTACGCTAACGGTTTGGTCTCGCGCACGCACAGTGTTACACTGCACACATTCAGCATGCTTATACAGCAGCTCCACACCACTAATGCTGCAGCAACATCAACACAGATTGCAGATCTTCAACACAATGCTTCAAAATAGGTAAAGTATATTCATTTATTAATGTATTATATATTTTAGTATTACACACCAAGCAGCATTAGCTACCTTACGATTTGATTGCCGTCATTTTTTGACGGGCAATTCGCTAGTGACTATATAAAAAGGAGTAGCTGAATCAACGGTGTATTCTGAAAAAAACTATAACCTTTCATAACTTCTATAATATTGATAAATACAAAATGAAAATATGCAGTAAAGGATGATTGAATTTAAAGGGACTCTAAAATCAACATTATGTAAAAGTGGAAAATATGTGGACTGAGCAGTCACTTCTGCAGGGGCTCAGCCAATGTCACTGGGCCTCATACTATCCATTTGAGCAGAAGTGCTGACCAATTGACGTATTTCCCAATTGCATCCACCTTGGTTTCTTTTGCCTCTAGACCTAGAGTCTCACACTCACTCTGGCTCATATAACATGCCCTGCCATGTACCCGGTCCACATACACTCGCCAATTTATCCTCTACTCTTTTCATTTACTTGCCAAGCTTTTTTCATTAATCCCTTTAGACTGTAAATTTGTACGTTTTAAATCTTGTAAGGTGTTTGCGTTTAAAAGCTTACGGACATGGTACTTTTTTCAAAGACCGGGCCCTCAGCTTTTGCCATGTGTTTAATATTGTATTTTTTTTTCTTTGCACTTGACCCCTGTATAGCGCTAAGGAATAGATTGGCGAGTTGCAATAATAATAAATAATATTAATATTTTTAGTTATTGCTTGTATAGGCCCTGAAACCCTCCCACAATAAAACAGCATAGATAATGAGGTTCCGGCTGTGACGGTCTCTCTGAATTAAATTTTACATTTGCTGATTTCTCACACAGATTGTTGGGGTAAAATCATCTGTTTTAGTACTGCATATTGTGAGACTGAATCCTCTTTCTTCCTTTTTAACATTACAATTTTAAGTTGAAATATTTTCAAAGCATTACAATATCTATGTTTGTCATACTACCCAGTTATAATATTTACACATACAATCATAACACAAGTTAGGTACCAACCCACACTGAGGAGCTCCATTTAAGATTGAAACAGCTGTCTGTGGGTGGGTCTCTCGTGCAAACCCATCCTATGCTGTACATGAAAGCTGTGTTCTAAAAAGCAGGAATATGCTAAAAAGAACCGTGTATAAAGTAGTACTACATATTGGGGTCCTTGGCATGTCCCTGCCTAACTTTTCATAGTGCAGTTCAAAAACTGTATTTCTTGAGATTCTGAGCAGAAACTAAAACTTCTTTTTTTACTTATTTTTAGATGTCCAAATGTGAACGCAAATTTACTATTTTAATACAGTATGTATATATTAAAATCTGGTGCCATTTCATAGACCGCATTTTATCACGAGGCTCTATGCTTTTACATGTTTTGAGGTGAAAAAGAACTTGAGACAGAACTAATATCATATATGTAATACTCCCTTACTCGGCATGCACATCTAGCCACAAAATGCAAACCCCAAATCCTAAAACAAAGTATCTTTGCAGGAAATAAGAGCAACAAATGCTGCATAAATTAACCATGTTAAAAGAACACAAAAGTAGCAATATGTGCTCTGCGCCATCATTTAAAAGTTGGAAAATCATGTGGAAAATGTGTTTACTTTTTTAAAATTGATCAAGAACTCACTTATATATTGTCATTTTAGTTTAGTCCTTGAAGCCGCCCCACAAAAATCTGCATAAATAAAAAGGCTGGAGTAGGTAAATGCAACACATTATACTATATATTTACACCATGTTTGAAAGCAGTGTGCTACATATATATTGAATAACTATGTGAATTAGTTATTTAAAATTATATTATATATATATATATATATATATATATATATATATATATAAAATGTTGACACACACTTTATATATTGATTTTTTTAAGCAGTAAAGAAACTGATGCTAACTGATCAGCTGCTATATTAGCTGTTAGAATTTAATGTCGTACTTACAAAGATTCAAAGCTTCTACACCGGATTCATTATGTACTGTGCGATACAGAGCTCATTACTCATTCAGGCAGAGGCAACACATTGAAATAGCCTGGCTTCTATTAATCATAACTCCATGAATTCAACATCACTTTAAAAAAAAAAAAAACTTTTTCCATGTGCTTTTTCACGCTCTTTACGTTAAAATGGTGAAGATGGCGCTTGGCATGTGAGGCCACTATCTCCATTTTTATATGCATTTGTTTTTTTTTCACTGTATATTTGATCATTTTATAACAAAGAGAGACCAAAACCCATAAATAAGCTTATACCCAGTGTAGACCAAAGGCAATAAAGAGTCAAACCATCTCGATTCAGGCTACACAGCATGTTTCCTGCTTTACCTACATATATAAAGTGGCAGCGCAAAGTACACCTCTGCCTAACCTACAGGTTTACTTTCTCTTTTATCAGGTTAACGCAGTAAATTAATCTGGCAGAATAGGTGATTAACTATGGTTGAATCCCCTCTATGCAAGGATTTGGTTTATATAAAAAAAAAAAAAAGCACCAGAGCAGGAGAGAGATGCTGCAAACCTCTCTAACTGAAATAAATGAATAAGTTCTCAATAAACAGGGACAGTTGCTACAAATTATGCAAATGATACTGTGACACAACAGGACATGAAAAAAAAACAGAACTCTGCATTCGACATGGAACGAGATGCGGTCTGTGGTTTATCTGTGGTCTGCTCTATATACGCTGATAATAGTTGCAACGTGCCCAATTATTTTCCAGTACTTTTTTGGCATTTTTTGGGTTCACTTCAAGTTTTCTACATAAAAAAAACTACAAAACAGCAGAGGTTTTTGTTTTTTTGGGACAAAAGCATCTTTCATATGGGAATACCTGGCAATAATTAGCAGTCAAATAACACAATAGGAAATATTTTGCCACAGGCTTATTTTGTGTCTTCTATAATTTTAAGAACAAACAAAACAGTACAAGATATTTACATTAAAAGGGCAGATCACGGATTATACTTTGACATCAGTGTTTGTCTAAACACGTTCAGTAATAATAAGAAAAAATATCCAATTTCCAAAGAAGAGCAGTAAATAGAATACTAGTTTAAAATATGTTGCCATTTAAATGAAGTAGAACATTCTCTGGGTAAAAAGATTGCTGTATTTATTCAAAAAGATGAATTAGCTGTAGCAATAAATAGTTCATATATATTGTGGTTTTATCATGTCACAGCCTGCAAAGTCTCCTTTTTGCTTTAAAGGGAAGATCAGCAGAGTCAGGGGTACAAAAATGCAAATGGCAATTCACATTGTGGTAATGAACTAATATCTGCCTTCAAAAAGGTTTGTACCTAATTGATAAGAAGCTGACACTTAAAGATAAGGGAAGATTTAAGAATACAACATGAAGATGGCCATACAGCTGTGTGTGTGTGTGTGTGTATAATAAAAATATTGGACTAGGGTGCCCATAAGATGATCAACTGAAAACATTCTGTGTAGATGAGTTCAAATACAGTTTATCTTTCAAGTATGTACCCAACAAACAAAATTATGAAAGCCATAGTAATAATATTATATTAATATACTATGAAAGCCATACTAATAAAACAAGTCTGAATTTCTGAAGACTGTTAATGAATACATGAATCCATTTTGTGTTTATTATATCAAATTCTGAGAGCAGGGTGATGGGGGGCATAGTTATCAGTGGAGGGAAAGGTAAGAGAGAACAGGACGAAGTCCAGAGTCTTTGTTAGGTAATAGGATAAGATTGAAATTGATCATCGATCCCTCCAGGGTCCTGCAGAGGTAGCAAACTTTTTTTTTCTAATTAAAAACTAGCTGACCTTGTTCTCTGAAAACTTTAAGGCTGGCTAAGAGCATAATTAATCAAACCCATATTTTCCATTGGCATGTGGTCCCTGGGGTTTAAAAAGCTCTTTAAAGAGATATCTCTCCTTTGTGGCTTTGAAAGCTAAAACTCATCTACCTTTAAAGAACATCCATTGTCCTATGTTATCTACATGGCCTTTTCAATAACTGAACTTGATAATGGGCAAAATATTTTTTTTTGGGGTGTGTTGCAAACAAACACAACCTTTACTTTTTAACGTTTAAATGCAACATTAACTACATAGTTCCATATATTTTCTTAGATGCATATTTCTACTACTTTCTCATGGTGATGTGTACTGCGAATAAATACTGTTGTAAGCACTAGCAATTTTATTGGTCATATTCTTATTGTGCAGATAGAAGCTTCATGTACATTCAGTTTTATCCCTTCATATGAAGTAGATCAGCAGAAACCAAACTGGTAGATTCCACTGCAGTATAATTGTATATGAAAAGGTAACAATCTAAAGGATGTATTTGTTTTTTAAAACATTCTAAAATAATATTCAAGTGTAGATCTTTACGGATTACAATCGAAATTGTAAAAGGTTTTAGTAATATTGTAAACTAAAAACAAATGTAGACAGTGAGCACATTCAACAATGATAGTGGTACAGGCAACAGAAAATATCTGGAACCAATATAGTATATAAAATACACTATTTTAACTTACACTTCCGAAACCAGTTAAACCATGTATGGTGTAAGGGACGTCACTTTATATGCAGATCTAATCAGTTCCTAAAAAGCTCTAAGGTCATAGAGGTATATTCCATGTACCCGTTGGGTTGTATCTTGGGTGGCCTGCAGATCCCCATGAAATGACAAAAAGTTAGCTGTGTCAGGGAAATGGTCATTGAAAGTGTTCATGTGGTTCTCTGTGGAACTTTGAGGCCCTAATACCCACTTTGGGAGCCTATAGAGCGATACTGGGCCATGTAGGGCAATATAGATCTGGGCCATGTAAATTCTGTTACAGGGGGTTGTGGGGTCCCACTGGAGCTAGTTTGCAGTCCTGTAAATATTTCATAAAGGAGTTCATAAAGCTGTGTTAGGCAACCAAGTCCTATGAGGGATGCCAGAAGGCCAGGCTTTCTCTCTCTCTCTCTCTCTGCATGTGCCCAGGTGGACCAATCAGAATGAGCCAAACAAGTGCGTTATGGCAAAGAGAACCAAAATACATAAGTGGAAAGAGACAGAAATCCTAGACAGTTGGCGGTCCTCATAAAGCCAGTTTGCCCGCCACTGCCATAAAGGTATCATGGCTCAAATCATTTGGGAAATTTTACTGTACAATAGTTCTGAATAACTACTCTGATGGCTGAACGTGAGGAGGAACTAAAGGGCATATTGATGAAGGTAAAAAAAGAGCGTGCAAAAGCTGGCCTGCTGCTCAACGTTAAAAAGATGATCATCAAACCACAATCTCAGTTCTTGCCAAATAGTTTTCCTGGGCCACAAGATCTCTGCAGGCTGTAGCTGTGAAATTAAAAGACGTTTGCTTCTGGTGAGGAAAGCTATGGCAAGCCTGAAAATGCAATTAAAAAATAATGGTATTACACTGGCAACTAAGGTCCAGATATTTAGAACTATAGCATTCCCAGTAGTAACATATGGATGTGAGAGCTGGACGATAAAGCAGGCAGAGTGCCGTAAAATGTACACCTTTGAATTGTGGTGCTAGACAAAAAAAAGAGTCCATTAGACTGCAAGATGACCCAAATCAATTAATACTACAGAAAATAAAACCAAACTGTTCACTGGAAAGTTTGATCATAAGGCTGAAGCTCAAATAAATATTTTGGCCTTATCCTGAAAAGACAGAATTCCCTAGAGAAGACTCTGATGTTGGAAAAGATTGAAGGCACTCGAAGGGGACGACAGAGGCAGAGATGGATAGGAGGAGGTATTTTAAGCAATCACCATGAGCTTGAGTGAGTCAGAGGGGCAGTGTTTAGCAGATGTGACGGACATTCTAAGGTCTATAGGTTCATGGAGAGTCGGACACAACTGAGTGACTGCTCAAACAGAAAAAAATCCACTTTCCAGTTATCCAACTACAATTCTGTTTAGGAGTTACATCCTCAGGCAGGCGTGACATGGAACAAAAATAAAATGTTTAAAAATAAGTTTAAGATTATTTTTAATAATCTGCTCTATTCTTATTCTTTGTTATACTGCATACACAAGCAGTATGCCTTTATAAGTAAAAAAAAAAAACAACAATTCATATAGTGGACCTTTAAGTCTCATTGGGTTTGTTCAGTCCAGTCTAAAATGCGCTATACATTTTTTTTATATTTATTGTATACTATGTAAGTCACCCATGTGGCATCTCATTTTTATTGACAATTTATCATGGAAATGTCTGGTCTCAGAGTGTACAGTCTATTAAATTAAAAACTGTGTTGCTTTAAAGGGCATATATAGTATTGATTCCTGTCACTGCATTTTGATCATAAGAACTATATTACAGTAGACTAGACACATACATTCAAAAAAAATTAAAGATTATTACCAATTAACATAAGCATATAAACCTTGGTGGGGCTGATCACTAATACCTAGATTATGTGACAGAGTTGTAGTTGGCAAAGCTTGTTCTTCACAGATCAATGGCATCAACATGGCACCTGCTAATGGTGGGTTCAGTTTTTCAACTTAATCTGCATTTGTGCAAAATACAAATCCTTTCATGACACTTTGTAAAGTAAAACAACATTTCTATAAATCAATTCTTACCTGATAAAATTCCCGAAGCCAATTCTTTTGAAGGTTTTCTGTCTGAAACGATAAAGGAAAATAAGATTGTGAGAATTGTGTATAAGAAAAAAAGTCTTGCGTACCAAAATGTTGAAATAAGATGAATTATACATTATGATTTATCAAAAATACAAGGAAACAAGTATAAGGGTCTCTCAATTTGAGTACTTTCCATGTAATTATAGGTCAGATAAGCAGTGTCTTTGTCATTCGGATTAACGTGTACTCAAGTCCTGTGAATGGTTTCTAAGAACTGGAACACGAGGTTCCCAGAATGAATGATAACGGCACATTTTATCATATAGTAAATAACCCTATGTAATCAATACATGTACAGTACACCCAAGATCAAAATATAGACCACCAAATGTCTTAAATGTCTTTGTGTTTTAATTAAGCTCAAGGTGAGCAGATTGACGGCCAGCCTTATGAGGTCATCAAGGGTTGGATCATTTCTGACTGAGGCAGATCTAAATAGTCAAACAAAAAGCTCATGTCTCAATAGGAGCAGATACTTTTCATTGGCTGGAGTCTTAGTGTGTTAAATTGGTTTAACCTGGCAAGGACAAAATCTTGAGTTTCGCCATACAGGACCGCTCACACATCTTAATGACCTCATATGGTGTGGAGACAAGAAACTAAACTAGAAATTTAAAAAGTTTGAAAGCAAGGTGTATATTGAATTCTGCTTACCTAAATCTATGAATAGGAATTTTATTAATAAACCGTTGTAATCAAAACATATAGCTCCTAATAGGGCACTAAAGGAAATACATAATCATACACAGTGTGCATCAGATGCAGACATAAAAACATAATAAACATCTGCACAATGCATCTGTAGTTTTGCATCAAAGTAAAAAAAAAAATCCAAACTTTATACAGCGTTGTTTTGTGTATATATTTTACATAGTGGCACATTGCATTCAGGCCTAGACACATATCACGGTGGCTGACCAATTAGATCTCTATTTAGAGGTCTTGTCTTCGTGATGGAATGTGGGGGATGAAGACAAAGACTAAGTACCTCCTGCTGTCTCCACAAACAGAACATCTCACCAAAGACACTACTAAGACACTAATTGCTCTCATAATCTCTCTTGACTACTGCAACTCCATCCTAAATGGCATTCCACTAAACTAAGCCTATCACCACTCCCTCATCATGCCTGAACATTCATACATCTGCTTGTTTTTATCCTCTATTACCTCTTACATTGTAAGCAGGGCCCTCATCTCCACATGTAACACCATGTCTTGTATTATCTGCCTTCTAATATATGTAAATGTCTCTCCATTGCTTATTATAACCTCAGTGCTACAGAAAATACTGCAGTTCTACAAATAAAATATAATCACATCACATATATAGTTCTAAGCAACGCGGGCTTGCCAAAATCTGTTGCTAATGCAACTGGGAAACTGCGAGCCCGCAGCAACTGCGGCCCTAGCAAAGCTACGGCTGCAGTTGTGGCCACAAACGCGGCCCTCGTGAAGCCAGGGCTGCAGTAGCGGCCAGGAGCACCATAGGCGCTCCTTGTGCTGGTGGAGATGAGCGCCATAGGCGCTCATCCCTACGACCCTGTACGTCTTAGGCACGAAGCGCCAAAGGCGCTCACTGCGCTGGTGGAGATAAGCGCCGTAGGCGCTCATCCCTAGGACCCCACACGCCTTGCGCATCATACCTACAACCCACAGGACTACACAACACACAACTCAAAAACACAATGCAAAGAGCGAGATCCGTAGCACTTTGAAAAAAATCGCCTATAAAAATTACGGCCTGTAACACTTACAAAATAAAACTGCCACTGAGGAGAAAAAAATAAAATAAAAGCTGCAAAAAATATACGAACTTAACGGCCGCAACACGCACAGCGAAAAACACACTAAATACAAAATAAAAAACAAAATACACACACAGCAAGGGGGGACAGCCAGGACTCCTGGGAATTTAAAGATTTTCAAGTGGCGAAAATCTAAGCGAGAGAAAAAATAGCTGCCAAAAAAACGAAGACGAGGCTACACGACCCCTAAGCACGTTAAACACCGCCAAGCACATACGCCTTTAACACAGACCCGTATGACCTACTAAATACACTATTAGGAAGCATGCTCATTGCTCCACACCCGCCTAACACATACACAATAGCAGCCATTTTACGACACTAACTGTAAACTAATAACATTAACATTACAAAATGCGAACATGCACAGCTAAACAAACTGCTTCCCCTCGCAAGCCTCACAAGCAACGCCAACAGTGTTTACCGAACCACAACTACAACCGGGGGAGAGGCTCACGATGCCAGCCAAAACACCATCAGCGCAAACCTTACAATCAGCGCCAAAGGAGCTCTCATAACCAAACATACACCAACCAAGAGGCTCGCAATGAGCGCGGACGGTACTCACACAACCAAAATACTTACTTTGTGTACCAAACCGCATTACCTGCCTTTAATTCTATTGAGGTCATTTTTTGACGAGCAAGTCACTAATAATAATAATAATAACTGACATAAATAAATAAAATAAAATAAAAACATGCATACATATTTACTTAAGACCGACTTTAAGAATAAATGTTTTATTTTCTTAGGAGAAAATATGCTTGTCATGCAATGATCATCAGAAAATGTTAACCTCGATCAAACTATGTAATGTAAAGGTAATATTTATACAAAATTGGTTTATATAATGTGGCTATGTCCAAAAGGTGAATACAGTAGTACAACATGAAACTAAAGTCTACTGAGAAACAAAAATAAACATATCCAGGGATTACGAGAAGCAAAAGGGAGGCCAAGACGCAAGCAGTCTAAATTCAAGTAAATGACCCATCAGTAAGCCAGACCCCAACTGATGTTAAGGAATATTCAAAATCTCCTCAAACTGAGCGGTCTGGATTACTCATGTACTAAACCCTTCCACTTGCCTCAAGCTCCATCCTGATTTAGATTCAATATGATCACATGTACAGTTTGTGGTAATAAGCCGCGCTATTTCACTATATAAATATGGCTGTAACCAAGAACTAACAGTACGAGGAAAAAGCAAGTCTGTCCACAAAAGGGCAAACCAGTTCAATAAATTCCCAAGAGTAAGGTATTTTTCAAAGTTAAATGTTTTGCTTAACACCTTTATTTATAAAGTATTTATATTTACGTCATGCTAAATAAACTGGAGATGCCGATGTAACTAAAAAGGTTAACATGGAGCTAAAAGCCTTCCAAATGTAATGCCTTGTATTGTAGGAGAACTTTCACAAGTTGCTCTAATGAAGGAGAACATTTCTGCAATATAAATGTGATACACTGCAAGAAGGTAAATTTAATTTTACTGCCAATAAGGAAGGCATACCCCTAATAAAAAGGGATGGAGAAGGTAAGCTAATATACCTAAGATAGCTGCTACCTTGTACACATACATTGCATTAAATCGAATTGGATGTGGCCAAACATGAAACTAAAACATATTTAATGAACTCAAATGGACTGGAATGGAAAATGTCATACCAGACAACCACCAAATCTTATATTATGGTCAAGAATCCTGCAGAAGAGTAGCTCTCGTAATCGGTCAAAACATGGCCAAAGCAATGCTCGGTTACACCCCAATAATGATGGAATGATTTCAATTTGTATTCAAAGCAAGCCATTTAACATCACAGTGATCCAAGTCTATGCTCCAACCATGGATGGTTAAGAGGCTGAAGTTGTCCAATTCCACAAAGTTATTAAACTCCTCATAAACATAACATCGAAAGCGATGTTACTCATCATAGGAGATCGGAATGCTAAAGTACCTGGAATAATGGCTAGTTTTCTCCTTGGAGTACAAAATGATAGATAATCCGATAATTCTCTGGTCATAGCATTCACCCTCATGCAATAGCCTCAGAGACAACTCTAAAAATGGACAATATAGAATTTAGATGGACCATATACTTTGTAGCTAAAAATGGAGGAGCTCTATACAAATCGGTGAAAACAAGACATGGAGCTGACTGTGCATCAGAACATGAGTATTTTATTGCAAAGTTCAGAATTAAACGAGGTAAAGAGGGAAAATCATCAGACCAAGCATACACGATATAAATAATATTCAACAAGTGGGAGGTGCTGGCTAGGACTCAATAGAAATAAGAAAATCCTCATTAGTGTCCATGCTTTCAATAGGGCTAATAGAAATGTAACCAGTATACAAGAGCCCTCCATTTCTAAATAAATCAGTAAATCATTCCTGAGATATCAGCATTGATTGTGCGGCTACTTTATGCTAAGTTGCAGCTAAGCGTACTCAATAACGTTGGTGGAGGGGATCTAACGCCATTACTTCCTTGAGAGGAATTGTTTAACCACCATAGAGACAAACAAGCAGACTGTAATCCCAATTAGCACATCAACACCGCTCATTAGTATTCAGGAGCGCCGTAGGCACTCATCCCTTCGACCCCGTACCACTTTTGAAACTACAGCAGAAAAAAAAGGTGATTATGCCACAAATCATTCCCTTTAGTATTAACTGGCTAGTACAAAATATATCTAGCCTGTGATTAAAAAAAAAAAAAAAAACAACAACTTTATTTTGGAGTGACAGATTCCCTTTAAAATGGCATGAGCAAATAGTGAGAAAACCATAATGACCTGAAATTATCAGCACTTGGTAATTTCTTAGCACAATCCAATTACTTTACAAAACCACATCTACTTTTAAAATTTCCTAAACTGTTCTAGCTATGCCGGCCTCTAACCAGATGGGCCAAACCGAGCAGGTAGGTCTCCGAAATACTCTATTCCCAATTTCCCTCCCAACACTATCCAAGGCCTGGCTGCCACTTCCCAGTAAAACACCTCACAGGCTGATCCGTCCTTATTAGGATCACACTTTTAAGTCATAGAGATTTGCAGAGTACCGAGAGAAGAAAGGGCAGAGAAGTGCTGGAAATGTCACTTTTTGTCTTTCACTAAAAAGGATATGCTGTGTTGGCTCAGAAGACTGAGAACTTCCTAATGTAAAATTGTTTTAGAACACACACACTATATATATATATATTATATTATAGGGTATATTACAGTTTAGGGGTATTATTATTATTACAGTATTACACTGCATTATTACCACACGTGGACCATAATAGAATTGTTATTTATTTTTCTTCAACATGGATCAGAGTTGCATACAAATCCGATTTTACGGGGTGCCTAGAAACGACAACAGTGGCCGCGGTCTAGAACCACAGCAGGGAGCGTTGCCTAGTAACAAAAGCAGGGGCAGCGAAAACCTAGAACCAAAAAGCAGGGGGCACCTAGAAACAAAACCTTGGGGCAAAGCACTACATGAAGCAGTCTATATGGGTCATTGGCTCCAATTTTAAGATAAAGCCCATGTAGGTGTCATGCAAGGTAGAAGACTACATGTACACAAAGCAAGTGTAGCTCTCATTGAAAGCCCTCATAACAAAACAAAGATGATGAAAGGCCAAAAATATTACAAATAATCACACAACTTTTTTCGCCATTTTCAGCATTCAGAGTTGTACCCACAGAAAACAATTCACCATGTCCTCGCTGTGTAAGAAAAACACAGTATATGGGAACCAGATGGGCAAAAACGAGGAGGAAGAGAGGGAGAGAGATGGGAAATATAGAGAACAGAGAGTACAGAATATAGAGAAATATAAGCAAGATAAAAGGGACATGGGAGGTTTCTGGATTTCACTAGGGATATAATATACATATGTACCCATTTACTTTTATATACTTTATTTTATTAAGAAATGCTTATGTTTTTCTGCCTAAAATCATTCCATTTGTAGCTTTTTGGGTCTGCCTTCAGACTGAAATGCAGCGTTTCAAATTAGTCAGTGACCTCTCTCAAGTAGCATTTTGCAGAATGTCGCTACTGGTTATTGCAAGACAATGCACACAGAGAGGAGAAACTAGTTGGGAACTATCACTATTATAGTTGTCAGTGTTGGAAACGCTTAGGAAGTTGGTCACACTTTGGAGCCTCGCGAAGTACGGCGAGCCGTTGACCACACGGGACTTGCTGCAATGAGGCCTACGGCTCTCATTGCACTGCGAGCCTCGGGAAGGGAGGCAAGCAGTTGAGGCATACGGGACGACTTAGTGCATGTACAGGTTTCGGTCCTGTGTGCCCAGCAAAATTACGATTAACGGCACTGAAAAGACATTAAAAAAAATATATATATATATATATGCCTCAATTTACACACACACTACAGTGGATGAGGCAGGGAGCCTGCGATTCAGGTTGCAAGTTAATTTGATGCATATTTGCCTTTTTTTTACACAATCGAAAGAAAAAAAAAGTCTGGCGCAAATACACAAAACGGCGAAAACGAGGCCCAAGGACGTAAAGCTAGCCTGAAGGACGTAAAAAATAGCACTATGCAGTAACACTTAATGAATGCCAGTAACACTTAACCCAAGCCACTAACACTTAACCCAGGGCACTACTAAAACCCAACACAGTAACACTCAAGCGCGAGGCCTATAAAATACACAGGGGGAGAGGCTTGCAATGAGTTCCAAAGGCGCTCATTGCGAGACATGCAATGAGCGCCAAAGGTCTCGCATTCTGTGGCAAACAGCATTGCTAGCCCTACAATTTTACTCCCGTCATTTTTGACGGGCAATTTCCTAGTTTGTAATAAATAATAGCTTCAAAAAAAATAAATAGCTTCAAGTTAAAAAAAAGTGAATAGATACTAATTATATATATATATATATATATATATATATATATATATATATAAATAAATAAATAAATAAATAATGTTGCAGACCCCTGCATTAGATCAGATTATAACCATAGCATAGTTTCTGGCAGTGAGTGTGTTACCGATCGGCACAATATATAAATCCTGTACTAATTCACATTCAGCACTGAATTAATCATAAGGAGCTGCCACCCCTGCAATAAATGTCACCGACTGTTTGGAGAAAGAAAAGGAAAGGTCTGGCGCGTGGCCCACACATCTGATGTTGGGTTACCCTGACTCACAAAGGCAAGAGATCCATCATGATGTGCACAAAGGTGTCTGCTCTAGGTATTTATTTAGTTATTTAAAAAAAGCATGAAAAACGGTCTATATGTTGCATTATCCATTTGTTTCTAAAGTAAATCAATCCTGGGACACCCTGTGTTTTGCTGTATTTATATGCAAATAAGCGACTTGCACATTAATTTGCTGCTTTGATCTGCCAATTAGGATTACTGTTTGCTTGTCTGTCTCTGTAGTGGCCAAATAAAGTCCCACAACATTACATGGCAGTTAGAGTACCTGATAAGGTTGGGAGAGGGGGTCTGAGCCGCACATTCGCATACAAGAGCTAAATAGTTCAGAAATGTACTGTGGAGCAAAACCTACTAGTACATTGCATAGCCAGTTTTTAATATTTTTTTTAAAATGAAATCAACTGTGTGTTGGGGTGACAGATGCCTTGTATGTAACCCCTGTACAGCACTACAGAATATGTTGGTACGTTACAAATAAAAGGATAATACTAATTATAATGGAAAAATCAGCTCTGTAAAACAGGTTCTATTAATCTCTTTAAACACAATCAGGACTAACTCTAATTAGGGTGTGTCCGTGCCCTGCACCAGCTGAGTTATGGAGCTCTATGGAGAAATCCGTTACTCCCTCTATTGGCTGTACCTGACATAGACCAACATATTTTCAGTGGGCGGTTCTAACATTGTTATAAAAATAATTTTGTATGTGGACATTTTAAACCACATTTTCATGAAAATAAATTTGATGAATGTTTTAAACCTGCTCTTTCAAGTTTGTGACTTCTGTGGTTGAACTCAGATGTCATAGCCAGCAGGACGGCTAGATTGTGAATTATGTGGTTGACCAAAACAAGATATTAGAAATTGTACTTTAATCCATCTAAAATATATTGGAATTTCTATTTTATGAGAAAATGTTGTTTTATTTTTAAAGTACCTATTTAAAATCCCATCAACACCACCAACATATTGCTTGCAGAGCCACTGTTGTCCAAAATGTCTATGATGCATGTACAAGCATGTCCTATAAATGACCAACATTTGGTTTTACATTTAAATAATTTTTCTTAATTTTAGAAAATTACCAAAAATTGTCACAGATGGTCTCAGAGGCATGTTAATAAAATGCTGCTGAGATATCGCCTGTGATTTGCTAGTACATCTGGTTAGTACTAGAGACAGACTGTATGCATGAGCTACAGGGGGCGGATCCTTGCAGGGACTGTTTAGAATATTTCACTGAGTAGAAATAGAGTTCTTAAGCACTGCAATTTGTTTCATTTAAGGAAGTAAACAGAGCTTATAAGCCTTATTAATAAAATAAAAGTACATAAAAAGGTAAATATATCCATTTAAAAGGCTAGGCACCCATACAGTATATCTGGATTTCAATATGGCATTGAATTTACAGTTTACACTTTGCTTACGGCAATATCCCCCAAATATAATAAATAATATACTGAATAAACCATATTTTCTTCTTGCTTATTGGCCTATACCAAGATTCCCCAATATAAGAACAAAATATTTTATACAGTAGAATCCCGGTTATCCGGCACCCAAATAACCAGGACTCTCAAGCAACCGCCATCAATTCCCCATTTTAAAGGAACTCCCGCTAAACCAGCACTATCCGGAGTTCAAGACGGGGAAAAAAAAATACTAACCTTTTTTTCTTATTGTTTTTTCTGGGTTAAAATGGCCCAGTTTAGGTGCTAATGCATTTTGAGTGGTTGGGGGGGTGTTTAATTGTCATTTAGACCCTTTGTTTCAGTGACTCCTGATTAACCGGAAACTACACTTATCCTGCAATAGGGAGTCCCCATAGGTGCCGGATAACGGGGGTTTTACTGTATTTTAAAAAAAAAAGGTCAGACAATTTGCCCCAAACCGCTGTTTTCTCTCACATAAAAACAGAAACAAGATTATTTTCCATCAAAGTGTATAATGAAGGTAAATTTACAAGAAAATCGGTTGCGCTGTGCAATAAACAGGAAATGGTTAGCTTGATAAAGTTAATGATAATTGTTTGAATTGGAGATTGTCTGTTCTTGCTCTAACTCACCCATCCTAAGTGAAACCAATACATTATAACAGGTTATATTAAATAATGTTATATATTTTAATCAAAATAATAACTAACTTCTACCCATATAGTGTAGGAGAGCTAGAGAATGCCCTCACTCCAAAGGTCAATAGAAATCTTTTTTTAAATATATAATGTGACCCAATTAAAACATAACTTTTATTTAAATTTATGCAACAAAAATCCTATTAAGGAATTATAAAACTGTTAAAATAATGCTACCAGACTATAAACATGTACAATTTAACCTTTTATTTGGTACTATGTAGGGTATAGGTAAATTGCTATATAGAGTCCAATGAAAAATACAGAAAATAGCTATCACATAATAGAATATAACAGCATGCAAGTGACTTACTAGGGTATATCAGCAAGTAAAGAACGCAATTTTAGGCCTTGATGATCCACTAAGATTGATGGGGCAACACTTACCTACAATGAACGAATTCCCTCTGGGTAAGTCCTGTGAGCGGTGCCCATAAAGCTCACACCTAATACTGCACTTACTGCTCTAATGTAACTAGCTACCATAGTCCATTGAAATTAACACAACCTCTACGCTAGTGAAAAGGTATCAGAGGCACTATCGGTAGTTATGTTTAATACAAGCACCATTTATATTCAAATACTACACCAACTAATGTACTGGTATAACAATGCAGAATTTCATAGGATTGATATTATCAGCTATATAAAAATGGGGCATTAATGTCATACTGCAGTTATGAGAATATTGAGGTAATTAACCAGTTATAGCTACCAACTTCAACTTTGTTCTGTTTGATGCCGATTGATAGTCTGGCAGTTTAAATAGACCCAACGCACGTTGCACCGCAAGATGCCACGGATTTCTCAAGGGAGTGTTTAAAGAAATCCATGGCATCTTACAGAGGTATGCACACTACAGGACAAAGTTGGCGTTAATAATTAACTCAGAAGCGGAGACACACTGGACCTAAATCACTATGAGCAAGTGCTAGACTTGCGATTACCCAGGCAGTGATCGCACTTAACAGATAACAGGTTAAGGCAGTAGGATCAAAAATGGGGATACAGACAGCAAGTTTAAATTTAAGATTTAGCCAATTAAATTAGTTTTAAACAACATTAAATTGCAAAATATTCCAAAACTAATAAATGAAGTAACCCTGTAAAGATAAATGCGAGTTGAGGCCTGCAGGCCGGTTTTAATGATTATTCCCCAAGCTCTTCTGCATCAGTTGAATTTTACTCAAACCAAATGACCCCAAGTTTCCCCTTCCTTATTGTTAAATTATCCATGTTATGTGCACTGGCCATTATACAAATAGCCAACTGTCCTAGATTTTTTATTTAGGTCATTCGCAAATGTTATACAGTTTTTAATCTTTCATTTCAATTCTTCTAGCCAAACTTAATATATAGTGCAATGATATACAATTTTTATCCCACTGTGGTTAAAGGGCTTACACAACAGATGTCTCATCTTTTTATTATAGATCTCCAAAGGCCATCACTTTGGGTTTCTAGTTGGCAGTTTTAGTAAACATCTGCAATAGGCTGCCACGTGGAATAAGGATTCTGCAGTCTATTAAGAAGATGAAAATTGCTCAATTTCCAAAAGGAAAAAAAAATCAATCAACAAAAACAGATTATCATCAAATATAGTTTATACTTTGAGTAACTGTCCAAGTAGTGGAACATGGAGAAAGAGAGACGTCTGCTATGAAGCAATAGCTGAATGGAAAGCCAATGTACCTAATAGCAGAAACTAATAAGTTATAAGCAAATAACAATTAGATAAACGAATAGCAATGTGATCTATGAAAAATGTACAAGTCTCAAGAGCCAGCATGCTGTGGTTCCTAAAATTGATCAAATGGCTCTTAATGTTTTGGGTTTCTCCCTCTCTATGTATATAAATAGGTCTATGTATCTATCTTGATCTGCAAATCCTTTACCTGGCTCCTATAAAAGAGGCGGATTGGCTACTTAACAGCCTAGTTGGGTTCCATATTTCCCCTGTCAACACCTGCTTTAAAAAGATAAAGAAAGTCGAAATATTGTGTAGGAGGAGTGGAAAATAAAGCAATATACAGACCAGATAGGAACAAAATCAAATATATTTCCTACAGTTGAAAACAATTTAGCTGTTGCCGTTGGCTCTACAGAGTATGACCACAAAAGGCGCTCATCGCCTGCGAGCTTCACATAGCGAGGCGAGTCATTAAGCCACTTTAAACGCACTACAACTATCAGCACAAATACGAAGAGACAATGAAACACGTGGGACTTAGCCTAAAAACACTTCCTAAATGCTGGATCGCCTTGGTGTGCAAGCGGTTCACAAAGGCGGGACTTCAAAAAAAAAGATACGAGACGCAAAATCTTACGAGATTACCGGCCGAACGACGAAAACAAAAAAACTATAAAAACACACTAAATACACCCCAAAAAATTATAAAAACATCACAGACAGCACGGGGCAACAGCCAGGATGTCTGGGAGTGAGGTGGAACACAAATTTAACTTGAAAATCGCCTAAGCGAAGAAAAAAATGGCCGCCGAAAAAAATGAAAACGAGGCTACACGACTACGGACCGCGCAAAAAACTGCTAAACGCATAGCACTTTACACATCCAACTACCACATACAAAATACACTATTACAAAAGCCGGGAAATGCTCACAGACGCAAAATACAAACAGATTGGTAGCTCTTCAGCCTATTGTTCGCTGCATATAAGAATTAGAAATAATTAAAGTAGATCAATTTATTAAAAAAATCATTATTACTTAACTATATACATAGAAATATATATATATATCTATATCATGACTCATGACGGTGCTCACAGGACAAAAAGTACACGACAGGAGAGGCTCGCAATGAGTGCCAAAGGCGCACATTGTGAGGCATGTGATGAGCGCCAAAGGCACTCAGCGCAAGCCTCACAATGAGCGCCGAAGGTACTCACAGTATAAAAAGGTTTACATTGTGTATCAAACAGCATTCCCAGCCTTACAATTTTATGGACCGTAATTTTTTGACGGGCAAGTCGCTAGTATATATATATTTATTATTATTATTTTTTTAATATATATTTATCAAATAAAAAGGGTTGTGGAACATTAAATATTAATAGTACTGGTGTTGCTCCGTCTTAATTGTACTGTCTTTTTTTTTTATTGTAGTGCGTTTTTTTCCCCCTTCTGGATCACTTCCTTGTTGTGGTGAATGCACTTGTGTACCTCAATGAAGCTGTGAGCTATACCATGTAACGTCACCCAAGATGGGCAGGCCATAGCAGAAAAGTCGGTCCACTGTAGAAGGACCTGCCAATCCAATACAATATTTTTGCCATGAGAACATTATGGATAAACTCAGAGTGATAATGATTACACCTGGCATGATACGGTCTAAAGGTTACAGAAAGTCGGACATGACTGAAAAACAACGTTATTTAAGGTTTTTGCTTTCGATGTTTTGGTCCATTCTAAATATTCTCTGTAAGTATAAAACATTACTATTAAAATCACTCTTAGACTTCTAAAAATTCAGTATGGGTCATATAAAGTTAAGATAAATGGGTGTATTAATTTATAAAACATAACTGTTACAAACAAAATCACAGATTTCAGAGAAACTTGATCATTAAAATGAGAATCCCTTGCACCACACCCAATTGCTTCTCTTATCCATAAAAATGTATATTTACAGAGTTTTAAACAGAGCAGATTCTATCCCTGAACCCAGATTTAATTGAAAAGCTGCCGTTCTGTGTAGTGTGAAATAGCCAAGTCTGAGCGGCATTAAGATGCCAGTCACAGAGCGTAAGGGAAACAGAGATTGTGTGTTTAATTATTAAGATAATGGCTCGTTCTCGAGTTGTTACAGGTTCGTGTTCAGAAACTATTCCAGAATAATAAGTGTTGGAGAAGTCTTTGCAGCATCAGGTTGTGGACCTGGAATGTGACCAATCTTATTCATCTATATTATTATCTACAACATAAAAACAAATGGTTTCCAGTTCTCGCTGAGCAGAGAGCGGCTTCTGGAGTTTATCATTAGGAGATCGCTGAAAGGAATCTGTGTCTTAAAATGTCAAAATACTGTTCAGTTTGTGTTTGTGGCTCAGTGTTTACCAGATTTGTAAATAATAAGTCAAGTAAATAAACTACAGGGAAATAATATGATCTAACAGGAGAGCACAGCCAGGAGATTAGGGACCGAAGCCTAAGAGTTTGGACAATAACCCATTAGACACACAAGTTTTTTGGCAAATGAGCAGTAAAAAACTCGGGGTCTCATTCAATTGCGATTTGGCCAATTGAATAGGGCTCTATATAAGCACAGAGCATTTTTTTTTTTACAGAAGTTTTTAGTTGGTGAACTTCTATCCAACAGCAAGGTCTTCACTAACTAAAAGCTTCTGTAAAAAAAAAAATGCTATGTGCTTATAGAGCCCTATTCAATTGGCCAAATCGCAATTGAATGAGGCCCTCTGAGTCTCCTTGGAATGGGGGCTTGGGTGGCAAATGCATATACAGATATGAAATAATACCCCTGTGTATCTATTTACTTTTATGTACGGTACTTTACTTTATTAAGAAGTGTTTAAAAGATTTGTTTATTCTGCCCAAAATCAAAACAAATATTAGCTGCATGGGTCGGCCCTCTGCAGCTCATGATAGCAGTCTCTGTAGAACTGACTAAGCATATTAACCAATCAGTGGCAATCTCTCAGCAACTTGAGGCCGAGACGTTGGTCCCTTATAGACTAGGACACTACACTGCACATCAGCCTTACAGAGTCTGTGGCTGCATACACTGCAATGGGACTATTTGTTTGCATTTTCCCAGTTTTATCCAATACCATTTTAGTGTGTGTGTGTGTGTGTGTGTGTGTGTGTGTGTGTGTGTGTGTATGTGTGTGTGTATGTATATATATATATATATATATATATATATATATATATATATATATATATATATATATATATATATATATATATATATATATATATATAGAGAGAGAGAGAGAGAGAGAGAGAGAGAGAGAGAGAGAGAGAGAGAGAGAGAGAGATACACACATGCACCCAAGCACACAGTGTTTTCCTTCTTACAAATGAGATAGATAGATAGATAGATAGATAGACAGACACTCAAGTATACAGAAATTAAACATTGATAAAATATGCAAAGAAAAAATCCTGCAAAAGTGGGCAAGATCTATTGCTGTAAATATACGGAAAGACTCCGTTTTCAGATGTGATGTGCAGTCAATCACAGACTGCACACTAAACATATTATTGACTTGCAGCTACTTCAGCCTCTATGAAGAGTAAATCTTTTGCATAGAACTCAATCACACAGTAAGTGCAGCTTGTGACTGGCTTGTTCTTTTATGCTGAATTTCTCACAATTTAGTAATTTCATTACGCTTAAAGCCTTCATGTATCCGCACTCTATCAGATTGCACTAGCACAAGGCTTGGCTATGCTGGGATTACATACTAGGTAGGTCTGCCTGGCTCCTACGTATGATCCATTCTTTTTAATCACTTATTGGCACCTTCAAGAAAACAAGAAGCATCAGGTATACTCTTTGGCCTGTTTTCCATTGGCATGCCCCATAGGATGTTTGGTACAGACACATAAATAACATTACACCTTAAATGCGTCATCAAAAACACCCCTGAGGCACTAAATGAGGCAATTAATCAATCAATTATGGGACTTTGCATACATCAGTCAGGATTCCATGACATAAGGGCTTTCAATGGGAAGGAGTAAAAGGGATTCATACTTGGGCTGTGCTACAGATTAAAACAAACATCTTAAAAAAATAAAGATTTAACAAGGGACATTCAAGGCTCCTGGATTTTATTATTATGCCTATATATTTACTTTGTTTTAATAAGAAGCACCTAAAAACTAAAATTTTACGGTGTAAAACAAGGACTGACAAATTTATCTAAAATACAGAAGCCAGCCAAACATTTTTAGGATTGAATAAATTGATTATATATATATAGAAATATACAGTATATATAGGAACTAAAAGTTAGGAGCCAGCAGTAATATTTCAGGAGCTGTGGTTCACGGACTCCAGGTATTTGTCAAGCCCTGGCCTACAATCATACAAATAGTTCCTGAATGGGTCTGCCCCTCTGAAGCATATGCAGAAACAGGGCTGGATAAGTAGTATAGAGTTCTAGTCCATCAAGGGGCCGGTTCTAACAAAACATGATGCTGAGCTTTGGTCCCTGATTGGCTAGTACACTCCACATGCATCCAGCACTACATGTCCTTGTCTGCATACACTACAGTTGACATACCCATACAGGGACTATTGTACAATTTTGGGCAATACAAACAGCAAGTTTAAGAGCTCCTTAATAAAAACAAAGTCCATAAACGTAAATACACAGGCATATTACATACCTAGTAAAATCCATAAACCTTCCAAATCATTTTAATGACTAATATATTTTAGCTGCTATAGAACAGTAAACTCCAAATAACAGAGAAAAATAGATTTGTATTTTATTAATGGAATTGTAATGAATATTAAAACTTCAAGAGTAATGATTTCAACACCCAACAACGTCTAAATAACAATGAAAACCAACGGATGGATGCGCGCGCACACACAGACCGACAGAGACAGACACACACACACACCGACCGACAGAGACAGACACACACACACAGACCGACAGAGACAGACACACACACACCGACCGACAGAGACAGACACACACACCGACCGACAGAGACACACACACGGACCGACAGAGACAGACACACACACACCGACCGACAGAGACAGACACACACACACACACCGACCGACAGAGACAGACACACAGACCGACAGAGACAGACACACAGACCGACAGAGACAGACACACAGACCGACCGACAGAGACAGACACACACACAGACCGACAGAGACAGACACACACACAGACCGACAGAGACAGACACACACACAGACCGACAGAGACAGACACACACACAGACCGACAGAGACAGACACACACACGGACCGACAGAGACAGACACACACACGGACCGACAGAGACAGACACACACACGGACCGACAGAGACAGACACACACACGGACCGACAGAGACAGACACACACACGGACCGACAGAGACAGACACACACACGGACCGACAGAGACAGACACACACACGGACCGACAGAGACAGACACACACACGGACCGACAGAGACAGACACACACACGGACCGACAGAGACAGACACACACACGGACCGACAGAGACAGACACACACACGGACCGACAGAGACAGACACACACACGGACCGACAGAGACAGACACACACACGGACCGACAGAGACACACACACACACGGACCGACAGAGACACACACACACACGGACCGACAGAGACACACACACACACGGACCGACAGAGACACACACACACACGGACCGACAGAGACACACACACACACGGACCGACAGAGACACACACACACACGGACCGACAGAGACACACACACACACGGACCGACAGAGACACACACACACACGGACCGACAGAGACACACACACACAGACCGACAGAGACACACACACACAGACCGACAGAGACACACACACACAGACCGACAGAGACACACACACACAGACCGACAGAGACACACACACACAGACCGACAGAGACACACACACACAGACCGACAGAGACACACACACACAGACCGACAGAGACACACACACACAGACCGACAGAGACACACACACACAGACCGACAGAGACACACACACACAGACCGAGAGACAGAGACACACAGACCGAGAGACAGAGACACACAGACCGAGAGACACACAGACCGAGAGACACACAGACCGAGAGACACACAGACCGAGAGACACACAGACCGAGAGACACACAGACCGAGAGACACACAGACCGAGAGACACACAGACCGAGAGACACACAGACCGAGAGACACACAGACCGAGAGACACACAGACCGAGAGACACACAGACCGAGAGACACACAGACCGAGAGACACACAGACCGAGAGACACACAGACCGAGAGACACACAGACCGAGAGACACACAGACCGAGAGACACACAGACCGAGAGACACACAGACCGAGAGACACACAGACCGAGAGACACACAGACCGAGAGACACACAGACCGAGAGACACACAGACCGAGAGACACACAGACCGAGAGACACACACACAGACCGACACAAACAGGCACAACACCTCTAATGACATAAAAAATTAAAAAAAATCAGCTCCTCTAAGCATGCGGTCAAAGGGAATTAATTGCTCCGTTTAGGATTGTGGTTACATGTTTATATACTCAACCGAAACAAAAAGAAAATACTGGAAGCACAGCGGTTTACATGTAACAATTGTACCGCAAAAGATAATTAAACATTGGTAATCAATATACAAGATAAAAGAAAAACAAATGATGTTCAGTGGCAGAAAGCTCTGGGAAGTGATTATAAAATGAGAGCGCTGTTGTCTTGGTATTTTGGTGTAAGATAACCTTATTTGGTCAACCTTGCCTAGCCATTCTTCTACATGGGAAAGGTTTACATATGCTGCCATATAACTGATTTTGTGATCCATCCCAAAAACGTATGCTCATGGTTTCATTTAAAATTTGTGGCCAACGCCTAAAGACTCCTGGCTCACTATAGTATGCAAAAACTCAGCCCTTACCAGGGGTATTTTGGGGGCAATATATAACATCTTTAATACTCCCTCCCTTGGATCACCAAAGCCTTCCTTTATGCTGAAGTGGGAGTTGGACTTGCAACAGAACTGGGATGAGACTTCCTGGTCTAAAGCTTTTTCTAGCCTTTCAAAAGTCTCCCTTAATTATAGTCTGCTGGAAACCTCGCTAAAAATTTTACATCGGGCATATATGACCCCTGCTAGACTAAACGGAATATTACCGACAAACTCAGATAAGTGTTTTAGGGGATGCCATGAACGAGGGGATTTCATACATACGTGGTGGAAGTGTCCCTTAGTTTCTGAAATCTGGGCTAGAGCAACTAATCTAATCTCAGGACTATTTAAAACCCCACTTAAACCATCCGTAGCGACATGTCTCTTAGGCATGAGATACACTGAATTAGGAGGGGAGGGCAACAAATTGACACAACTGATTTACTTAGCAGTTAAAAACATCATAGCTAGAAGATGGAAAGACAACTTCATTAACTTCCAAGAAATTAAAAACAAAATAAACTTCCTATACATAAATGAGAGAATGACTCATACATTGTTGGACACACATCAAACATTCTTGGAAGTATGGGGACCTTGGATCTCTTCCCCGGACTGCATTTCTTAGGCAGTGGGGAACTAGGTTGGAATAATATCTAACTGGGCCCTCTGCAATCAAATGAGGAGTGGAGCGAGGGGCGGACTGGAACAGGCGGAGCGGGAGAGGATACTGGAGACTTCATTAGACGAAAGGTAACGATAGCAATATAAAGATTTGCTGGTGCGGATATTGGAAAAGCCATCCTAGAGTCAAGCCTGACCCTCTAATTTAGAGGAGCTGATTGGGGGCAATTCTCTATTTTGTACTCTTCCCCTTTTACTCCTTTATTTCTTTATTTCTTCTTCTCTTCTTTTTTCTTTCCTCTTTCTCTATTTCCCTTCTCTCTTTTCATATTCCTACGTACAATATTCTTGTTGAAATGTTATTTTTTAATTATGTCAATATGAGCACTGAAAATGTTAAAAACTACAATAAGGAGCAACTTTGTGAAGATGAGCAGATGTTAAGGAAAGTAATTTTCTCTTCTTGAAATGTGAAGTTATGTTTTATATACTATGCTTATTTTTATACATGCAATTGTTAAATATCCTTAATAAAAACTTAATGGAAAAAAAAAAAAAAATTGTGGCCAAACAAGCAATTAATACTGCGCTCTACAGCTTCTGTGTCCCTTAAAGGGATGATGTTGTTTGGCAAAAATGCCATATGTGTGTGGAGTATGTAGCAAACACCAGCAGCTCTGTAATACATAAGCTTAAACACATGTTGAGAGAAAACCTTGGCTTGTGTCTTGGGGGCTTAGGTTTTCTACTGCTATTCTGCCATTAACCCTAATATGGTTTTCATACTAAGGGTTACTCTTGTCAAGAGGCTATTTACAACGGCAGTTTTTGGAGAGAACTGAACCAACAACCTTACAAGATGAAAACTTGCAGACTTACAATCTAAAGGTTATCCAAGCAATGAGATCACTTGCCCCTAAAATATTTATGCAGGTTGATATTTGCAAATAGTTGTAATTACACAAATGAAACAACAGGAGACCAATAAAATCCTCTACTTTAAGTAACAAAGAGAATTAATGAATCCGGAGTCAAAGGGAGAATAAGAGGCAGCGGTGTGCCCGGCATCTGAGTGGCACGGTGTAAAACTGCAGCTGTAAATTACTGCAATTTGCTGCCTTTTTAATGAGAAGTAATCCTTTAATTATACCAGATTGCTAATCAGGAGTTATGGGCCATCTAAGAAGGCTTATGGAATACACAGACTGTACACACAGTAAAGTCACATCTTGGCACAGGGGCTGCAATGGCACAATGACTGCTGCTAATCTTGTCCAGGGGATATAAGGGGTGATCAAACACAGTGCCATCACTCAGGTATGATTCTGTCCTTGTGGCGGAGGAAGAGTTCAATATTGTAAGGGATGTGCAGGGAAGCAGAAAAATGCAAGGAGAAGTGGGGAAAAAAGGGAAAGGGGGTCGAAAATAGTAGAGGAGGTGAAGGAAATAAAGGGAGGTGAGGGGAAAGCAGAAAAAAAAAAAAAAAGTAAGAAAAAAAAAAAGACAGGGAAAATGAGGTGAGGTTACGCAGAGCAGGAAAAAATAAAGTGGAATAGACCTGATGGGGGAAAAGAGGGGGAAAAGAGGGGAAAAAAGTTGACTAAGAATGAGAATAAAAAAAAATAAAAGTTAAGTTCAGCACAACTTGGAGCACACTACTATAAAGTATTTCTAAAAATATGTTGAAATTCTTTTGGAATTTTTGAAATGGATGCATTTTTCACAGAAAAAAAAAATCATAAATTAAGTTCTGTTTACATGAAAATTAGGCACGTCCCCAGGCAGACTTACAGCAAGAACTGCTGCAGAGAGCAGAGCATAAAGAGGGCTAACCCTTCCCAAATGCATCAGTGCAGGGAAATAACTGCAAGAAACTCCTAAATATGTTACTTGTGGGTTAACTGCTAGCCGATTACTTTCCTGAATGCAGAGAAAAACAATAAATCTTGTGATCAAGGAGCCTGCAACGGCCGGCATCGGTATGTGTTATTAATCATGGAACAGTCAGGAGTGTGTTTGTTAACAGACCTAAGACTGAAGATTTTTAGCTAATATTAGTGTAATAAAAAAATAGAATCTTGTGCGGTTTCAGACTAGAAAACGGAACCGCTCAGCTGTTAAAAAAGATAAATATGAAAAGGTTTTGCATTAATAATTTAGATATCTCGCCTTGTGTCAGCTTAAAACTTCCTTTGCATCAATGGCTCTTTATAAACACAAGAATACAAAATATATTGCAAACAAATGATTCTTCTTTAAGTGTAATGGATTCTGAATAGTGGTGCCCGCTCAGAGATGGCGCCAGCTGGTAAGTCTCCTTGGCATTGTATGGAAGTCTGAAGGTTTTCAATATACTGGACTGACAAGAATATCACCCTCTTGAGCCCTGAGATAGACTTTGAAGGCCACCAAGTTCAAAGCAGTTTCCACAGGAAATCCTGCCTTCTGCACGACTCTTATACTTAAAGAAAGCCATTTCCCTACAACAAAAGCACGACTATATATAGATTAGACATGGAGCAGGAAATACAACCTCTGGCAGCAAGCCCGGCTATAAATAGAATGAAAATCATATACAATGTGAGGGATATTAATTATTTACGGAAATATTACAGAAAGTGTCTAATAAATACATATGGGAAAGAGAGAGAGAGAGGGAAAGGAAAAAGAGAGAAAAAGAGAGAGAGAGGGAAAGGAAAAAGAGAGAGAGGGAAAGGAAAGAGAGAGAGAGAGAGAGAGGGAAAGGAAAGAGAGAGAAAAAGAGAGAGAGGGAAAGGAAAGAGAGAGAAAAAGAGAGAGAGGGAAAGGAAAGAGAGAGAAAAAGAGAGAGAGGGAAAGGAAAGAGAGAGAGAAAAAGGAAAGAGAGAGAGAAAGAGAGAGAGAGGGGGAAAGGAAAGAGAAAAAGAGAGAGAGGGAAAGGAAAGAGAGAGAAAAAGAGAGAGAGAGGGGGAAAGGAAAGAGAGAAAAAGAGAGAGAGGGGGAAAGGAAAGAGAGAGAAAAAGAGAGAGAGGGGGAAAGGAAAGAGAGAGAAAAAGAGAGAGAGAGGGGGAAAGGAAAGAGAGAAAAAGAGAGAGAGAGGGAAAGGAAAGAGAGAAAAAGAGAGAGAGAGAGGGAAAGGAAAGAGTGAAAAAGAGAGAGAAAGAGAAAGGAAAGTGAGAAAAAGAGAGAGAGGGGAAAGGAAAGTGAGAAAAAGAGAGAGAGAGGGAAAGGAAAGAGTAAAAAAGAGAGAGAGGCAAAGGAAAGAGGGAAAAATAGAGGGAAAGGAAAGAGGGAAAAAGAGAGAGAGAGAAAGAGAAAGGAAAGTGAGAAAAAAAGAGAGAGAGGGAAAGGAAAGAGTAAAAAAGAGAGAGAGGCAAAGGAAAGAGTGAAAAAGAGAGGGAAAGGAAAGAGTGAAAAAGAGAGAGAGGGAAAGGAAAGAGAAAAAGAGAGAGAGAGAGAGAGAAAGAGGAAAGTGAGAAAAAGAGAGAGAGAGGGAAAGGAAAGAGAGAAAGAGAGAGAGAGAGAGAGCGCAGAGAAAGGGGACGGACGCAGTAGTGTAGCTAGGGGGTGGCAACCTCTCCCTGCAGTGCAACGCTGCGTCATTTCACAGAAACTGATTTTTGGTGCATTATCTTATTTGATATTTTTTAAACTAATCTAAAATATTTTGACACTAAACTATATACCTTGTGGTCAGCTTAAAGGGACTATGTGATCAAGTTGTTATTTTTTAAGTTATTAGTAAAGAGCATGAAAAACTAGCTATGCATTGTACTTGCCTTTGGAGTCTAAAGTACATAATTACTGATATAAATCAGCATGGTACTTGCTGTATGCTTAAGTAAAGGAGTGACTCCTGAATACTAATTAGCGGCTTTGATGTGCCAATTAGGTTTACAGTCTGTGTGCATGTCACTGTAGTGACAAAACCAATGGCCCTAGGATAGTCTTGCAGATAAATCTACCATCACTCTGACCAAGCACACTAAGCTGCAAATTAGCATATTGTAACACATTAGCACAAAGGTGTTACACAATCAATGCTGAATATCTCAATCATGATTTATTATCAAAGCAAAAAGATATACAATGTATAAACAAATGTTAATGCCCTTTAAGATGAAACCAACTTGTTCGGTGATAGCGGCCCTTTAAAACAAGGACAAAACAGAGAGAGACATAGGAAGCAACTAAGCGGATTAGTCTAATTACTTCCTGGGTTTTGCACTTGCTCATTTTGACTGAAAATGTTGCAGCCAGACCCACCCAGGGAAGTCAGGCAACAACAACATGTTGGGAAGTCTATAATATACCCCATATACCGAGGTTAGAAAAGGTGAGCGCTTTACCTACTGATCTCTGTGAGCAAGGGTTTGGGATTACAATATATTGGTTATTTTGCACTAGGAATTGGCTCACTGGGAAAAATATCACAACAGCCTACAAAATATTTAAAGCAGTTAATTCAGCACTGGGACCATTATATTAAAATCTACACCATGAAAAACGTTAAATTTCTTTTTTGAATTCTATAAATAAATAAAAAAAATCAGCTTTTCCTTGTCCTTTAAAGTATTAGGTCATTGCTGGGACACAGAACCAACAAGCTGATGACTCCAAATAAGGAAAGATGACCTTCATAGAGTTACATTAAAATTTCAGAACATATTCAGGACCGAGAAGTATAACTTTTAGGAGCCTAATTTTTCAGGAAGTTTCCATTTCTGTACATAACTCTGAAAAAAAAAAAATACTATACAGTATATTTGATACAGCACGTGGTTTATTTGAAAAGCCATTCCTTAAATAACAAATCCATTAGACCCAAGTTGGAAAGTAATGAAGTCAATTTCTAAGATTGCCCTAATCAGCACTAATTACCCAATTACCTACACTGGAACATAAATATACAATGTGTGGAAATATGCACAAAAATGGCCAGTTATCCAGGGTGGCCATTCACAAGTCATGAGCAGATAATTAGCCACGTCTTCGGACCATTCCTTCTGTTTTGTAAGGAAACAAACACAGGAGAACTAGCCAGAGTAATACCGCTTAGTAGCCATCAAACTGTCCGTCACGTTAGTCTGTTCAATAGTCGGATTTTACCCACATTTTCCTGAATTCGTGTTTCCCGACTAGGAACCCTGGAAGGTAACTAAAAGAATGTGTTAAATGTTACAAGATCAATCTAATGGAAAAGAGGAGTGGGCCGGAGTCCAGAAAATTTAATATTTCAGGAAATGAGTTTTAAAAAAGGTTAAAAAACTATTGAATTTATTATTAATATGAAATTATAAGCAGTGAAGAGAAGTTGCATTTGCCTCCTAACCTTTTCTATTGAAGTGTTTACCAAGTAGGAGTAAGCCTTGGAAACAAAGAAGGAATCCATTCACCTAGGGGTTGACAAATTGAGTCAGCCAAAAATTTCTAGGAGCTAGGGTGTGTGTATATATGTGTTTGCATTGTTCAGTTATGTCCGACTCTCCGTGACCTCATGGACCGTAACACACCATGTTGATCCATTTGGTATTCATGGCAGACACTAAAGTGGGTTGCCAGTTAATTCTCCACTGGGCAGCAGCATACAGTCCTGGTATTCCAAGGCGGTCTCTGGTCCAAGTACTGACCAGGCCTAACTCTGCATGGCTTCAGGATGGTGTGACTGCTTGGTTCCCCGACTGGTATCAAACCCAGGTCGCAGCAGTGAAAGCACAGAATCCTAACCACTGGATCACTAGGCAACCCATGTGTATATATACATTGGATTCCGGTTTCTTTACAAGTAACCACTTATGTATTTTATTATTACACTTATTTTATCTTTCATAAAGCGTAGGAACAACGAGGAATGGGTTTGCGTCATTCAGTCGTTTTTGACTCTCCATGACCTCATACCGGAACATACCAGGACATCTTTATGTCCATGGACATGCTGATCCACTTGGTATTCATGGCAGACATACTGGAGTGGGTTGCCAGTTCCTTCTCCAGTGGGCCACTGCATACAACTCCTGGTATTCCTAGGTGGTCTCAGCTTTAGGGTGTTGTGACCTCTTTGTTCCCTGACTTGGAATCAAACCCAGGTGAACAGCAGTGAAAGCACCAAATCCTAACCACTGGACCACCAGGGAAGCCTAAAATACTAAATATAAAATACCTAAAAATACTAAATATAGAAATTGGGCAGTAATTAAATGCAAGGGGTGCCGTCTAACACCCCTTAGTAAAACCCAGGTCTTAAGACAAAATGTCTTCTGTAATATTTAATTTTGTGTTGCTGCATCTGCCACACCTTTTGTAAACATCCTTTGTGATCTTAAGAGTGGGAGTTCCTAGGACTTCCAAAAAAAGGTCTCTGCATCAGCGCCAATCAGCAGAGTTTCTCCTAAGAGTCTGAGCATGTTTATTATTTTCAAGCTATGTGAAACTGAAAAGAATGCAGTCAGAGCTCTTGTGTCATATTAGCAATTATTGACAATAATCACAACATTAAGAAATATCAGTCTTTGCTTATTGCATGGATCAGAATGGCCGATTCATAGATAATATTGCAAACATCAATATAAGTTTATTGTAAGAATTGTTGGTTATTGTAAGAATAGTGGTAATAACCCAAAACAGTGCTGTTAAACTGGAAGTCCACCAGTTTTTTTATGGGGCCTCTATAGGGGACCAATAAAAAGACAGACCTATGTTTAAGCTTATATGTTTAGATATAGATGTGTAAAGAAATATAATTATTTCAATGTGGGACACTGGCTGGCTTGACAATAATAATCTCCACTGCCCCCTCACAAACGATGATTTTCCTTAAAGACCTTAAATTCTCCATGAAATTATAAAATTAGTTTTAAACATTTATTAAGGCAAAAAAAATAATCGCATTTAACATCCCTTTAAATAAAGCCTTTCTTGATAACTATTTCTATTGATAACTGCCGGACATGTAACTCCCTTCTGATTATCTCAAAACCTTTTCCGGACTGGTCTTGTCAGTCTCCTATGATAAGAAATGATCTCTCCAGTCTTCCTTCGCTCAGCGTCCGGCTCATCTAACCCCAAGAGAGGAAGTATAGTGAGGTCCGTGTGACCCTTCGGTCTTGTACGGACTTAAAAAAAAAAAAAACAGAAAAAATACACGTGAGAACCTAAAAAGGCTCCTGCCATGGAAGGAAGCACCAGTAAAAGTTTAAATGTGAAATCTAAAATAAACCATCTCATTTGTACAAAGCAGGGACGTGACGCTGCAGAGCCCAAAGCCAACATTTGTACCAGTCATTTGTGAAATGCTGCTGTTGACAAAGTGGGTGTGAAATGAACATGTATATTTAGAAATATTAAAAAGGACATGGTAAATCTAAATTTTCATCCTTATCTTCAGCACGTAAAATAGACATATCTATTTTCTCTCTCGCTCTCAGAAATATCTGTGTTCACATTTGAATGTCTAAAAGATGTAAAAAAAAAACCTGTTTCAGAATTCAAAGAAATAAAGTTATCACACTGCATTCTGGGAAGCTGAGCAGGGACATGCAAATGTGCCCACAAATGCATCGCTCTTGAATCCATAGACCATTTTAAACATGGCTTCCTTTAAGCTTATGCCGGCTGCATTACACAGCCTTAATGCAAATTCAAGGTTGGATTATACACAAGCTGAAAATCCTACCCACAGACAGCTGTTTAAAGCTTACTGCCTATCATCAGCATGGAGCAGGATCTCAGCCTGTGTTGTGGACCTTATGAGTAGGTAGTTCACCACAACAATCATTTAATATATGGGGGGAAAAGATAGATAGAAGCTCTCCACCGTAAATAAATAAATAGTACATCTGTGTTCACATTTGAATATCTAAAACATGTTAAAAAAAAACTACTTCCAGCTCAGAATTCCGAGAAATACAGTTATTACCCTTCATTCTGGGAACCTGGCCAGGGACATACAAATGTTCCCACAAAGGCTTCGATCTATCTCTCTTTTGCCCACCATAAACTCAATGATTGTTGAGGTAAACTAACTCCTCAAAAAATCTACTACAAAAGCTAGGAACCGGCCCCACTCTGATGAAAGGCAGTAACCTTGAAACAGCTATACGTGGGTCGGATCCCTGCCTTGTGTATAATCCATCCTCAGCTTTGCTTGCATGCTTAAAGGAAGCCATGTTTAAAATGGAAATAGGTTACAGGGCACATTTGCATGTCCATGCCCAGGTTTCCAGAATGCAGTGTAATAACTGCATTTCTCTGAATTCTGAACAGGAAACAAGTTTCTTAAATGTTCAAAACATAAACACAAAAGTACTAAATTATTTAATAATTATATATATATATATATATATATATATATATATATATATATATATATATATATATCACACAATATATAGAAAGACAGAGACAATATTTAAAGAAATATGCCCCCACAAAGCAGTCAGCAACATACTTACATTTTGGAGGACATTTTTGCTAAATATAAAAATTTTAGGTACTCCTAAAATCATCAAAACTACTTTTTCATGTAATTAATGCAGAGCTAGATAAATCTCGGGAGCCATGGCTCCAAAAATTGTTACGGCTGGCTCCCAACTTTAGTTAATTTAAATATATTTCTATATATAGATCAGTGCTTTGGAAACAAGCACTATGTACATTTGATTTTAAGCTCAAAAACAAGGCCCTCCATTCTTTATAAGGTGTTCATTTTGTTTTTGCCTTGTACTTAACCCCTATACATCACTACGGAATATGTTGGTGCATTACAAACATAATAATATAATCCATTCCCCAGCTCCTAAAAATGGTTTGGCCAATGCCTCACTGACCTGGCTGGCACCAAAGTTTAATATAAAATTTGTCAACCCCAGATAGAACATATTTCTATATAAACCATGCCTGGCTCATGGTGTTAAAAGATAGTCTGGCTCCAACACTTTAAGCATTAGTCTCCATCGAGGATGTGAACACAAACACACTCAATTGAATCCAACAAAACCTAGCACTTAATGTGGCCATTAGTGTGACAAATTGCTTGATCATACAAGTATGTATCCATAGCAGTCTTTGTGTGTCAGTGCAGCTGGGAAGATTTCCAGATATAACAAAAGCACCGCATGGTACCAAGTGGGAGGACAGTTTAATTATGTGGAAGGATAGTGATATTGAATGAGATGGAGTAACAAAGACTTCTGAAAAGGGATAAAACTTTGTAATTTAACATTTGATATTCTATAGTATACTGTAGGACAATAGAGTGCAATAGTCCCTCACAAACACATCATTGTACACTTATTATTAGACTAAATGTGGAAAAGATCCCTACCGAACATCAGTTTCTTCCGCGGATGCTTACAAATGTCAGCCAGGGCACAATGTATTACGCCTGGTGTCTTGGTTTTTAGGTTGTTCCTGTGGTTTTTTGGGGCGCCGATTCAGAAAATTGAATTGGATAGATGACATCACCTCTAGTTTCTTAGATATAGATATGGGATAGTAGAGCTAAATATGAACATTGGGCAAGAAAAGATTGGCCTCTGAGGGAGTACATGATGGTTGGAGGACAAAATGTAATCCATGAACCTTTGGTAGGACATAGAATCATACTGCCACCATTACAGATAAAGCTAGGCCTTATGCTCTTTGTTAGATTCAAGGCTTTCAAACATGTTTTCACGGTGCAGTTGTCCTTTAATGATTTGTATATTCAAGCTGTAGCAATGTAATAACCTGGAATTAAAATATGTCAAAGAATATTGGTTTAGAGTTAAAGGGATATGTAAGTGAGCTGTCTTAGGAGTGCATCTGATACAGGAGAATTAGCAGTGAATTAAAACATTTTTTGCATGCAAATATACTAAAATAAGCATTTAAACACTTACCTTGAAGGTAGCAAAATATATTTTAATTTGTCAGTTTAAATTTAGGGTTAACAGCATCTCAAAATCCAGGCTAATTGGTATACAATGTGAAAACATTTTTGGCCAATCAGAAGGAAATAAAGACTGAAACATTTGTATCACAATCTGGCAGTTAAGGCAGGAAACTTACATATACCTTTAAGTTGTTGGCATATTAAAAAAACACAGATGGAGCATCCTTTTTTAATGGCTATTTCGGCCCTTTAAAATGAGAAACATATTAATAATCAAGGTTTTTGCAAGCAGATATACCAAGTCACGGATAATAGAAACATATTTAGATAAAATATTTTCACAATTCAACAAGCCAGAACAGCCTACTTGAATATTTAAAAATGCATTCATAAAGCTGCCATCCAAACAAAAACAACTGCATCAACGGTGACATTTAGGAACCACTGTTCTAGATTTATAACAAGCTCCCTTGAAGACTTACACTTGATAATAAGCAATTGTTTTTCTAAAAAAAAAAAAAAAAAACACCTTTGATGTATTAACAATACTGTTATGCCACTATGACGATCCGTGAGTAGGGGCATACAAGCCCAGTGCCATCTTCTATAGACTACAGGTTATCTACCCACAAGGACCGTTGGGTTCTTTGATACAAAAGCCAGATATCAGGGTGCTGGTGCCGAGATAAGTCAGAGTCCCTCTATCAGGAATCCGCACTTCCACGAGTCCCAGTAACAAGGTTATTGCAGGCACCAGGAACAAAACAAAACAAGAGATACATACAATTTCTATATGTCTGAGTGAACAGATTTATTTTTGAAATTACAGCAATATTCATAGCAGTTAGACACAGAGGGGGTATACACAGCACAACAAGGAGAGGGGGTGTACACCATGTAACAATGAGAGGGTGTGGCAGACAATAAGAGATAAACTCCACATGGGGTCTGACTGTAGTTTCCTGAGAGTAATAGGGTTAACCTCCAATAAACATCCTGCCGTCTCTAGCATGTATGAAATGGGATTAACTTTATCTGGCAAACAATGGAATAAAGCAGATTTACAAAGACAATGGAGGTGATTATGCAGATAATCCATTGCTGGAGCCAAGCAGTCTATGCTTTTTTGGTGGTTCAATGGCCCAACACCCAGGTAGAGAAAAAAGGGGTCTGTGTAAGCCACCATTTACATTTCTGCTGAACCTTAATGGGGATGTTGAATGCAGAGAACTATTAAGAGAATTAAGCAGGTATATCAAGGCACTGGCTGCCCAAAGTAGACGTAAATGCAGATCATTAATAAACTATGTTTTTTTTTTTTTATTCTATAAACTTTTTGCCCATTATCCCATTTTTTCAGAAGAAAATGCCTTTGATAGAGGATTACACTGCTACTTTACGTAAGTAATCTGCTGTATCCCTTAAAAAAAGGGACGCTATAGTAATAAACAAGTCATGGTCCTTTAAAAGTGTAAGTCGCAATCAGCATTTAAAAGCACAATTTCCATAATTATGTAGAATTAGGAGATATTACAAATTATTTTAAAATTCCCTCTTCAGGACTCTATGAGGCTGCCACTTCAACTTATCCATGTCACTGTGTGAACAAAGCTGTGAATCTCCATATTGCGAATTCTAGTGCTCACAACACCAGCCATAACTCTATTTACAACTATAGTGTCCCTATAACTACAGCTTCAGGCATTTTCAGAACTTCAAGATTTTATCATATAACATAAACTTTACAGTTAAACAGTCAATGGAAACAGGAGATGAGATATTAAAGGCCCACTGACGCACCCTATATAAATAATATACTCTTATGAACTCAAACAATAGGCAAATGTATTAAAAAGCTAAATAGAAGCTGTATTAATTTATTGCAAATTATTGTAACTAATTAAAGTCTTTAGAATATACTGTTCCTCCAATTTTTACCTACTCTAGTTGGAAACAAAATCAAAATGTTGGACACCGTTAAAGTAAAGACAAAGTGGCACTTGACAACAGGACTGAATAAAGAGTTGGACTGAATAAATAATTCCTAGTAACATACCCTTCTCTCTTAGGCTATCGGCAGACTAGCCGTTGAAGATGGAAGTGATAATGACGCAAGCAGATCAGCTAAATTCAAGATTTTTCTTAATAGGCTTTTTTGCTTTTGGCTTATATGGCTGTTAATGTTTGTTTGTTACATACTTCAAACATAAGAGGCTTTTCTCCAACTACACTAATCTAAGCTTTAAGAAGAATGTATTACGGTAATTCTTAAAATTGTAACTATGGAGGCAAATGAACCTGAAAATAAATTGTATAAACAAGTGCATTTGAACCGGAATACGAGACAGGATTCGGCAAATGAGGGTAAAATCTAATTACGGCCACAACGGTCCAAATGGGATACCTCTACACATGGAATAAATGTGATTCTTCGAATTTAAACATCAAACTTGATCTCTGACCAATTTAAATAACTCTGGAAGAGGCCAAGCAGTTGACATTTAGAATACACACCCACAGTAAAAATATCCTAACAAGGCTCAATGTGAGAACTGTTCTGCTGCCAACTTGTACAGAATACGCCTTGAAAAAAAGCAACATAGAACTGGGAGAAGAAACGCTGCTAGGAGCGAGGATTTAAGACACGGCCAACGGCTGCCAACACTTTATCATGGTAGATAAAGGACTGAAACAACAAGTAAAAGAGAGGGGAAAATGTAATGTCATCGTTCACTGGTATCAACTGTAAAAGCTGCTAATGGAATATTTTAAGAAATAAATAATGTTTAAAGAAAAAAGGCACTTAAAAGAACGTATATGGATGTTAAAGGTCTATAGATTTGCTTAGTTGGTGCCATTATTATTATTCTTTATTTATAGATCCCAATATTTTCCGTAGCAATACTTACAAAGTGTCACGATACACCCTAATTACAGGTCATTAGAAGAAGGTCCTATGTTGATCATAACGCAATCTATTGATGGATGTAATTTAGGAAAAACATTACCAGCTGTGTAAAAAATAAGATTTTCTCTAGATTTTTTTCAAACTTTTTTTTCTAGATTGCACGTGTTCAGGAAGTTCCATCTTGTCAAGTTTCAGAACTTCCTGCTAGCTTGGAACCTAAGGGTGTGTGCTTATCATCGACACAGCAGAAGAAAGAAGAGGAGGAGAAGGATGTGATTTTAGTATTTGCCACCTTCCCTATTCCCCACAAATAAGCAGACATTTGCAAGGTAACGTGCAAACATTTCATTCACATAACCATCACCAAAGTATCATGGATGACCGATTATGGACAAAGGCATACAAATTATATATTTTTTAATTAAATGCTAGAGTGATGACAATTTCCTGGCTAATTACACTTTGAAAGTCTCGATTTTTCTTTCATCACAGATCGATCCTCTAAAGTTCAATCCTTTTAACCTTTCATGAAAAATAAACTTGTATTTTGTTTAAGGCTAGCTCTAAATGTATAGAAGACACTTTAGTTCTATGTAAAGTATATTCAATGTATGGCAAATTCAGGACAGCCTTGTCTATACTTTGCAAGTAATTTAGGCAAAATTCTGCCATCTGGAAAACAAAACAAAAAAAATAATTCTAATACAATTAATGAGAAAATGAATGAAGCAATAAAGAAATAAATAAACAGTGTGATGCACCTTAAGTCAGATCAGGACTAGAAGAAAGCAGTCACAGAGATGGCTTTAATTAATTTTCTTATACTTTACACAACTTATTTTTCACGCAAAAGAAATATCTTGGAATCTTTAAAATATGATATTTTAAAACAGGGGTTGAGAAAATTATCTGAAACTTAGGAGACAACCAGCTTACATAGGAGCCAGTCAAACATTTTTTAGAAGCCATGTAATGGCTTATACATAGAAATATTTGTATACTAACTATAAGGTTAAGAGCCAGCATGAATTTTTAGGAGCCATGGCTCTCTGGCTCCCAGAATTTGTCAAGCCATCTCTCAAATTCATGATCCAAGAGGACTAGTCTGTCCTTTTACAAAGAACTTTGCTGTGCCTTGAGACGTTTTACCTTGAAAGAATTCAGACGAGGGTAATATAACCAACATGGGAAATAAGGAACTTAAGCAATGGGTAAAGGCAGCCAAATCAGATCTATTTTCTTTAGCAGTTAGGCGTTGACAACCTTAAATAAACCTATTAAGGGAGTTGTCAGGTGAAGGTTACTTCCAAAGAAATGCTGCAGTTGTCAAAAGGTCATCTCATTATGAAAAGATTTCATCTTCAATTTGAATTGTAAAAGTTGCAAAATTCCCTATAAAGGAAGACAGTCATGGCAGATTCAGGTGTTTTTTTTATATTTCTGAACAGATAGGGCTGCATTTACAGAAGCAAAGAGTCTGCCAAAACATGAACCCCCATGATTCAGCTTTGAGAAAGTGATGTAACAAACACAAAATGGATTCCTATACTTTAGCTTAAAAACATTTTATGCCCATAGTTTACACAGCTGCTAATATTATTAGTGTCTTTTTTTATTTTTATAGAAGTGGTCTTTTCAATGCGCCTTAGCTGAAGTTTTTTGGCTTTTATAACCATCCATAGAAAAAAATGCAATGGAGGAGGGATCTTCTTAACATTTAGTCTAACAACAATAAAATTTATAATTACAAGTATTTGTGAGGGTCTATTGTCCTCTTGATGGCACCAATATTATATAGAATATAAAATGGTGATAAATATCAATACAAATTCACTATTAGAATTAGAACAAGGTGGTTTGGGGAGGAACGTGGCTGTTAGGATTTATACCGCTACAAAAAAGTGTCTGGCTCCAATACCATTCATTCAATTTTTCTCATGTACATCCATTATAGGTTGAAGACACGCTCTGAAAAAGGGTTCATTGGAACAAAACTTTATCAGAAGACTTCCAGGTCCAGCTTCTGTTTAGTTCAATGACAGACAAATGGACAATTTTAGACCATATAAAAATGCTCTATTAAATTAAAAAATAAAATAAATAGATTTCCTAACATATACATTAGCTGGACCTAATTAGCCTTCTGATACATTTTTGTTCCGTTGAAACCTTTTTTCAGAGCGTTTTTTTAAACCTATATTGGATGTACATGGAAAAATTGAATGGATGGCATTATATACCGGAGAAGACGAACAACTGCACAACAATTAGTAATTCTAGATCTTCATTTGTACCTCAAAGCTGGCTGCTCCTGCCTCCTCACATATGGGTCTGTAAAAGGCAAACTAGACAACCATTATACAGCCTGTTATGTATCAAGACATGGGTTCCCTGGTGGTCCAGTGGTTAGGACTTGGTGCTTTCAACCCTAGGGCCTGGGTTTGATTTCAGTCAAGGAACCAACAGGTCACACCACTCAAAAGCCATGCAGGTTTGGGTCAGGTCAGTACTTGGCTGGGAGACCACCAAGGAATACCAGGAGCTGTATGCGGTGACCCACTGGAGAAGGAACTAGCAACCCACTCCAGTATCTCTGCCATGAATACCATGTGGATCAGCATGGCATGAGGTCACAGAGTCGGACATGACTGAACGATACACACACACTCTCTCTCTAAGACATAACTGCCATTTAACTAGTCCTCGTATGGGTTAAATCCGAAAATGTATTTCTGCACACAAGGATATTTTTACATTATGTATTTATTTTTTATTTTATTTTTAAACTGTGTCATTCAGTAACATATTGAACCACCTTTAGCAGCAATAACTTCTAATTCCCTTATTAACATATACTGAATTTCTTATGTTATTTGAAGCATAGGAGCCAGCTAGCTTAGTTAGGAGCCAGGTAATGGGTTAGATATAGAAATATATGTATATTAACAAAAAAGTTAGGAATCTGTATTCAAATTTTAGGAGCTCCCAGGATTTGTCAAGCCTTGTTTAAACTAATGATATAAATTACAGGACGAGGCCGCCCTCTTACTACGTGCTTTGCTGTGCCGGAGGTAGCTGTTTTACAGAGAAAGAACTTAAGCAACGAGGTAAAGGCAGCCAAATCAGATGGATGTTCTTTAGAAATTAGGTGTAAGCAACCTTAAATAAACATATATTCAGGGAGTTGTCAGGTGTTGGATTCTTCCAAAGAAAATGTTGTAGTTGTCAAGAGGTCGTCCCACAATGGAGAGAGATTTCATCTTTAATTTAAATGGTAAAAGTTGAGTTGTACAATTCCCTATTGAGGTAGATATGCATGACCGGTTGAGGTGATAAAGTATAATTCACTATGGGAGTTGCCTTCGGGTGGTTTGGGGAGGAGGTTGGGTCTATTACATTTCTCCAAATGAAAATAGCAAAGTTTTATTTTGTAAAGTTTGTGTGCCTTTCCCTAAAATGTATGAGTTCTGAGTGTTTGTTTTTATAAATAGTCTTAGCAGCTAACACCTACCACAGAGAAGCAGCAACACCCCTTAATGAACAGGAATTGTATTAATGATCAATGCCTAATTAAAACATCTACGTCAAGTTCGGGCACTTTAATCAGCAGGTCTGACACCTGAACGTGGAACAAACAAACATGGGTGATCAGTCCCCAACCTGTAACCATAAATGGTTGTACTCACTCCATGGCGAGGAACACTTTGGTGCACATTTGAAGAACTACACTTAATAAGAGATAAAAGATTTCAGAAAGTAAAAGTTCTGCTTTAAGAAGGACAACTATAGTGATCTTCCCCTTCTGGATCGCTACTTGGGCTTGTGTACCTTAGTGAAGGTGAGTCATATCATGTAGGGTCACCCATAGCAGAAAGGTCAGACAAATAGCAATCCACTGGAGAAGGAACTGGCAACCCACTCCAGTATTTATGCCAAGAACACATTAAGGATGAGCACAACTAGACAAGATAAATGCAAAGTAAAAGTTGAAGGTTTTTTGCTTATCGGACGCCACCTAACTATTCTTTAGAGCGCCCTTTATAAAAAGGCAAAGTCTGCCCTTTAACTTATTACTTATGATGTAAAATTATTCTTTACTGGAGCAACCATTGGCTTGTTTGTGCTTATCAACAGGTAGGAGGCTTGTAGGCAAATTAGATTTATATTAACCCTATTGAAAGCACTGAGATTTCAATGTGTGTGTAAAGTTCAGTCGTGTCCAACTCTCCATAGCCTCATGGACCTTAACACACCATGCTGATCCACATTGGTATTCATGGCAGAGATAGTAGAGAGGGATTCTCCAATAGCCGGCAGCATACAGCTGCTGGTATTCCTAGGTGGTCTCTTATCCAAGTACTGACCAGGTGTAACTGTATAGCTTCAGGGTGGTGTGACCTCTTGGTTCCCCGACTGGAACTGAACTCAGGTTGCCGTGGTGAATGCACTGAATCCTAACCACTGGGCCACCTGGGGACCTAGATTTCCAGAAGTGTAGCTAGATGCTTCTCTGCTTTCAAGGCCCTTTCTACTTCTAGCAGATAAACAAAATGGTGGCTCCAACTAGCATAAAAGGTTAAAAAGTACCCTTTAGAAGCATTCTCTTTATTACCAAATGTACCCGTGAAATTCAAAGGGAAAAAAGCAAATAGATAACATCCGAATATAAGCCGCACCCTTAAAAATTGCAGAGAAAAAGATAAAAGTCAATTAGATTCAGGGAATAAAATAGTGATTTTATTTTACCTTATAAATGTTACAAATCGCTAAAATCGCAAATCGCTATTCAATTGCTACGATTCTGCAGGAAAATGTAAAAGCAAATCCTACAGGTTCAAAATAATGATAAAAATAAATAAAAAATGTAGCACCGTAAATGCAAATTAAAAATCAATACCGGACTGTAAAATACGGGGAAAGTGATGAATGCCATTAGAATTAATTGCGCAACAAGCCCGCAAACTGGCAATAATTTTTTTACATTTGCAAATATAAACCGCACCCGTAATTTACAAGCTCTGAAAACGGAAAAAAAGTGCGGCTTAAATTCAGGCCAATACGGTAGTTCTTTAGAACAGGAAACTGTAAATATTAAACTAAACTATTGCTCTAAAAAAATAGATTTTTTGGAACAAAAAAAAAACTAGCTAGTTTTGCCACCATCTTTAGGCCACTTATCTTAAACAATGGCATGGCCTACAGCTGCTAATTTACTGCTCAGCCCTCTGTAACTCATGCAGCTCACCAATATACAGACTTTGAAGTCAAATTAGCCTGTCTGTGACCTCTGCCAAGTAGCATGTAGCAGAATGTTTCCACCGATTTGTTACTATGAGACAGTGCCACTCCTGTACTTAGAAGTACACCGTCTTAATGAGCTGCAGCGGTGAGAACCAGTTAGGAACAATTAGTAAGATTTTAGGCAGAAAAAATGTCTAAAAAAAATGAAGTACAAAAAAGAAAAAAAGATACATCTCTATAACATTTTGCTATAAATAAAGCCTCTAGATTGCAAATGAATCACAGTATTACTGCCGGTCACAAAAGGTTCACTAGCTACATGAAAATAAAAATCAGATTTCACGTAGTGATGTCACAAATTAGGTAAAACAAAAGCTATGTAAACATCGCCATAGTAACCAGGATAAGAAGCGAGAAAATGCGTATAAATGCGTATACATGCGTTATTCTAAGGCCTGGAACATGGCAGCCTCTGATGTAGGATTTACACAGCTATAAAAAGTGAAATGTCTGGATCTTTTCAGGTCTGTATTGCCATTTATTCATTTTTATTATGATAGCACCACTGGAACACTGGTCATTCTCTGTATTTAAAAAAGGTATATATAAGTTTCATGGGTTTCAAATGTTTGGTAAGAACCCGGCAGCGATTATCGGAAATAGATGTGTTATATCGAAAAGTTTAGTGTACTTACAAAGTTATAGTCAGGAAAAGAAAGAGAGTGCGAGTAAGAGAGCGCGAGTAAGAGAGAGCGAGTAAGAGAGAGCGAGTAAGAGAGCGCGAGTAAGAGAGCGCGAGTAAGAGAGCGCGAGTAAGAGAGCGCGAGTAAGAGAGCGCGAGTAAGAGAGCGCGAGTAAGAGCGCGCGAGTAAGAGCGCGCGAGTAAGAGCGCGCGAGTAAGAGCGCGCGAGTAAGAGCGCGCGAGTAAGAGCGCGCGAGTAAGAGCGCGCGAGTAAGAGCGCGCGAGTAAGAGCGCGCGAGTAAGAGAGCGCGAGTAAGAGAGCGCGAGTAAGAGAGCGCGAGTAAGAGAGCGCGAGTAAGAGAGCGCGAGTAAGAGAGCGCGAGTAAGAGAGCGCGAGTAAGAGAGCGCGAGTAAGAGAGCGCGAGTAAGAGAGCGCGAGTAAGAGAGCGCGAGTAAGAGAGCGCGAGTAAATAAACTTAGTAATAAGTTATAGAACTGCAATTCTGAGTTATGGAGCTCTATTGGGAAATCTATCTGCTATACCGCTCATTTTTAAAGAAGATCAGACATTGTAGCAAATGCAGTTTGTACAAGGATTAAAAATACGTTTTTATAGCATCACTGTACAATGAGAAAATATTAAAATTATATTATATATATATATATATATATATATATATATATATATATATATATATATATATATATATATATATATATATATATATATATATATATATATATATATGTGTGTTTAGTTGATTAACATATGCAAGGATGAAAAAAAATTAATAAACAATATTTAATTAAAAATAAATGTTGATGCCTCTGCTAGACCCTGTAGGCATCCATGATACATCGGTCGGAGTTGTATGCGATTGAGGTGTTATCTTTTTCTCGGAGAGCAATCTATTGATGCAATTTGACATTGCCCCCTCACATCTCCAGAAGCAGACAATTTATATTAAATCAAAACCATCTAGCAAAGATGTCTCAATAGTCCTTGTTCCCTTTTACCCCATCCCTCCTCCTTCCACTGATGAATAAAATAAAAAAACTCATGCTCCAACTCTCAAGAAATGATGTAACAAAGACAAAATGGATTCCTCTATTCATAAACAGTTGTTAAAAAATTCATATTTTCTCAAAAATGTTTTAATGTCCATGGCCTACACAGCTGCGGTTAGGTTTGTTATACCAGTCAAAGACAGGTGCCAAACGTGTTCCTTTAAGCCTTTGTAGAAATCCTTTTTCATGAAAAGAAACAGTCCCTCTGATAAGTGCAAGACAGAAAATATGAGAATTAAGTGAGAGTCTTTAAGAAGCCCACCAGGGTAAAAAATTATTTTACAGGAATAGGCAACATCCATTGTGCAGCTTTATTTCATATTTGAAAAGCTTTAATAAGTGAATGAACATACTTCAGATCCACAATCTCTTTCATGAACAAATCGGAGAGCTCAGACCGACAGGAGCCTGCGGGCTGACATCTCTATATAAAGTCTCTTTTACAATTATATCCGATCCCTTAGAGGTCACAAGCGCACCCCAGGGTTTGGGGGTCACCTGGTGTCAGTGATATAAGAAAAGCCTCAAACATCTCACTCCAGCCCTCATGGTGCATCCTCTTTGTACCAGGCCCGTTGTGTTCTACCATTATCCTACACAATTTAAGGAAATTAACCATTTAATTTTTTTTTAAATTGTAACAGCTCTATATATCCTCCAAATAACAGCAACTGCTCATTTGATTCAGCAGAAATGCTCATCTATTCAAGACAAAGATGTTCTGTTTTATAACTATATAAAGTGCATTGGATCAAGGTGCAATCCAGGAAAATGTAATCCAACAAAACAGAGTTTAAATAACTTCCATGCAGATCACGCTAGTTTATAAGCGTAATAAAGCATGATCTGAAATAAGAAAACTATATTTATTCATCAAAGTAAAAGGAAACAACCACTAAATAATGATAAATATATATGAATATTGCAGTATTCCGTTATACCTTTTTTATTGGAGAAACATTTTATTTACAGTAACGAGAAGTTGGACCTCCCTTTCTCATTACTCTAAATAAAAAGTATGTACAGTAAAAAACGAAAAGACGACAAGCATACCGACAGCTGACAGTAGTGGAGGGAAAAGGGGGTTTTGACGCTGCCTAGGAGATCCGGGATGTAGACTTGATTTGATTGGAGAGGGAGTGAGGAGGAGCCCTTTGTAAGGCAAGGGGAGGAGAACAGTGCAGTAGAGGGGAGCACATGAAGAGGCAATGAAGTCCCACCTGCCCATGATAGCAAAATTGTCACAGCAATTGGCGGGAGTGCCTGCCCACAATGAACTTGTAGGGGACAAGTTAAGGAATTTATTGTCCTCCAGGGGCATGAGGTTCCCGAGAGGTTGGACTGAGTAAAGGTGGGTGAGCAAGCACTGCCAGTCTTCTTTTTGTTATATATACGTTGGTTATCTACTTGTTTTACATTAAAGGGCTATGTAAGTTTGCTGGATTATGAATGCATCTGATAGAGGAGAATTAGTAATGTATGCAAAAAAAAATTTGCATGAAAAAAATCCCCAAATTAACTCTTAAATTGAAGTCAGCAAAAATCTCTTGTCATTACTGACAATTGAACATTCGGGTTAACACCCTACAAGCCCAGGCTAAATTAGCATCAAATTTAAAATGATTTGTTTTGGCCAATTGGGTTAGCTGAAACATTTGAATTAACTCTGGGTTCCTGTTTGTGCTGAAAATCAGCCTGGGATATGTAGTTTATCACTGATATGTGCTGCCGACAAACAGAAAGGAAGCTGCAAGGAGATTGGCTAAATTAACAACAGCAGGTAAATAGTTGGATAATACTGCTCCCCTAATGCCGCATGCTGATTGGGGGGGGGGGGGGGGGGGGTTAGATAATAAAAATACAATGATTCGTGAGATGTGCTGCATACATAGAAACTGTTTTTTGCCTATATAGAGTGCAGAGATGTATTAATCCATGAAACTTTCATATCCCTTAGTAAAGAGGGCTATGACCATTTAACCAGCCAGAACAAAAAAAAAGTGTTATGTCGTCTGCGAAAATGGGACAAAGTCTTGGGGTTTTAGTATTCAGCAAGATCCCAGGTTTGATGGTGCAAGGGTTAAAAAGGTATCACTGCATACTGCAATACTCTGCATTGCTGGACAATCATAGCTACTCCACTCTTCATGAAAAAATATTATATATGCCTCTTAATGCTGTGATGCATTCCTAGATGACCTAAATGAAACTGTGTTAAGCAGGATCAATTTTTACATGGGGTAAATTACAGGTAAGCTCAAATTTACAATTCCTTTCATAGCTCTTGGTGCTTTGGATGATACACAAGCATCGGATCAATGTTAATTGGAATGTGTTTATATATAGTATGGAGATTTGTCAGGCTAAAACAGCTTTATAGCAAATCGGTGTTAAACGGCGTCTACCTATAAGTGAAACATTTTACTAAATTGCGAAGAAAATAAGAAAAAGTCATATGGAAAAGCCAGATAAAAATATACAGTATGACGCCTTTACTGCATGCTGGAGGCATCCAGAATACTTTAGTGGAAGTTATTTGTGAGCGAATACTATTTACATTTCTAGAGAGCAGGGCTTTCAAAAAAATGCTGATTTCCTTAATACCATTTTGTTCACAGCTGCAAATGACATTAGTCTGTTATATACTTCAGAAATATGTAGTTGTTCTTGAACTAGATCTTTAAAAACACATTAATGCTCGTGGCTTACACATCTGCTGTTACATACTTCACAAAAAGATGTTTTTTCCCCAAATTAAAATTCTCCATTAAATAAATGGTATGGCCCCTTTGAGATGTGGCGGCGCACGTGTGGTATTCCACAGGTTGTCTACTGCTCCACAGACAGCTGCACATACCCAAAACATTAGCAGCAGATGGAAAGCCTCCCTGTACGGCTCAACACTCCCAGCAGATGCTGCGCCAACAATGGCGTCCAGCAGGAACTGAACTCCAGGGAGAGGCTACAGGATGAGACAGGACAGATGTAATGCAAACAGTACATGTCCCCCTAATGCTTTACTATATTCCTATGTCAGCTTCTTGCAATAATGGTATTTTACATCTCTGGTGAACCATCACTATTTTGTTAAATCCCTGCCATAGGGCCCTGTGTATCTATCCATAAAGGACTACTGTTCAAGCTAGTGCCATTTTTCTAGAAGTATGTACCAAACTAACAATATTCGCATCTGTGTTGGCAACAACATTTGTAGAAAAAAATACAGAATTTAGTTGCATCTGTTTTAAGCCTCTACCGGATGATGCACAGCAGGTTTGCCAAGTTTCATGTCCTTTTAAAATTACCTTAAAAAGCCACTTAATTCAGCACGATGTGGACCACACCACTGAAATACATTGCATGTTGAAATACTTTTTGAAATACGGATGTTAATAAATTAAATTTAGGTTTACATGGGTCACTGGCAGTGCCCCTAGACAGACCCACAGCAACAGCTCCGTGCAGAGAGCAGAAACAGAAAGAGAGATAACCCTTTACAAATTCATCCGAGCAGAGAAAGGACTGCTGGAATCAACTAAATACAATTGTTTGGGGTTAACATCTCCTGCTGCATTCCTATAAATCTTTGTGCTCACCCTGCTCAGTGTTGGCATATGTTGTTAATCATGGAACAGCCAGGAGTGTGTTCGTAAACACACCACTGACTTTAGATTTTAAAGTGTTATTCGTATAATAAAAAAATAAAAAAAGAAGATCTTTTTAACATACAATCTTGTGCTCTTTAAATGCTCTTTAAATGCCATGAAGAGCACTTACAGTGAATGGCCCTTTAAGTTCTACGTTGGAAAAAAAAATATGTTAAGAACAGTCGGGTTTGACCTGACAAAACCTGGATTGCACCATAACACGGAGTGGTGAAGGGGCTCGTATACCTCAATGAAGCTGTGAGCTAAACCATGTAGAGTCACTCAAGATGGGCAGGTCATAGCAGTGAAGTCAGACAAATTGGGGTCCACTGGAGAAGGAACTGGCAACCTACTTCAGTATCTTTGCCATTAAACCTTATGGATAAGCACAGCAGAGACATAATGATTGTGCCTGGCGTGCAACAGTCCAGAGAGTCACATACAGTTAGACACGACTAAATGACTAAACAACATTATATTTTACATATATATAAAAATTTAGGAGCAGTGGATTCCTGGCGCCTGGATTTCTGAAGCACTGATTTACACCTAATAAATGTCCATTATTTATATCCATGTGAACCTCACACAACATGGTGCTCTGTAATCCATATATCTATTTAATTCATTCACTCTCCCATAAAATATATTCATCATTAAAGACTAAACCGACTCTGTGTATGGCAACGTGCGCAACTAGAGAAAGGTTTAGGAGAAAAAATAGCGATAATGTCTAAAAAAAAACATTTTACAAATATTCCTGCTGGTGTAGGGGGATGAGTAAAATAATGTGTATGGCTACATATATATATATATATATATATATATATATATATATATATATATATATATATATATATTTAGTAGTTATATCTACAGTATTTTATAGTCTTAGTTAAAAATAATGCATGTTACACTAAAATAAATTCACACTGACACATGATTGATTGTATTAATAAAAATAAATATACAAAATGTAAAAAAGGTAAACCGCGGCCATGAGACATGTGTTTCCAGTTTCAATACAAAATAAATTTCCCCGATCTCACTTTTCAAAGGAAAAACCACAAGATCAGAGGTTCCCGAATTAGCAGCTGATGCAGTCACTGGTACAAAAATATACAATAGGTTGTGGGGGTGGAGAGGAAGAAGAAAATGTGGCTTGGAGCAAATTCTTGGTTTGTATTAGCAGCCTCCAAGTATCCCAAAAATACACAGAGTAAGAGGAACTAGTGTATTCAAGGAAAATATAAAAGTAATATCAAGAAAATAAAGAACTGCTGTAATTCTATTTTTCTACAGGATATTTTGACTGACTACATGTGATAATGTACACAATGTTTGTACAAATTGTTTTTTTTTATTTTTATTATTATCTTTTTTGTAACGCACCAACATAGTCCATATTGCTACACAGGGGTTACGTACATGGCAAAATCAAAAGTAACACATTACAACAGAATCCCCCATTCTGTTGTAATGTGTTACTTTTGATTTTGCCCTGTCTTTGAGTTTAATATCAAACGTACATAATATATTTTATTTTATATTATATATAGTAAATACGTATTTCATTTATGTTCACATTTAAATGTCTAAAAATAAAGTTAAAAAATTATATATATATATATATATATATATATATATATATATATATATATATATATACACATACACACACACACACACACACACACACACACACACATATATACATACATATATACACACACACACTTCCTGCTTCAAATTCCTAGAAATACAGTTGTTGCACTGCACTCTAGGAAACTGGGCGTGGACATGCAAATAAAATGTAATCCAATATCACTCTATATACGGCCCCTTTTAGTCATATGCTTGCGTATTACAAAGCTATCAAGCATAGCACAGGATGGATTATGCACGTGTTAGGAGACCTACGCATAGATGGCACCATTGCAACATAAAATATTACCTACATTTTTTTTTAAAGGATATATATATCTCATTTAAAAAATAATTTTAGATTCAAATATTATTTAGCTTGGGGGTTCCAATTCCTCTACGGCATGGCTTCTTTCAGCTTGAATATCGCAAAGATTAAATTCCCATTACTTCTGAAAGCAATTGGCAGATTTAATTGCCACATTTCCACTGGGTTGACAGGAACATCCTCTGCATTCACAATCTCCTATTTGAGGAAAAAGATAAGCAGAAGCCAAAATAGTAGAGTAGTGAAACTGCATATAAAAAGTTGATTGCTTAAGCCTATACTATATTTCTGAAAACAGGCAGACTAGAGATTATATTGCTGTAGCTCTTAAAATTATCACTGGTTTATCTAAAAACACAATATAATCTAATAGGGGCATTAAGGAGGTTGTTTTTGAAATATTCACCTATGTGCTATAAAAGTGTACTGTTCCTGGATAAAAGGCACTAAGGAAGTGATACCTTTCGATGACTAGTTGAAGAAAAAAAAAAAATAATATATATATATATATATATATATATATATATATATATTTATATTAATAGAATGTTCTATATATTTTTTTTTGTTTAATTTCAGATCATTAAAGGACCACTGTTGTCATATTTTTAAAATGTACCTATGGAACCTACTATTATGGTTTCTGCAGACTGACTTCCTCAAGTGAGAAGAGACTTTGAGCGTGGTGGAAGTTTCGTTCCACACAATGACAAAATGGCATCTACATGCAACAGTGCTCTCAGCAGGACTAGAGGAAGTAGAAGGCAACAGCAGGCACAGTAAAGAATACCGTAATTACATGTCAAAGTTACAAATTATGATTATGTCCTGAATGTCTAAAGTTTTTGAAGACTCTGTTTAAGAGTAGAGGCATCCATTGTGTACTTTTTACATCACATCTTGGATGATGAGGGTGGGCATTTGTAGTTATCAGTGGAGAGGGAGTGTGGGAGGAGGAAACCGGTAGAAATCTAGATCCTTAGTTTGATAACTGGATAAAGATTGAAATGGGCACCACCTTTCAACCCTCATTGGCCTAGAAGCAAGACATTACATTTCCGGAGAGCTCTGGTTGCATCCTTTGACACAAACACCCCTCTCATATACACAGCTTGCACCAAGGTATCATGGATGCCTCTAGGGTCCTATAGAGGCATCACAATTAATTTTGTTTCTAATTTAAAAAAATTGCTTTTCCATCATAATAATGCTGACAAAGTTTTCAAACATACATTTATTTCTCATCTTGCACTGGTCCTTTCTCTCCCATCCCGCATCGGTACGTCTTGAGCTTATCTATACGGCTTTGAGCTGATACAGATTGTCAGTTTTACCCATAATACTTTGCTAGCATTGTGAAGAAGACTTGCAGAGCCCTGAGATTGTCTGACAGCTCTGCCACGCTCACTGCTTCCAGTTAGCGAGGAGTCAGAGGAGCACAGAGCAAGAGGTATTTATACACAGGCACTGGCCCAAAAATTCCCATTACAGGGAAAGAGGGCTTTCCATCTATTGCCAGTGAAATGGAAAGTGCCGAGAATATAAAGCAGCAATGAAATAAAAACAGCTGATAATAAAATACTTTCTAAACACTAGCCTGGGAAGAAAAAATATACAACAGAAAAGAAATTTAGACCATTAGAAGTTTGCGAGTTTTCAATCTTGTAAGGCGCTTTGGAAAGCACTGTGTACGTTTGGTGTTAATCTCGAAGACAGGTCCTCCATTCTTTTGCACTGTGTTAGCGCTACGGTTATGTTGGCACACTAAAGATGATGGCTCATAAAAGGATAATAAATAAATGAAAACAACAACTACAAGGAAATGGAAAGAAAATCTACTTCAGTATTGGTGGAAATTAAGGCAATGATTGAGCATCAAGGAGAGAGAAGAGATGGGACAAAATAAATACATTTAGGGTAGATTTTATAGCTAGCAGGATCTCTGTGGATAGCAGAATATTTATTATGCACTTTTTCTTTATTATACATAATGGTAATGGAGGGTCAAGAACACGAAGATTGTATGCTCCAAAACAGACCGAGTATAGAGAATAACTTCTATATATTTGTTTATTGGGTTCCCTGGTGCTCCAGTAGTTAGGATTTGGTGTTTTCACCACCGAGTTGGTTCCCAGACTGGAATCTAAGACTTTGTGACGCATTTAAAAGAAAAAATACTAAAAACAGCAAGTTCATAGCAAAAGCCACAGTATTTATCAGATACTGTAGGTCTTGGAAACATGGAGAATACTCTTTAATTGCAAAAATTGCACTACACTACTGAATGGAAGGGTTCCCTGGTGGTCCGGTGGTTAGGATTCAGTGCTTTTACCGCTCCAACTTGGGTTTGATTCCAGTCTGGGAATCAAGAGGTCACACCACCCTGAATCTGAGAAGGGTTGGGCCTGGTCAGTATTTGATGGGTGACCACATAGTAATACCAGAAGCCACTAGAGAAGAAACTGGCAACCCACTCCAGTATCTCTGCCATGAATACCAAGTGGATCAGCATGACCATGGACATAAAGATGTCCTGGTGCGTTACTGTCCATGAGGTCACAGAGTCAAACAACTGAACAATACAAAAACAAAAATGTAGGAATTTTCTATTTATTTTCTGTTTTTAAAATTGTCATATTATCTTATATTGTTAATATGGCTAGTTTTGTAAGATGCTGGTGAGAGATGGAACTGGGATTTTAAAAGGTCTTGTAGACAATTTATGTGTGTTGAAAAACTTAATATTAATTAGATCTTTCAAAACATATATTTTAGGGCTCTACCATGTACTGCAGATTAAAAATGGACATAGACATTTCTCAACTGCTTTACTAATCTAAATTATAAGTTTAATCAAGCAACTATTTGCCTTCCTCTGGATCAATCAACAAGAAATCCTCGTATTGCAGATCAGAGGAGATATAAAAAGATTGAACTTGATGGACTAAAGTCTTTTTTTCAACCTAAATTACTATGAAACTTTGCAACTTATTTTAATTAGTAAAAAGTTAATTTAATGACAGAAGTCTGCATCCTTCTTCCTTAGAGATCCTTGCATTAGTGAAGAGCACTGTGAGAAGTTCCAGATATAGCAGTTGTTGCTGGATGGTTCCTATATGGCTCGGGCTGTATAATTATCATTGAAGCCTTCCTGAACAAATATGAACATTTAACCACATGTCAGGGGTGAAGGTCAACAGATGTAACTTCCTGTCTTTATGATATCATATTCTAAGTAAACTTTCCTATATAGCAGACAGTCGTGGTATATATCAATTACTGTAGGTGTAATACATTAATCAACATATTGCACGACTGTCTGCGATGTCCCCATTTCTAAAGCGTGTCTCTCTTTTTCTCAATCCACACGAGGAAGACCCTGCCTGTATCCCCTAGTATAAGTGGAAGAACACTGTTCAAGCCAAGATCAAGGGAACCAGCTTAGGATCACCCACATCAGATTTGGGTATTTCTTTCATATTCCTTGGATGCTCAAAAGCAATATCAATAACTTATATATAAATGTGGTACACATTCATTCCGCATTCTACACATACAACATCTCGTGTGCATCTCATGCATTTATATGTCTATATTTTTTAACTAGAGCCAAATAAGTAAAGGGTAAGCATTTCAAAAAGAAGAGTTGTAGAATGAAGTTATTTGAAGTTAGGAGACAAATCCATCTGAATCTTGTACGGTCTAATTTACAGAAAGTAGAAGTTAGTTGAACAGCCTTAAAGCAGTATTGATAAGGACAAAATCAGTAAATGAATTCAAGGTTGAACATGCATAAGCCTAACCTACAGATTAATTAAGTTTGAGGTAAATAAAATGAACACAGCATGAGGAAATTAGACTGGTGCAAGAATTTGGATGATTACTGGCTCCATCATTAGGTGCAATGCGCAATGTCATCTCATGATTTGCATTATAATAGGATTTAACTTGCGCCATACCAGGGTGGCCCACAGAGCGGATGATGAAAAGTCCATCAATCAATCATTCTCGAGTGATGGAAGCATGGATGAAAGTCAATTGTGTTTCACAAAATATATATAGTTTTTACAGATAAGCACATTTTGACAACATTCAAAGAGGGAACATATTGTAGTAGACCCAGGGAAAGCACTCATTTGAATTTTACAGTTTATTTCAAGATTTTGATGCTTCAGAAAAAAAAAAGATAGTAGATGTAAAAAAGGCAGGAGAGGTCTGAAAAAAGTTGCTAGAGGACTGGTTTCTGACCCAGGTTGCCTATTGCCTACACCCGCCTCAGATTGTGGTGGAAAACTCTGCTAGGAGAAGGTCACGGTCCGAGTATTCAGGGCCCAAGCAAGGTTTGAATAATCAACGGGTATGCTTTTCTTTTGAGTGATCTTCCAAATTAGGTTTTCTTTGCAGACCTTGACTTATTTGATTGCTTCCTGCCTTGACCTTCTGCTAGCCACCAAGTCAACTCACTTCACACCTGACCCTACTTACTGCCAGTCTGATGTTAGAAGAGTGGTCTTAAGTTATGTAGACTGGGACCCCAATTCAGTGACAATCTCGCTACTCTACCTAGCCTCTATAAATCCTCTTTCAGGCAAGCAACCAAACATGTTAAAGAGGATCTATTCTGCCTTTTAAATTTTATTTTTCAGCCACAGAAGCTAAACAACTATGTAGATCATAGCTTGGCATGGAAAAGGAGTGTATACAATACCAGATAAGAACAGTGGACAGAGCACATTTATCATTCAGTTCTATGGAAGAAAATAATACTTATTGAAAGTCAGTAAAACTTGGAACTAGAGCAAAGCAAACTTCAAACTAGGCCACATCAAATGAAATTATAAACTAGGACAACCAATTCCTCCAAAGACACCCATAGAGAGGACTTTCTATCATCTTATAGCTTTGATTTAATAGCATTAGGGACACACAATGCGACAGAAACCCAGCATGTATTTAATAGATGTGTGTCCTTGTAAGTTCATTTTCATTGTAAGAGGTTCCTCCAACAGATTTGTAATTGGAAAATTCTATATATTCTATAATATTCCAGAAGGACCCCATATCTTGGGAACATGTATCTGAAGGCTGGAGGTTAGAAAGAATTGGATTTTCACACTTAAAGGAGAAATGTCAGGTTTTAAACTACTGATAATTTTTTTAAGAGCAATAAAAACAAGATATACTTGTCATTTGTATTCCTAAACTAAATAATCCCAGAGACTCAGACTATCTTCAGTAACACAATATGCTAGATGCGAATTAGTGCTTTTGAACCGCTCTCTGTGCGCAATAACTACCTTTTCAAACTGGGTGTTACATGGAGGTTAACGTAAATCTAATCTTAATTCAAATAGCATGAAAACAAGGAAATTAGATTCTTTAAAGGGCTACTATATATTAGAAATAATGTCACATGTTTGTAAAGGATCAAACTAGCAAACATAGTAGCCGTGTAAGCCATATGCATAAAAGCATTTTCAGAAAACATCTTTATTTTAGCAGACTTTGTGCCTGTATTCTGCCATGGAATCACATATTGGCTGTGAGTAGTGCAGGTATGCCAAAATTGGCAAGGACTGCCGCAGGTGCTCATCCCTGTGACCCACGGGACTTAGGCAATGAGCGCCAAAGGCGCCCATTGCGCTGGCGGACATGAGCGCAACAGCCACTCATCCCAGGACCGGCGGTATTTAAATAAAAAGAGCGCAGAAAAATTACGCAATTTAGCGACGCCCGTAAAACTTAACCCAAGTTAGTAACACAGGGAGAGCGGCTCGCAATAAGCGCCAAGGGTGCTCAAGTGCGTGGCCTATAAAGTACACAGTGGGAGAGGCGTGAAATGAGCGCCAAAGGTTAGCAAGTTGTGGCTCGCAATGAGCGCCAAAGGTTAGCAAGTTGTGGCTCGCAATGAGCGCCAAAGGTTAGCAAGTTGTGGCTCGCAATGAGCGCCAAAGGTTAGCAAGTTGTGGCTCGCAATGAGCGCCAAAGGTTAGCAAGTTGTGGCTCGCAATGAGCGCCAAAGGTTAGCAAGTTGTGGCTCGCAATGAGCGCCGAAGGTTAGCAATTTGTGGCTCGCAATGATCGCCAAAGGCTAGCAAGTTGTGGCTCGCAATGATCGCCAAAGGCTAGCAAGTTGTGGCTCGCAATGATCGCCAAAGGCTAGCAAGTTGTGGCTCGCAATGATCGCCAAAGGCTAGCAAGTTGTGGCTCGCAATGATCGCCAAAGGCTAGCAAGTTGTGGCTCGCAATGATCGCCAAAGGTTAGCAAGTTGTGGCTCGCAATGATCGCCAAAGGCTAGCAAGTTGTGGCTCGCAATGATCGCCAAAGGTTAGCAAGTTGTGGCTCGCAATGATCGCCAAAGGTTAGCAAGTTGTGGCTCGCAATGAGCGCCAAAGGCGCTCATTGTGAGCCAAGCAATGAGCTCCAAAGTTGCTCAGTGCAGGGCTCGCGATGAGCGCTGAAGCTGCTCAGAGGGGCCATAACCTCACAATTCGGTGGCAAACAACATTACCATGGAGGACACAAATGTGGAGGAAGCCCTCAGGCACAAGCAGAATCTGCTAAGGTAAATGAAGGTCATTAGCAAGCCACACTCTTCACAAGCAATGTTCAGTGGTCCACTAATGATACATAAAAATTAGCGAGATCAGCAAGTCAAAAATCGACTATACCCAGTAATGCCACAGATATGGGGTATGTCTACAATATCTTAGACCAGTGGTGTGCAACAGGTGGCCCCAGAGGCTGCATGTGGCCCTCAGGTACTTCTCACAAGTCTGTTCTTTGGAGTGGTAGAGTATGTTCTGCTTCAAAAAAAATGCACAGTACATAATATCTTGCTAAAACTAGCAAAAAATGCCCAACTCCTAAATACTACTCATTAGCTATACTTCTATTCCTAATTAAATTCAGTTAGCAATTTTACCAGCTTAAATTAAAAAGATTTAAAGCACAAATGAGGACCTTCGAGTGAAACAGATTGCCCATCACGGTTTTAGACCATAGAGATCCAATCCATTATCACAGATCTGTATAACATTACAATTCTATCTGTCCTGACTGGGACGTGACAAAAATGCTGTAGTCAAGAAGTCCTATATTTGCCTGGCTCCACAATCTACTTTTGTTATACATTTTTCTGGTCTAGACATGTTGTAGGGCTGGATAGGTTTATAGTGCAATAATCGGACACACTAACCCTGCAGTTTATTTGGCTGGCCTCACAGGTCTTTTCTATAGGTCAGCCCAGGGCTGGTCAACAAGGAATATAATATCTAAGACCTGTCTGACCAGTCTCTGTCACTGCACATCCAAATATCAGGTACAGGTCAGTCTAACTTTACTGACCTTTCCGATCCAACATCTAACTCTGAGATTAGGCCAATGGTATTAGAGTAAATGACCTTTATGGGACATTTAAAGGAGATTGTGTGTTGTGTTAAGGAACTGGAATTGATAAATGGGTTAACTATGTAGAAAGTAAATAAACAATCTACTTTATTGCACTCTTCCACTGTATTTATGTGTAGGAGTCTAGTCAAGTGCAAGCTTGCATAGTGCAATAATATAGAATTTGTATTGAGTTTTATGGTATAGTAATTAATGGCACGACCTGTTTATCAATGACTTACTTTGCTTATTGATCTATAATTAATTCTAAAATGATCAACCCTTTTCCTTCTTTCAGGTAAGTCCCTTCCTGCATATAGATCAATCACAGGGACTTGACCTGGAAACCAGCTGGTTACCTTCCAGCGCTCACCGATATCCAGAACATTTTACTACAGGTGACATACAAAAGGTTTATCTATTTTAGCAATTATTTGATAAGAGTAGGTAGTAACACATTCACCGATAACTCTGGTCAACAAAAAAGTTGTCTCTGAGCAAATAAGGGTTGTGCTATATGTAATTTATCCCACTTAAAGAGTTTGGCTGCTCCTTTGTTTCTGATGCCGGCCTATAAGGTCTCCGGGATCGGATATTCAGAACCACCAGCTTAGAGAGCTCTGTGTGATCTAATAATAATACACATAATGCAGTTTTCATCAACATCTAAGGTTCCCTCTCACTAGACAAGACAGACCATTTAGATGTCCACATCATATTATTGGTAATAAATAAAAGCCTTTTTTTACCTTTCAAAAAAAAAAAAAAAAACACCTGATCCTGACTCATAGAAGGATGTGTCCTTGTAAATGAATGAGATTTATATTCGTTCTGTTTACGGCACTGACAGTTTTAGCTGCCACATTCCAATTGTGCAGACAGACACCTTCGCTGCATCCAAAGGCTCCTCCCACCTCAGGAAGTTGATCTGCACAAACCAAAGTTGTCAATTCCACAAGAACAATTACGTATAAGAATATCTTAAATTACATACATAAATATAGGACAGCAGAAGTGCTTTAAAGGCCATTTACCGCACTATAAGTGCTCTTCATGGTGTGAAATAGCACAAGCTGGTATGTAAAAATTATCTATATATTTTTTTTATTACACTAACAGCTAACATCGGCCAATCCCGAGAGGTGAAGGCTGCCTGAACACAAAGATTTATAGTTTCCTCCTGAACTTCAGAAAAGTAGCAGGACATGTTAACCCCCATCTGTACGCTTTAGCTGATTCCAGCAGTGCTTTCCCTGCAGATGACTTTGGGAAGGGTTAACTCTCTTTCTGCAAGGAGCTGTTGCTGTGTAAACAGACATTTCATTTATAAAACTTATATGTGAAAAAAGAATGTATTTCAACATTTTTCTAAGTATTTCAACATGGTTTTATGAGAACGTTACAGTGGTGTGCTCCAAGTTGTACTGAATTAACTGGCCCTTTAAATAAATGATTATGGATGGTGAAAAAATATATACACAATATGAATAATAAAGATCTGCCAATATAAATGGTTTCATTGAGCTGTAGAGATGCCTAGATTTGTGGGGGAAGGTAGTTCTCCTTCCACACAATTAAAAATTAAATAGTAAAACGGAGTGAATTATCATCTTTAGTCTTCTTAGTCAAAAGGAAAGAAAGCAAACACTCGATGACTTCTCAAGCAAATCACCTAGAGAAGAATGTGACAGCTAAAAGAATAACCTGTATAGGAGCAAATCCTTCCTGGGTCAACAGCAATTCTTTGTAGTGCTGCGTACATTACCCAGAGGTCAGACAAACCTGCTCCTAGGAAAATTAAGATATTAAAATATTAAGATAAAAAGGGGTAGAAGATTTAAAGGTAAAAAGAAAAGCCATAAAATGTGAATATATGTAGTCTTAAATGTTCTTGAATGCATATTTATACAATGCAGATGTTGCCTGAAAATTTAATAATATTACAAGGGGCACAGTACTGTCCTGGTTATGGTAGCATTGTAAAGTACCAGCAAAGTTATGAATATTTGCAATAGAAAGTTATAACATGTTTTATTTAGGATTAAAAAAACAACTTAAAATGGGCTACATTTTCGCTGTCACTCAGCTCAAGAGATCTCCCCAGCACACTGATCTCATTATCAATACCTAATCTCTTTATGGTTAGGGAATAACACCCTGCATTAATGGCTCCCTTTTGTATATGTCTTCCGAAGTGTTAATCTGGGGAAAACCTGACTCCATTGATACATCAGAAGTCCTGTACAAAAGAAAAATCACCCTCCCCCACACATTTCCTGGGTTTCAAATGTTTGGTAAGAAACAAGCAATGATTATCAGAAAAATGTGTTATATAGAATATTTAAGTGTACTTACAAAGTTATAGGCAGGAAAGAAAAATCCAGCTTTGTACACCCACAGGAAGCTTACATAACCAAGTACACACAGGAAAGCAGTACTTGCTGTAGGATGGAATCACATGGATGGGTGGGGTCTGAGCTCACAGCTGAATCAGAGCACAATAATATATAGAGAGACTACATATCCCAGGCTGCTTTGCAACACAGAAACCCAAAGTATGATACAAATGTATCCGCTAACCTCTGCTTTCTCCTGATTCGCCTAATCGAATTATGAATTTTATGCTAATCTTAGCAGGGATTTTCAGGTGTGTCAACTAACAAAAGCTGTAGCTTGCAAACTCAAAAAAAGATTTAGCATCAGGGTGAGTTTGTAAATGTTTATTTTGGTATTTTTTCAAGCAAAAAAGTTTGCACACACTAGTGATTCTCCTCTATCAGATGCATTCATAATGCAGGAAACTTAGATATGCCTTTAACAGCCAAACATTATGAATAAAAACCAGTAACATTTCTATTTTTTTTTTTAGAGGAGAAATAGATATTGTAGAAAAACTAAGAAAAATCATAGTTATTATTGAAAGTATTTTGTGAACAGATGCACACAAGGAATATTTAAACAATTTTATATTTTAGGAAATCTGTACATAAAGATGCACACTGTATATTTTCGCCATGAAGTGAGTGGGTTTGTGTATCTATATCATTAAAAACTGCTCTACTTTTATCTATATTTGCTCAAAAAACATGCTCGCTCTAGTTCTCTAAATTTGTTGGCACCCAAACATGCCACATGAATTATGACTGCCAGCAAAAGTCTGGCAAAATCTCTCTCAAAACATACAATCAGTGTAATGCTATTGACAGAGAGGTTTCTGATGCCCAGAGAGACGGGATTAGTAGTGCGTACGGTGGCTGGTTGAACCCAGTACGAAATATCGGAGATGTTCAGTTGCGTGTTCAATGGAAACTTGGCATCTACTATGGAAAACAAGACACCTTCTTAACATTGATTTCCAACGCACTGGGTAGGTGATCTTTCATCTTATTCGTACAATTACCCAACAGAAAGGGCTAATCTCTCTATCAACGGCAAGAGAACACAAGTGACCCGTGACAAATAATAGATCAATGACATTTAACTGTATTCACGCTAATCACCTTTTCACAGGGCAACTGACATTTATCAAACCCTGTAACAAACTATAAGTGAACTCCTTGCCAGGTCTGCGCAAACCTAAGTTTGATGGCGTTCATAAGCATACCTCTGGCAACAAAAGATATCCTATTGCAGCTCCATTATGAAGGCAACATCATTTGGAACGTTAACCCTATAGATAGTTATGCTGAGGATAGAAAGGGCAAATACTCATTGCGCTTGCTCGAAGAACAGGATCTAGTTGGCAAATTGAAAGACCACTTCATGTTCCTCTGAGATCAATTCAGGGCGAAACGTGTCCAAACTTGAAAAATGCAAGCTCAATTACCAAACGAGTCAAACTTCAAAATAAAGTCAGATATTTCTGATGTGTTTGCCTCGCTAACGGGAAAGTTTGTATTGAAGAGCACACCTTGATTAGTTTTCCAGCTGCTCCTCAATGCTTGCTCTGTCAGCCAATGAGACCTCCAGACTATAGTAAGCTCTCTGCACTTCCTGTGTTAATTATATTTAAATAGGCTTTACTTCATATTTTCTCATGAAAAAAAATCAACTTTTGTAAAACACTCTTAAATGCTTGAAAAAAAAAATCTATTGTGTGTTCCATGTCCCTTTAAATATGCCCTTAAGGGCATATTTTTGTTTTCTGGATTATGAATGCATCTGGTAGAGGAGAATCGGTAGTGTATGAAAACATGTATTTGCATGAAAACATATCAAAATAAACATTTACAAATTCACCTTGATGTTTGCTAAATCTCTTCAGTTTAACACCCTTGGATAACACCTTTGTTTAACACCCTTGGATAACTATGCTAAAATTAGCATGAAATTCAAAATTAGTTTTGGCCAATCACAGGCAGCTATACCTTTTAATACAATATAACAATCAATTATGGCAGTTTGTGCAGGAAGGAATCATGGGATGTGTAGTCTCCCTGTAGAAGCAAGTAGGAGGAGTCAGACACTGATCTGTAGATCTTTGCATTGAGCTGCTCCTGGCTGGAAGGTTAGTAAGGAGTTAAAATCCATACCCAAATGCAGCGTTTCTATTGGTAGGTAGACTGGGCATATGTAAGCAGCTCTGGGGTGTGGAAAACAAGTTTTATTTTTAAATAAAATAAATCTGTATAGAATGACTCCATGCAATGTGTGTGTGTGTGTGTACGATATAAGCAGTATTTGTTAGATTAGAGAAAGGTAAAAACAGGGAAACTTAGATATACCTTTAAGACTCCAATTTTTGAAAACAAAAATGTTTTTTTCCCTTTTGTGCAGTAGCACTTTAATTATTATTATTTTTTTTTACCTTCTAAAACATTTTCCCATTAACAAGACTAGTTCTTCAAAAAAGCATACTACAAATATGACAGTACAGTATAATTTAACATCGTGACACATGAACATCTTGTTTATATACACAGCATTTCCTTACAAGACTAGCATTAGGAGTTAAAAAATATATCTTTTTAAATAAATAAATCTTGAAACCTTACTACATAAGAGAGCAAATTAGCCATTAAGGTCATGTTTAAGGAAACATGAAATGAAAAATACATAAGGTAACCACAGACGCCTCCTTCCAGAGTTCTTAAATATTTATGCAACACCCTGATGGAAAGTGAAATGTTCTGGAAAATGATTTTGCGAGCATGTTATCTACTTCAATAAATCTTCAGATATATAAAAAACAAAACTACTCGTATGCAGTTTGTGACACATTTAAAAGGAAAAACCATGAAAAACAGCAAGTTTATAGTAAATACAACACTAAGTATCAGATACTGTAGGTCTTGAAAACTTGGAGGATACTCTTAAATTGCACTAGACTACTGAATTGAAGAGTCCAGTGGTTAGGATTCAGTGCTTTCACTGCTGCAACCTGGGTTTGATTCCAGTCAGGGAACTAAGAGGTCACACCACCCTGAAGCTAAGCACGGTTGAGCATGTCAGTACTTGGATGGGAGACCACCTAGGATTACAAGGAGCTGTATGCTGTAAAGACGCAAGATTTTTTTTTTGGAATCAAAACAAATCTAGGTGGGTTTTCTAGTGTCCCAGTGAGCCCCAATTTTTCTGACATATTTTATTAACATAATTCTGAATATAATGCCCATCATGTAAGAAGATTTAAAGCAAAACCAAAATAAATCCATACACCTTCATTTGATTAGATCATGTCAGATGTAGATTGGAGGCTTCCTTGGGTAGGAATCAGACAGATATAGAGCAGGGCAAGATTAATTTCCATCTATATAAATGTAAAAAAATACAAGCAACAGTAACTTTACCATTTTTGCACAGATTGTAAGCTTCAAAATGCATAGGGACCTCTACTAATTGCGAGCCATATTCAATTGCAAGCCCACAACTCGATCGCTGTAGGTCGAATGTCTGCGGGCTCCCGTTTGTCTCCGATTACAATGCTATTCAATTGCTCAAGCCACAAGTTACGGGCCCAAAGCTGACTCTGTAAACCATGCACTGGTTCGTAGCCGTAAACTCCCATTTCAAATTAGCCAATAGAAAATGAGGCCGTCATTATTACAGCAGTAAAACATGGAGAATACATGTCAATCAATTCGGTTCGGGGGTCCGATATGCGATCAGACTCTCAGACCCGACAAATAATAAATTATTAAAATGAATGCCAATACTGTTCTAGTCCATATGGGTGGCCTGATACGTATTAACTCATTGATACCCGAGATCGATTTAACCCCGAAATGACACAAAAATAAAATGTAATTCCGTGCCGATTTGCGAGCTTGAGACTGTTGTGCAATTCATTCTAATGTCGGTCATCACTTTCCCCGTAATTTACAGTACAGTATTGATATTTTATTTGCATTTACAGTGCTATGAATAGGTGTCTTACCCCCTTGCGGGTTCTCTCTAGCACTCGTGGGATTTTCTCCTTCATTTGCCGTTTACAGGTGTGAAAACATTTGGGGAAAATCGAGCAATTGAATAGCGATTTGCGATTTTAGCCTTGCAAAAGTGAGAGATCAAAGGCTTTGGGAGGCTGTAAGTTACAAGTTTAACCATCTTTTTTTTTTTCCAAGGCCGTAAGCGGGACGTGGATTAGAGCCCGCAAAAAGACGCCAATTGAGTAGCATATTAACTTGCAACCTCACTTACGGCTACCAGATCGCCTGAAACCTCAATTGAATGAGGCCCCCTGTGCCAGTAGGAACATTTTTGTCAGGTTTGTTATATGTATCCCCTGCACATCATTGCACTCCCCTTGCGTTTATTTCTATAGAATATGTTGGTGTTCTATAAATACATTATATAGACTTTGAACGCTGAAGGTCCAAATGATAAGCACGTTCATTTGATCACTTAACTTGTTAACATGCTCAATAAAACTGAAATATTAATGTAACCAACATAGCTTAGAACTGCAGCTTTATTAGATCTTTACCTTTTGACCCAACAAGATCACACAGCTCAGAGTCCTAAGCGACAGTGCCAGAAATGGAACCCAAGTATTACTTCTAAAGTGAGCCGCAACTGAACGTGTGAAAAAAGTGGCAATTTGACCTGGCTTGGAATATACGATAAGTATATGATTGGTTATGTGCACAAGAGGAAGGAGTCATACGCATGTAAACTCTATATATAAGTGGAGAAGTTTGTTTTATTTTATGTACTATTGGGACACGGAATTCCTGTGAGTTATTTTTGTATGGATTGACAAACAACGCTATTTTTTCCCTATAATTGTTAATTTTGGAAAATGAATAAATAAGCTGTGGCCATATCCTCCGAACTTGAGTTTTGGATTATTATTTGTTTATATATGTATTATGTTCTTTACGGACAATGGTGGTTTTCATCACGCTCAAAAAATGGAGCAGTAACATACAAATTAGACAAGTTCATAACTTTTACAGAGATATTTAATCTACTCTAGGTGTGGTCTTTAATTCAAAACAAAATTTTTAATTTAGGTGCAATTTGGTGGTTAAAGCCTTGTGACTGCAGTAATTGGTACCTCTACACATCCAGAGCCATTGCTGGGATGGGATTTAACAGAGCAAACCCAGCACATAAGAACAACCTATATACAATATATTCTAAAATAAAAAACAAATAAGCATCCTTCACACCAGCCTCCCAAAAAAATGCACTTTGCCCAATATTGGTTACTATGCATTAAAGGGCCATGGCCACTAGATTGAGTCTCTGTAAACAGCATTTAATACTGGCTATATATTGCAACAGCCATTTTTTGTCTACAGTAGGTAATTTGAGATCTTAATCATTGTTTCTGCTACATTGTTATGCTAATGCACGGATCAATAATAATTTCCACCTCATCGTGCTTGATAAGTGTGGACCTACGTGTGGGGCTGCGGTAGGTTGTCCTGGTTTAATGAGGGGGGTAAGTTGTCTTTGTTTATGTGTTTTTTGAAAAAACAGTGCGTCATCAAAAAACTATGTAGTATTTGCAAGCATAATAATGCACCACAAACAATGTCAAATGTCTCATTTATTCAAGCTCTGTAAAAAGATTTTGGAAAATAACTTAACTTAGGAGTGACAGGGACCCAATAACAATAATCAAGTTGCCAGATTGCCTTTAATATAAACTAAACCATAAATGTCATTTTTTTTGGGTTGCAACCATGGTGTATATAGTATATTTACCCAGCAGAGTTTATGCTCTAGTGTCGTGAGCCAGAGAAAGACTTGCATGAATTAGCTTATGTCTAAGAAGTTCATTGTTTCTTAAGATTTATGTTACAATATTTTGACATCAAACAATGAGCTGCAATGCAAGGGGTTACACAAAATGTAGATTAGTCATGTTTTATTTTATGTGTCTTGTTTCCCAGGGACATAAAGTACAGCTCACAGTAAAAATGTGTCTGTTCTGTGCTGCAGAACATCAGTAATATATACAGCACCTAAGAGTAATGGCTCAGTGATGTATATTTTATACATGTAATACTAAATTCACTTTGCCTTCGAGCTTGTACTAATTGCAGTTTAGCATCAGCAACTTGTCAAAAAGATCCTGTCATTCTCTCTCCCACGGATTTAAACTTTCATTTATCAAATATTGACTTATTAACAGAATGTACAAATGGGTTGTACACGCACAGCGGGCTCAGTTCCTACTAAACCGCACTAAGACCATAATTAGCAGGGGGAATCGTAAAACTACTTTTAAATTAGAAATAAATATATTTTGATGCTTTTGCTGGTCTTTGGTGGCATCCATGGTACTTTGATGAAGGCTGTATGTGAAAGATGTGTGTTTACATTTTTTCAGGATAGAGCTGGCAGTTATTGTTGCGGGCTGCTTGCTTCTGAGCGTGTTCGTGGGGTTCTTGGATTCCAGAAAGCCCGAACACTTAAATCTCCCACCACTCCCTTCTCAGAAGATAAAAATATTGAATTCAGACTCAAAGCAAGCAGGAAGTATTCAAATCGGACAAGATGGGAGAGTTCTATATGCAAACAGAAACTTTATATATAGTCACTTTCTGGTCATAACACAGCGGCTAATGTTTGTGTTCCAGTATTATAGATGACTGCTGGCAAATAAAGTTGGATGTTTGCATAAAGAGCTCTGCCAACCGGCCTATATCAAAGTACAGTGAAAATGGAAAATCTATACAAATCATGGAGGAAGTCACATATCAGAAATATGTAAATCAAAAGGACACTGGCACTGATTTCATCAAAGGAATTTGCAGACAAGTGTTACTTCTTGTAAAGGGCACAGAAAAGGTATGGTTGTTGAAAATTAAAAAAGTAATAATAATAATAATAATAATAAAAATAAAAAAAACTTTAAAAAAAAAAAGGTATATAGAAGTTTCCTGGGTTTCAGATTTTTGAAGAAACAAGCAGCGAGTATCATAAACATATGTGTTATATAGAAAAGCTCAATGTACTTACAAAGTTATAGGCAGGAAAGTAAAATCCAGCTTTGCACACCCACAAGAAGCTTACATAACCAACTACACTTAGGAGAGGCTGCCAAATACGGAGTTTGACCTTTCTGGTAGAGACGAAAGGAAGTAACTGCTGCTGGATGGAATCACATGTTTGGGGGGGGGGGGGGGGACTGAGCTCACAGCTGAATCAGGGGGAGATGGAGAGAAACAAATGTTTCAGCTAGTCTCTGCTTACGCCGGATTATGAATTTTATGCTCATCTTCACAGGGATTTTCAGGGGTGTAAACCAACAAAAGCTGCTGCTTGCAAACTGAAAATATTTAGCAAACATCACGTTGAGTTTATTAATGTTTATTTTGGTATTTTTTCCATGCAAAAATGTTTACATACACTACTGATTCTCCTCTATCAGATGCATTCATAATCCAGGAAACTTAGATATGCCTTTAGTTGGAAGGTTTACATTTACAACTGAGCTTGGAAGTTGGGTATTTTAAGCATGAATTACTTCCATAATCCACCCTTTCTGCTATTTCACTTATCTAGTGATTAAGAGTAAGAGCATGTCCAATAGATTAAATCAAAGCTCTTAAAAAGTCTATGCCATTATCATTATATCTTCTTATCACCCTCTGCAACATAACAGACAAATAAAAAAATAACAAACTTTCAAAAATATGTTGCCCATTAGGAAACATACAGTAGCTGTTCAAAAGAGCAAATTATAATTACAAATGTAACCCTGTATTTATAAAGTTAAATAACAAAGTTACAAATAAAAGTAACCTTTATTTCAAATATAAACTACATAGGAAAAAGTATTTGAGATTATGACTTTTTTTCCCAACTAAGAAAATAAATGTATATCTTATATTTCAGTGTCCAGGCCTCCTTCCAGCTTGGGGACATGCAAATTTGCACTTTTATTTGACAGGCAACTGACTTTACTTGTAATTCACTTCAATGAGATAATCTCAAGGTTTCCACCTTCAACAAGAAACATCTTCTAACAGATAGGTCTATTTAGACAACAATGGAGATGGTCACGGCAGCATACAACTGCATATTACCTGTTAATTGAACTGGGCTATAATAAAAAAAAAAAAAAAAAAGACACATACAATAAGAGTAAGTTTAAAAATAAATTGACACACAAACGGTCTTTTTCTGAAATGTCTATTTAATAAAATAACACTGTGGGAATGATTCATTCTCAGCCTTACACCAAGAGCCATCATGAGTCAAGGGCACATGCATGACATCCTGATTTTAATCAGTTCATAATACAACTCCAAGACAGGGAATGAAAGGACTGTAAGACGGAGGAGGTCTGGGAGGTGAAAGAATCAATATAGTGACAGCGTGTTGTGTAATTCCAGTGTGAATTATAGAATTCATTGAAATAAGACTGCTAGACCAAATTCAATGTATTTGTGGGTCTAGCTTTTTTTTATTTTTGTAATTCCGGGTTAAAAAAAGAGACCAAATAGAGGTTTCAAATACGGTGTCATTTTAAACTATAGGTAATAAACACCTGTAACATTTTCCCTGTTTTTTCTGCCTATTCTTCCAGGCTATATTAGCTCAGTGGTTAAAGTCAACTTCACCACCAATGGAGTCGGAGTTGAGCCAAACCCAACATCTAGACAAAATATGAAAGTTGTTTTACCAATCTACCAATTGGCAAGATGAGGGTTTATTCAAAACCATACTGTTTGTTTGTTAATTGTTCCTCACACATAATTAGTAAAACAGTAGTAGACATTCATAACAGACAAAGTGTTATTCTCGGTTCTTTACGGAGTATCACCGGATATTCTACTATTCTATATTGAATACTCAAATTCTTGTCAAATATTTAGCGTTCATAACTATTGCTTTATACTTTTTTTTTTTTTTTGCCTGGAGCAATTTAATAAAACAAAATTTAGGAAATTCTTTAAGATTATCTTAATCATCCAATTTTATTTTTTTTGCCTGGAGCAATTTAATAAGATAATCTTAAAGTATTTCCTAAATTTTGTTTTAATCATCCAATTACCCTAAATTACATGCAAACCATCTTACCTATTCCTGGAACTTGAATTAATCACTAGAGCCAGAGATCTCTCGATTCTCCCACTACATCTCTACCTCATCCTAAAAATATCTCATCTACCCCTTTTCTTTTTTTCTCCCCACTCCTAAGAATTGTTTTCTATTTTGAAAGGACAGCTGTAGGTTCTCCAGCAACAACCAGTTTTGTGTGCCTCTGTCTCTCTCTCTCTGTGTAAGCTAATGTTGGGTTAAAGTTGTGACTATTACATCTCTAGTTGCTGGTCAGTTATAGGCTGTAATATAAAAAAAATTGAGATTACTTCTTGTATTAAAATACTTGCTGTACCATAATTAATTTTTCATCTGCAATTACTAAAGAATTTTATATAATTATTTAGTCAAATGTGAACACAAATGTACTATTTATTTACTGGCCTACTGTACGGTGGAGGGCTCTATCGCTCTTTTGCCCACCATATATTAAAAATGATTGTTGTGGTGAATTACCTACTAAAAATATCCAATACACAGCCTGGGATCCAGGCCCATGCAGACGGTAGGCAGTAACCTTGAAACGGCTGTACGTGGGTGGAATTCCTGGTTTGTGTATAATCCAACCCTAGCTTTGGGAAGCCATGTTTCATATGTTTATGGAATGCAAGAGCAAAGCCTTTGTGGGCATGTCCCTGTCAAGGCTCCCAGAGTGCAGTGTAATAACTGTATATTTTGGAATTTTGGGCAGGAAGCAAGTTTTTTTTTATTGTTTTAGGCATTCAAATGTAAACATAAATGTAAAAATTGTGTCAATTCTTGTTTTGCTTTGTACTTAGCCCTTATTCAGCTCTACAGAATATTATTATTACTTTGATTTATAATGCATGTTGAATCAATGAGCTATTATAATTGTCAAACTGCAAGACGTCGTCACGCTTTGTGCTGTTGCGTAAGATTTAGGCGATTAGCGCCTTTGGCGCTCCTCGCCTGTGAGCCTCGCATAGCGAGGTAAGCAGTTGTGCACGACTTAGGCGATCAGTTGAGGCATTAAAACTTGCAGCAGTTGAAGCACTGAAAGACGTGGGACTTAGAAAAAAATGAAATAAATACAAGGTCAGAAAAATACGAAGTTACCGGCCAAACCGCGCAAATCAAAAAAAACACAAAGATTAAAAATAATATACAAAAAAAGAATCATCACACACACACAGCAAGAGGGTCAGCCAGGACGTCTGGGAGTGAGTTTGCACACAAATTTAAGGCAAATTCGCAGAGTTTCGGCACTCGAAAAATCGGCTAAGCGACCAAAAAAAAAAAAGAATGGAGGGCGAATAAAATTAAAATGAGGTTACACAGCCAGCCGCGTACAACTTTTACCCAGGGATGTACAAGGTACAAAATACACTATTAGAAAGGACGGAAAATGCTCACAAGCCGCGTAACAGACAATACACTTCATTTTACAACACTAACTTGCAACTACTAACATTATGAATCTAAAATGGCGCTTTACACAACTAAACCAATGGTTTGCCCTCGCGCACGCTGCATATTTCTGATGCACAATTGGCACATGGATGACACTTTCTCCTCAAGGCAGCAGCAATCCAACTGTACATTGTATGCTGCCGGAAAATAAAGAGAGATTGTTAGCTCTTCAGGCTATTGATTGCTGGAAATATTAATTAGAAATAGGTAAAGTATATTAATTATTTAAAAAATATACATACATTATATATATAGATATATATATATATATATAGATATATATAGATATATATAGATTCACATACTTTTTCTACCTGCACTGTGAATGTTTACATGGTGTGTTCAATAACAACATGGTAACATTTAATTATTTGTGTGTTATTAGTTTAAGCAGAGTGTGATTGTCTATTGTTGTGACTTAGATGAAGATCAGATCACATTTTATGACCAATTTGTGCTGAAATCCATATCATTCCAAAGGGTTCACATACTTTTGCTTGCAACTGTATAATGCAGTCTACATTATACTCAAAGAACTCAAACATAATTCCTGTGTATTAGTTAACTTTGTTAAACAATACAGTATTTAAAAATTTGTTGAATCCTTTTTTAATAATTTAACTTACAATGCACTTTAATTTTTCCCTGATGTGGAAATCAACCTAGCTGTTGTGGTAATAGAGAATAGTGTAAACTGAAATATATTATGTGGTACTCCGGTATTTAAAGGATCATTTACCTGACTAAGTGCTCTTCATGGTATGTAAAAGCACAAGGTTGTATGTTAAAAATTATCGTTTTTTAGTTGGATTTAAAATCTAAACAAACAGTTTATTCTGCCTACTGACAGTTTCATGACTTTTTAAAATAAATTATCTATTTTAATCATTCTAATAACAGCTTAAAAAAATCTACAATTTTAAATCTGTTTACATAAAGTGTAGCCTACCTACTGGCTGTTTCATGATTAATAACATATGCCGAGTTGCGGGGTGAGCACTCTGATTTAAAGGGGTGAGCACACAGTGCATTAAGGAATACACTCAAAAATGTACCTATAACAGACCTGTTTAGGTGGCTCCTGCATCCCATACTCTGCACAGATCGAGGAGATAAGAGTTAACATCTATTTTTCTCTTGCTCACTGCATGGAGTTGCAATGCGTGTCTGACAGTGGGCAATCAGCGACACATGTATACACAGATTTAATGTATTTGATTTCTCAGTGAAGAATGCATGCATTTCAAAAATTCTAAAAGTACTTCAACATGCGTTTAGGAGATCTTTACTGTGACATGGTCCAAATTTTACGGAAGTGGCCCTTTTTAAAAAAAATAAAGTTAAACACAAAACATTGAATTGATAAAAGTACTGGTTATCTTTGGAACCTCTCATATATCACTTTAGGTGACTACAGGACACATATCTCAAGGAGGAATGTTTAAAAGGATGATTTTCACGCTGCATTACAAAATAAAAATAAATTTAAAATGTGCACTTGCACTACATTGTAATAAGCAAGCAAGCATTACATAAGATGTGACTAAGGTTAAATGAACAGCACCACATCACTATAGGAAAATAGGTACGGTACCCACACAGTTTTGGTACTTACCTATATATTTATTTTTCGGCAGGTGGGGGAGCGTTAGTTTCAAGCAGTGCTGCCGCGCCAAGGCCCTCCCCCGTGAGCACTGGACAAAATGCATGCAGTAACACCATTAATATTTATAGTGAAATCAAACAGCACCTAAAAAAAAATCTCATATTAACATCTTTTGATATTCTGATAAAATAGTAGGTGAAAGATAGAAAAAAATATATAAAAAAAATGTTTTAAGTTAAATTTAAATCAGCAACTTTTCAGTCAATTGCTTGGATATTTTCAAATTCTCCCATATGCTGCCAACCAAAATCATACATGGGTGATCTGTCATGCATCAGCTGAGACTGGAAGCTCTATGGACAGGGAAGTCACATGACCGTTGGAAAAATAAGAAGTGGGCGGTCCTATTGTGTTAGAGGCAGTCGGCATAATGCTGAGAATATGGGATTAGATTCTAGAGAAATTTATATACGACTTCGCAAAGCCCCTCTATTCATTAGTATGTTTAGATTTCTTATTGGACTAATTAATCCTGTTAGTAAGGGTTTCAAAAATGTAGCTATGACCGAGTCAAGGAATAGTTTAGTTACAACAGGGGATTGACAGATTTATCTTAAAACCTAGGAGCCAACCTTTTTAGGAGCCAGGGTATTGGTATATATATGTTTTTAAGTCAAAAAATGAGTAATGCTTTTCTTTAGCTCATTTTGTGTACTTTTGAGCAGGAGAAATCGCTCATAAAAAAAACAAAAAAACTTTGAGGACTAACAGTTACCATGTTATGAGATACGAGATGCTCATTACCCGAAACTTGCTATAAATAGACAAGAATAAATAAATAAGCTTTTTCCACTAGTCTGGGCAAAAATTCACATTGCTGTCAGAGCACTAAATCAGTTTATGTACGTGCAACCTTGTGATTAGGGTTTATATTTAAAAAGGCATTTAAAAAGGTGCTGTTCAACCCCCACACAAAAAAAAAAAAAAAAAAAGAACACTTCTAGAACTAAAATACAGAATTAATGACCACAATTTGCTTTTTACACAGTTACCGTATATCAGCCAAGGTGTGCGGCCCTATATGTGCAGCCATGTCGTGTTACAATGTCATTAGAAGAGAGATAGGAACACAGACCTACGTATTGTTCTTCTCTTAAAAAGGTGCATGGAGTGTTCCCTGTTTTCAATATTAAACTACCAAAGCATTTATTTGCATATTTAAATGTAATTTATTAACAACTTCTCAAAAGCTCAGTTTTTACTCATTTAAACTTTCCAAACATTCCCTGCAAACATCCGCCCCCTGTAGCTTTCTATAGTACTAGTCAATCACAGGCTGTATCCCACCAGCAGTTCAGCAACATCCTGAAGACACAGCATGTGCGCACGCACACACGCACACACACGTCAAAAAATGACGGTAATAACATTTTAAGCCATGGCAATGCTGTTTGCCACACAATGCAAGGCTATGGCCCCTCTGAGAACCTTCAGCGCTCATTGCAAGCCTCTCCCCCCGTGCAGTTCATGGGTCTCGCAATGAGTGTTACTGGCTTGGGTTAAGTGTTACTGGCTTGGGTTAAGTGTTACTGGCTTGGGTTAAGTGTTACTGGCTTGGGTTAAGTGTTACTGGCTTGGGTTAAGTGTTCACCCTGTTACTTATTTTCTTTCCGCCATTTTTTTTCTTGCTTAGGCGATTTTTGATCATGTGAAAATATGACTTAAATGAACTTGCAACCTCACTCACAGGCTCCCTGACTCCCCCCCCCCCCCCCCCCCCCCGTGCTGTGTGTGAGTGTGCGAGTTAATTTGAGGCATATTTGGGTGATTTTTGTGGTTTGCCCGTTAAATTCGCAATGTTTGCGAGGTTCGCAATGTTTCATTGCATTTAAGTCCTGCGGGCCTCCACCCCCGCAACTGCGTCCCTCACACATAAATGCATTAATTCAGTATGCTGGATCCACTAATTTACATAATAACTATAAACAATCAATAATGAATAACTCTGCAATTTACTTTAAAAACAAAGTAAGACATTATGTAGAACGTTTTTAGGAATAAGAATAATAATGATAATGATAATAATAATAATAATAATAATAATAATAATAATAATAATACAGCAAACATGAGAAAACTAAATGACTGCAGAGTATGTGACAATAGAGCAAAATTAATTAAATGGACTCTGGTGACGTAATGACCTGAGCTAAGCAAGATAAAGGAAACATACAAGGAATGTCTGGATAATATCACAAGGGGACTGTTGACTAAACAGGAATTTTAGTTTACATTAAACTGTTCCTGCTACAATCTTGAGAACAGAAATAAAAACATGACAGGAGGGCTAAAACATACACCCTCAGATATGAGATCCCAATCTGGAGAAACATGGATTTGACCGCAGAGATGAACCAATGTGCCCATCTAGTCTATCCATTCTATCTACCTATAAAGCTTAGAGTAATAAATCCTCAGAGCAGACTTTTACATTTCTCTAGACGTGCTAAACCAATCATCTATAGAGATAAAATTTTGTCTTTTTGTAGATAAATCCTCTTAATAGAAACAAGCGCTCTCCTGGTTTTACTACAACTTTATTTTCCTACTTTGAAAACTATCAAGGCCCTATTATTCTTCTATATGTTAATAAAAAGTTGATACTCATTCTAGCAGTTGATTTAAATATTAAAGAGCATAAAAAAAAACTGTTCTAAAGTTTTCTCTACAGTAAATCGTTTTCTGAAATATTTAGAATTATTTTGTAACTCTTGGCTGTGAATGTGAAGCTCTGTATACTAATGTGCAGCTTGGAGTGCTCGATAAGGGTGAGAGAGGGTTTTAACTGCCAGATAACATTGCATGTCTTTATTTTGGCCCTTACAAAGACAAGCAGACTGCAGCCCTAATTAGAAAATCAAAGCTGCCAATATTTAAAATGTAGCAACAACAAAATACTCTGGATCAATTAACTAATCCGCATATTGCAGATCAGAGGAGATCTAAAAAAGGTTGAATTTGATGGACTAAAGTATTTTTTTCAACCTGAATTACTATGAAGCCTAGAAGAAAAGAAAAAAAAAAAACACACAACAAAAAAAAAAAAAAACACACACACACACACAACTTGATTTTGGGGTCACAGAGTCCTTTTAATCTTTTTCTGCCACCGACAAAAACACTTCCCATAAATAATAAAAAAAACGGCACAGATCTCTAAGGCACTCGACTAATAACCACCCATTCTTCTGAAATTATACTGTTCTCTAGGACTCTGTGACCTTTTTAGAATAAAACAAGTCATTTTAATTCAACGCTGAAAAGCAAAAAACTTGGAACTCCATGTTATTTATTATAATTATTATGTTTTTTTTACATGAAAAAGCTCCCATTGCATTCGTGCTGTGTGTACTACGCCAAGTTTTTTTCCTTGAAGAAGCATCACAGACCTAAACCAGAACTCTTATCAGGTTTACTTGGATTTTCCTGTTGTGAATGAGCGATCTGAGCACAATAAACATTTCACTAGTCATAAATGTATAGTACCACTGGAACAAAAGGATTAAAACCCTATTTTCTGTCAATACAATTAAATAAGATTATTTTTTACGCAATTAGACAAGTCTGAAGATTAAACCATTTTTTTGTACTTAAAATACTACTCTTGGGACAAAATGTATTTGCTTGATCAATAGGAAAATTCAAATTAAATATAGATACAGGTTTGATTGTGGACGTGTTCCAAGTCCAGCAATCAAATGCTTTCTAGATCGGGGCCCAGAATGCATTTTTTCGATAAAATATATAGGTGATATTGCCTGTTTTAATAAATCAATTTGATTTGATAACAAAAAGCCTAAATAACTTGCAATTTAAACCAGTATCCACACATATAGCAAAGATCCTTTGTCAATATATTTTCTATACAACACCCCCCACATTGGAAAGTCTTTTTTGTGTCTGCTGCAAGAATTAAGGATTAAGACAGAGCAAAATACACAGATCATTTTCTTACATTGACACTTTGTATAGCAAAATATATAGAGGATTAACATTATGGCAAGGAAGATGTTCTATACTTAATAACCCAAAGATAAATACTTTCCAAAATGATCTAAGAAAACGTCCTGTTTTATCTGTGTTGCCAGTGGTACATCACAACATATCACAGTCTCCTCAAAGCCATTATCCTAACAAACTGTCATACAACAAGCTGCTCACGGTATTAGGATTTCAGTTTATAAAAGTCAAACCGATAGGACATGACACTTTCTGACTCATCTGCATGCGCTCCCATGAAGAAGACAAAAAAAAAAAATCATATTAACCTGAGTATTTGCATCCATACAAAATAAACATTATGAAAATAAAAAAATAAAAAAAACAGCAGCCCTGGTGTGACATGCAAAACATTTTTCCATGTTCTCTTCAATTAAATAATAAATACAAAAAATATATTTAAAAAAATCAATAGCGTCTGCAATTGTTTTGAATTCATCTTAAGTTTGTTCACTTTTATACCAGTAACAAAAAGCGTTCCTATATGCCTTTAAGAATAGTAGCATCTCCTTGAGTGACAATAAACCGTGGTACCTAGATACTCGTCTACCTCAAAGCTTGTCGAATTCGACATTTGACACGTCCTAACGAGAGAGAAAAAAATGCTTCCCCACACCATGCTTGGTACTCGTCATACTTGGGCCACCCCACATCCTGTCTCTCCAGGAAGTTAAAGACAGTAGTGCATTCTGTGCCTGCAAGAAGAAAAGAGCAGCATGTGCAAGTGCCTGATGTTTTAATGGAATAGGACTCCCCTCCCAAGCAATAACCGGTCTCCTCCTCTACATTGCCACCATCCCATTGGCCCTCAAGTCCTCTCAGTACAGGTAAAGTTTTATTTAAAACTAAATTGTTTCTTTTTTATGGCCAATTGTTTTTTGATACATAACCTTAAAACTAAGACCATCAGTTGAAACTAAAATGTGAAATTTCTGGAGTCAGAACAGATTATTTCATGGATCCCTATGGGAAAAGCTTGCTTGTTGCTTATCGTTTTTTGGTACTCCACCTGCCGTTTGGATTATAAAATTAACAACGCTTCAGTAGTCCTTTACTAAATTATTTTTTTAACTTCCTAAAAATACTTTGCCAATTATCAAGTCCAGCCTTTCAAAACTATACTGTAAATATGAGACTACAATGCTCCTTTAAGTTGTAATGCCATAATAAAATGGCCAGTCTGTGCCTTTATGCCGTACATAACCTTCCCATTATAGTAAATAACTCTTCCTTCTGTCTTGCATTTCTATTCCTGGATGTTTATATGATCAGATATACAAAAAAAAAAAAAAAAAAAAAAAATATCTGAGCTGCTTTACATGGGAACAGAAATAGTTGCTCCCATCTCACAGAGCATCGGAGCCGAGCGGCCGCCGAATTATCAAGGAGCAATAAGCTGCTTAGAAGAATTAAAGACGGGAGCAGCATCGCTGTGCTAACGGCCCGGCAGATTGTAGATTGAAACGAGCCTATAATATCTTTAAAAGCTTACACGTTTTAGCAATTAACCCACTTTACCTCCAGCCATAAAGATTATTAAAATAGAAGCAAGTCTGCAGAGTAAGGGCAATGGCACTATGCACAAGTTCCCTGAAAACCCAATATATATGAATAATATAATATATAATACAATATATCAAAATAAAACAATAATTTCATGGAATTTACAAAAAATATACAGAAATCACCCTTTGAATTTTAATACGTCTGCATATTCTGCAAACTTTTTTTTTTATATATATATATTAATTAAAAGGAACATGGTCACCCTCAAGTCAAGTTGATTTTTCATGTTATTCTTAAATAACATGAAGAAATGGTATGAGTCATTTATTTATAAAAGTGAGACATTCAAGATATTCAGTAATGTTTGTGCTGCATTATGAAAAAAATGGCACATCGATGCTAATTATTAATTGTTTTGATGTGATAATTAGTACCACATTTCTGTTGGTCTGAATCAGTAATGGCCAAAACAATGTCCACACTTATCTATCCCCTCCTTATAACGTGCTCTGAGCAGCAAAAGTGAATGTTGAAAAAAATAGTTCCTAGCTGGTTTGTCTCCTCTGCAGCTCATGAAGACAGTGTATGTCCAAGTACAAGGGTTGCACGGTATCATTGTAACCAATCAGTGGCAACATTATGCAGCATGCTACTTGAGAGGTTATTACATTCATGAGCTACAGAGGGCAGGCCCAAACATGTACGATTCCTCCTTTGCTGCTGAGTCACTCTAGGAAGCTTGTCTGTAAATTATGGGGGATGCATGGAGCCGCTTCTGGGCTCACATAGGCCCTCATTCAGTTGCAATTTGGCCAATTGAATAAGGCTCTAAAAAAGCACATAACATATTTTTTTAAAGAAGTTTTTAGTTAGTAAACATCTATCCAAAATCAAGGTTTTTACTAACTAAAAACTTATTTTAAAAATATATGTTATGTGCCTTTTTAGAGCCCTATTCAATTGGCCAAATTGCAATTGAATGAGGGCCATAGCTGGCACAGACATACACACACACACACTTTACACCTAAAGTGACCCAGCAACAAAGGAGGACATTACTGCTTGATCAGAGCTGCAAATGGAGGCACATGGAATAAAATCACAATTTTCAAAAATAAAATAAATGTTTTTATTTAATTATATGCTAAAATTCTTATTTATTGGGAGTTAGGAAGGGTTTTTCCTCTGAAGTTTTACAGGATATGCAGTGGCAGAACATGTATCCCTCACTCTCATCATATATATTAAACTCTTGATTATCTGGTTTTGCTCAAAATAGCTTAGTTTAGTTGTTAGTAGCCATTTAATGGGTTTTGAGGTCATCGTGAATAATGCTCCCGCAGCGCATGCGCATTGGCAGTGGGAAGTTACACACTATGTGATGTGCATGAACAATGCGCCACGCTGCCTGGGTGGAGGAGAGACAAGTGGTGGAGAGATACAGGGGAGAGGGTAGGAGAGAGACATGAGTAGGGGGGGGGGGGAGAAGAGACATCAAATATCCCATCACATAATGTTTAGTTTACTCATTTGCCAGAATAGGATAAGTTGAAATCTGATTTATTGTTGAACACAGTTTTAGCCGTCTAACAAATCCTGAAACATACTGCAAAAAGCAACCAAAGAGTTTTTTTAAGGGAAAGAAGTGGAATGTTATGCAATGGCCAAGTCAATCACCTGACCTGAATCCGATTGAGCATGCATTTCACTTGCTGAAGACAAAACTGAAGGGAAAATGCCCCAAGAACAAGCAGGAACTGAAGACAGTTGCAATAGAGGTCTGGCAGAGCATCACCAGGGATGAAACCCAGCGCCTGGTGATGTCTATGCGTTCCAGACTTCAGGCTGTAATAGACTGCAAAGGATTTGCAACCAAGTATTAAAAAGTGAAAGTTTGTTTTATGACTGTTAATCTGTCCCATTACTTTTGGTCCCTTAAAAAGTGGGAGGCACATATACAAACTGTTGTAATTCCTACACCGTTCACCTGATTTGGATGTAAATACCCTCAAATAAAGCGAAAGTCTGCAGTTAAAGCACATCTTGTTCGTTTCATTTCAAATCCATTGTGGTGGGGTATAGAGCCAAAAAGATTAGAATTATGTTGATGTCCCAATATTTATGGACCTGACTGTATGTACAGGATGCAGAGAGTTTATTTAGCAATTCCTTCTAAGCATTGATATTGGGGAGCAAGCTCTGTCTATGGTGTCTTAAAGTGATATTTGCATTTCAGCATTGCTGCCTGCACAGAGCGGTTTCTTTCTATTTCTTATGAGGTGACCAGTAGTGGTATTCGTTCATCAGCCCAGGGGGCTGTCCTGATAGGAATCGGTCTTTGACTTCTTCACTGCAGTTGCTATGGAAGGCAAATAGACCAGTCTGTGGTACGTTTTAGGCAACCTCTTGGGCAGATCAGCTCCCTAACTCCGGACACCTAATAGGAGATGGACGGAATCAACTTTGATGGAGGCCCAGATACTAGAGTTAAAATATAGGTTTTAAAACCCGCATTTAAATTGCGGTCCTCAAAAATCTAATTTTAAATGGCAATTATTGTTATTATATATTTTAAAAAAGAGCTATTGGAAGAATCAGGAGACTGATTCTTTAGCATTTCCACCGCAGCTAAGGATTCTGGATAGGGACAATCTATTAGGCTCAAGTGGAACCACCCTTGCGCCGCTAGCTCACAACTAAATATTTCAAGAATTATTTACTGTACGGTTAGTTGAATGTACAGCTTAAAGATAAAAATCAGCATCCCTTTAAATCCTCAGGACCAGACAGCCATGATTTATAGCACATAAAAGACCAGGTAGAGTGGCTGCATCATGCGACCAGCACGGCGGGTGCTCCAATGAGTGATGCTCCCTAGGCAGGTCTTTCTCTACAATTTTTATATTTCACAGGTAAAACACTGAAAATATGAAAAAAATAAAAATAAAAAAAAGTTACACACAAAACAAATTGATTAAAAAAAAACTTATGCAAAAAAAAAAAAAAAGCTATTCTACAAAGTTATTTTATTCTGAAAAGGATAAATAAATAAGAGATCCCCAAACAACTGTTCACTGAGCAATTTTAGATGACAATACAGCCGAATGTCAGACTAAGATCCTCTGATATTATTGTTTTCCGCCTGAATAGCTGCATTCTGGTACCTAATGAAGTGGAGTAAATGATATAAAGCAGCAGGAGCTGCCATGTGGGCTATGCTGCCAGCTTCCACTTTATTAAATAAAATCTGGAGGGCGCCACAAGAGGTAGGAAATTAGGTCGGATAACTGCTTAAAGGACCATATAGAATGCATATAAAAACGTATTAAATATATTAAATATTGCAATATATTTTTTGGTGAGAAATAATTGACCTACAGGTGTAGAAACAAAAAAAAAAAAAAACTACATTTTTCTTTAAATATATTTTTTAATGAAAAAGACCATATTACATGGAACATAAATATTACACTTATTTTGAGATGCTCTCTGGTGTCAAACACAGATCTTATCTGATAAACCATTTATAACAAGTAAAGTTCCCATATGGACTTTGATTCCAGGCTGTGGTCTCATCTGTGTTTCCTACAAAAAAACAACAACTCTTAAAAACCTAACAAGGTAAAATAACCAAAACAAATGTATAAGATCCAATGAAATACAAAACAATATCCTATATGAAAAATTATTACATAGCTGTATGCCCTCGGAGTAATTAGTAATTCATATCTACTGCCTGTAGACATTTTTATCGTATAGTGGCAAACTTTCTAAAGAATTAGTAAATCTTTCCAGATATGTCACTATATAAATTTTGTTTTGGACTAGAGTGGCCCTCTGAAGGAATACAGCAAGTGTTCAGGTTATTGAAGAAATGAGAGGTACCCATATAAATAAATAAAACTACAACTGGCTGGTATTAAAAATGTTGATATAAAAGGTTATTTAACAGAGCTTGGAAGTTGGGTATTTAAATATAAATCTGTCTCTTTATTTTGGGGCCATTAATAAACTCACAATGGGGAAGATGAAGAAAAATATACCCAGCCAGTATAGACTTAAATAATATATGGCTAGCAATTAAAGAATGTTCTGTGACTTTATCCTACTGGAAATGCTCTCTTTATCATCCCGAAGTATGAGAATTAATGTCCCTAGATATGGACAAGTAGTTTGAGGTCCTGTATAGATATAATTAGGTTTAAACACCCAAATTTCAAGCTCAATTATCAAAAATGTTTCCACAAATATGTTATGTTATATTTATACTACTCATTACTGCATGAAATAAAAAATAAAAAAAAACATGAGACATTTGATTCTTGGAAAGGAAAGCAATGGCAAGTAAAGATATTTCCTTAAATGTCAGCATTGTTGATACTGATATAAGACCTAGCAAGAAAAATATGAAAAAATAAATAAAAAATTGAGTATTCTAAACAAATATGAGTACATCAAATTAGGCTTAAATTATTTAAAAAAAATATTATTAATTTCAGAAATATTACAAATATTAGATATTTTAAAATGTTCTTTCATATTGCAGTTCAGAGAAGTCTTTCATATGCTAGTTGTGTATGGTATTATTCAGTGTGTGGATGAATCATGGATAGCTGAAGTTGGGTGATGCAATGCAGAGGAGTCAGATTGTGACGGTATTGGTGGAACTACAAAACATCTAGCTAGAAAAGAGGGTCTTCAGAGACCCCTTGACAAGCAGATTACCATTCCAAAAATGGAAGAAAAAAGAAAACTTACTGAGGCTACAGCAAATAAACAGAGGACCATTAAACTTGTAAGGTAATCAACCGTGATAATAGCATAGTCTGTGGTATTTTTTTAATTTAGTTTAATTGTTGTCCTTATTGTTATTAATGTATCTGCTGTCATAAAACTGCCTCATTGTGGATTACGCCTCAATATATTTAACATAAATGTTAAAAAGTCTCCATGCAGCCATTATTTCAAGATGGCACGAAAACATCATTCATTTTGTTTTCTTTTGTAAGATAGACATGTCAGAGTATGCAATAATATTCTGAAAAAGGAAATTGGGGATCATGTAATGTTGCATAATTGAATATAATGCATCATTTTAAATTATTTTAATATTTTTCTTGCTAGGTTATCAGCCTTTAAAGTTTGACCACATTTTTTTTTTTGATGTCACGATAGCCAAATTTTCATAATTTTAAAATACCCCAAAACTAGTCTGCACTTTCGAAAAAACTAGAATAACCAATATTATGTTACATATTTAAGATGAACAACTTTGTTTCATTCAATGTTTTTATTACAGATTGTAGGAAAGTTGTACAAAATAGCAAGAAAGAGTGTCTTTTCAACCCAAAAAATGTTTGTTCCATCATGCCCACACGCTGAAAATTCAAGTTTTCTAAACGTAGTTTTTCCAACAAAAATAACTACGCTACAAGTACATTTATACATTTCTTTAGGCATTTAGAAAATCTTTTGAGTGCTGGTGTATTTTTTCTGAAATACTCGTTTTATTGAGCTTTGTGTAAAATTTCAAAGATCTGACCATTGGTTATGGAGAAGAAAAAAACAAATGTATGCATGGGTTTCAAGAGGAATAGACAACGCGTATTTAATGAAACTTTGAAGTGCTATAAAAAATTAAAACTTATTATAACTGTTAATATATCAATACTGCAGGACATGAAAACAAACTGTTCACTAGAAGGTATGATCATGAGGCTGAAGCTCAAGTGTTTTGTCCATATCATGAGACGGCAGGATTCCCTAGAAAAGACTCTGATGCAGAGAAAGATTGAAGGCAGATGAAGAAGGGGATGACAGATCTATAAAATGTATATAAAAAAAAAAAATAGAACTTGCACTGGTTTACATTTTGTACACATAGGCCAAGATCCAATATGGGTGCAGCTGGACAAAAAAAGTCAAACTTTAAACTTTTATTCACATAGTTTTAGTGCTCTTTAAATATCCATTTCCTTTTATCACTAACACTGAATAAATATATTTCCCCTGCACTATCACAAAGGAAGTAGAGAGCTTCTGAGTTGGACAAAGGAAGGAAAACAAGACTGTACGGCTCATGGAAACATTGCAAACCAAGGGCCCTATTCTATTGCCCAGATCGTAATGTTACACATACTGAAAGTTTATTTTAAAAAACAAAGGAAAGAAAGACACCCTTTTGTATCCAGAAAGGAACTCCACTGTTTAGTATGTAAAATACACAGATAGATAATTTAGAACTTATAATTTTTATTAACGTGTTCAAGTTAAATCATATTTAAAACATATGACACTATAAGCTTCTTCCTTAATACTATTTTACAATAAGTCTGACTTTTATTATCACTAATCTTTAGTAGAATTACTATGTCCTTTTTATATTTCCCAATATCTTAATATATACTGTCTATAATTTGAATAAAATATATCTTAATGGGTATATCAATAACTTTGTTATTTTATGGGAGAAAAACACAGCTAAAGCAGTGAATATTAAAAAGTGCATGTACAGTTTATAGAAATAGTGATAAACGTGAGTGCAGAGCAATATAGTATTGCAAATTGCTTGAAAATGTAAGTAAAATGAAGAGTGGGGATAGTCCCTGACTATCTGTTATGGTGGAGCTGGGGACCTACCACTTACCCCCTGCTAATTATCTTTTATTCAAATTATAGACAATATCTATAAGATATTGGGAAATATAAAAAGGACATAGTAATTCTACTAAAGATTAGTGATAATAAAATAAAAAAAAGTCAGTCAGACTTATTGTAAAATAGTATTAAGGGAGAAGCTTATAGTGTCATATGTTTTAACTTAAACACGTTAATAAAAATTATAAAGTTCTAAATTGTCTATCTGTGTATTTTACTTACTAAAACAGTGGAGTTCCTTTCTGGATACAAAAGGCTATCTTTCTTTCCTTTGTTTTTAAAAAAATAAATTGTCTTAATTACATCCTTCCAGTGATAGGCATTCATATGATTGATGGAATACTGATAATAAGATATATATTAAATGAATTCAGCCTTAGTCAAACTCCTATTATTATTTTCTTCCTAAAACGTTTTCAAAAACATACTGAAAGTTGTCAGTAAAGTTGCAACATATTCTATTACCGTAGCTACTCGCATTCTGACTAGAGGTTACCCACCCACAGTCACGACTGACATGGCAACGTCTGGCCAGCCTCTCCATTGATTTCTGGACATCTTAAACATTACGAGTGCAACATACTGAAAGTTACACAAAATCCATATTCTATTCGCACTTTACATTTAGCTTGCAAGTCAGACCATCAACCAGAAAACGTAATACTCCTTTCGGAAATGTGAGTAGTAAGTAAGGGTCGCAAAGGGGTTTAACACCAGTTCTGATAGCTAGCAATTAATCACAAACTACTGTTCTTTAAAAACGCAAGGGAAAACATGGAAAGACATTCAAATTTATTGCACAACAGTCTCAAAACCTCACAAATATGCAAAGAAAAATATTATTGTTAAATGTTCATGTGCAATATCGATCCTGGTACTCCAGGGGTTAATACATATCATGGAACCCACATGGACTAGAACAGATGCTCTAATGCACTGCTAGCCCTATGGGCAAACATTACTTATGGCTCTCAATGCTTAGCCTCCGTCTAACTTCTGTTATTTACGGACATGATGATTATGATTTTGTCATTTTCGGAGAGACTTAGGTTGGGGCTAGAGATAATGGAATACATCTAGAAGTTTAGAAAGAGAAAAAAAGCACTTGTAGCCAAATTTACAGTATGAAAAAAAAATGCAATCTGTAAATAATTTTTATTGAGGAAATAAGGTTAATATATTAACCCAAAAGCTTTAAAATCAATACATAAACAGTAAAGGTATACCACTTGGGAAATAAAAACATATAATAACTTTTTAAAAACGTGAGTTTTTTTTTGTTTTTTTTTATATTACTGTTTTGAATTACACATATACAACCCTATTAAATTGTGAGTCAGCCAATTGAAAAGGGCTCTATATAAGCACAGAGCATTATTATTATTATTTTTTTACACAAGTGTTTAGTTAGTGAAGACCTTGCTTTTGGATAGAAGATCACAAACTAAAATCTTCTGTAAAATAAATATGCTCTGTGCTTATAAGAGCCCTATTCAATTGGCCAAATCACAATTTGATAAGGCTGAGAGCATATTGCATATTCACGTATGTCTAAGAGCATCTTTAATCAAAGGAAAAAAGAGAATATTAAGTAAAGAAAAGCAGAGACTAGAGAAAAAGAAAAGGAGGGAAAAAGGGGGTTGGCGGGGTGCAATATAACTTATTTCTAAAACAGTTTTATCTTTATTCTGTGTGACTCCATTTGAAGCTTTGATCAAGCAGCACAGCAATCCACATTCCCCATAATTAACACACAATCCTCCTCAAGTGACTCAGCAGCAAAGGAAGAATGTAGTGCTTGATCAGATCTGCAAGTGGAGTGACATAATAAAAATAAATTGTTTTAACTACAAGCTTATGATTTATTTTGAAATAATATGCTCTATTCTCATTTTCTGGCATACTGCCTATACAAGTTTGTGATTTTATTTTTAATAATGGCACTATAGATTGTTTTGTTAGTAATGACTAAACATATACATTATTTTCATGTGAAAGGGAAAGATAAACAAGAGTACTAAACCTTTCTTTTGGCCTTTTATTGATCCAAGTATTCTGTGGTTTGAGCGAAGGGAGTTGCAGAACACACAAGAAGGAGCAAACTAATAAAGAGTTTAAATCAAATATATGTGATTTGATCTGCACAAAAAGGCAAAGCTCGCTCACCATCTGTTGTGGAGAAATACACTCCTAATTTAAGCCATACATGACCCGTCACAATCTATTGGTGCCTTCCCCAAAATAAAGGCACATAACACCTGTTGGAGGTACAACTGGCCACACTGCTTTATTAACCAACATAATATACAATTAACAAATCAATATATATATATATATATATATTTATTTTTTTTTTAAGACATACATGGCAGAACAATTCAATACCTAAAATTATGACAATTGTTCTTTGAGCATTCTCTTACATGAATCCTTTCTATAATAACCACAGATAACATGAGCTCCTTCTCTTTCCACACTCTTCCTCAGTTTCCACTCCTCACATATCTCTGTCCACAACTCCATCATAACTCCGACCCCCCATGCCCGCTGTCTTGGAATTCTTTTGGACCCTGTCCTCTCGTTCATTCCTCACATTCACTAAATATATAAAGCCGTCCACAATATTGCACCTTGCGCTATCTCTGCCCTGGTCTCAAAATAAGTTCTCACTCGCCCTCTTCACTCTGCTAGTGACCTTTTCTTTCCTCCTCTCATCACCTCTTCTCACTCCCACCTTCAGGACTTCTCTTGTGCTGCCCCTATTCTTTGGAACTCCTTGCCTCGCTCCACTAGTCTATCCTCCTGCCTCAAATCTTTCAAAACCTCATTGAAAGGTCATCTCTTCAAAGAAGCTTATCACCCTCACCCATACCCTTTAGAATGTAAGTTTGCAAGTTTTCAATCTTGTTAGGTGCTTTAAAGGAAACCACGGTGTGAGTGTTTGATTTTAATCTCAATAACCGGGCCCTCCATTCCTTTGCATTGTGTTCAATTTGTCTTTGACTTGTACCTAACCCCTAATAGCGCTACACAATATGTTGGCACGTTACAAATGTTAGATGTTATTCATCATCATCATCATCATCCTTTAACTAACAACCCCTAAGCTCTTATAACATTTGAAAAAAAAAAAAAAAAAAAAAGTTATGGAAGGGAGGATGGGTGTCCCCTCCCTGTCCGGCCGTGGAGTGACTAAGATGGCACCCGCGCTGCAAATGGGCGAAGCTAATCCCTCTAAAACGCGCAGGCCGTTCCCTCACTCCACTGCCGGCACCGGACAGGCTCTTCCAGATCAAGGGTCTCTTTCTCCACACCCGTTCCGGGTCTGCTTCCTGGGACGTTCATTGGGGTTTTGATTAAATTAATTAAGTTCCATCTAAAAACTTATATAGAGCCACAACTGGATATAGAGTCCTACGCTACGGACATCTTCATTCAAAACTAAAAATGATCTATCTGCGGTTTTGACCTTTTTTCTAATATTTTTCTTATACTCAAAAGCTTAAATTAATAGACTTGCTTAGTTCTGCCCTTATATGTAGAACAAAATTCTTCCAGCCAAAAGTAATTTGTAAACAGCATATAACATTATAACTTCCTTGGCAGAACATCATTTCTATTTTGAGTTGCGATCCCTCGTGTGCTGGGAGAGGAGATAAGACGCCAGTTATGTTGTAACATTAAAGGGCCAACGAAGGCTTTTTATTAGATTTGATAATTTTTTTTATGTTGAAAATGAGCAAAATAAATTGCTTTAAATGTATAACTGTTTTTGAGGGTTTGTCCCTATCAGCCAATGTACAGCGATACACTAGTGTCTATCAATGAGATCACAAGTCGTGCCTACTCTGCTGCTGTGGCATTTCCTGTTCGTTAAAAATATAAATTTTTATAATGTTTTTTTTTTTTTTTTTAAATGCATGGTAGAAAATTTGTATTCAATGTCCCTTTAATAGGACAGTCGTATCTGACTCTCCGTGACCTCATGGACCTTAATACATCATGCTGATACACTTGGTATTCATGACAGATACTGGAGTGGGTTACCAGTTCCTTCTCCAGTGGGCCACAGCATACAGCTCCTGGAATTCCTAGATGGTCTTCCATCCAAGTACTGACCAGGCCCAACTTGGCTGCAGGGTGGTGTGACCTCTTGGTTCCCAAACTGGAATCAAACCCAAGTTGCGGCGGTGAAAGCACTGAATCCTAACCACTGGACCATCAGGGAACCCAATAGGACAGTTAGATGGCAGTAATTGTTTGTGGCCCTTAACTGTACTTGAGCCTGGGAGGCCCATTCATGCAAGGATTGTCACCTACAGAAGACTGTGTGTCAGGATTAGAGATGTTGCGGACAGTTCGCCTGCGGATTATTCACGCTCGCATCGGACGGCGGACACATGCGCTTTTCGGTCCGCCCCCTATTTTTTATCATGGAGGAAACTTCGACCCTGCACCTCACAGTCAGCAGACACATTCCAGCTAATCAGCAGCATACACCCCCTTCCAGAGCCTTCCATCTGAAGGACAGCATACATTTTAGAATCATTCTGAAGCTGCATTCATTGTGAGAGGACAGATAGTGTAGCTGCTGGAGATTTAATAGAGAAATAGATAGCCAGGCTATGTATTTAGCTTCCATTACAGACCTGAAGGACTCATCTGATATCTGCTGCAAGGACAGCAACCCAAAAAAGCCCTTTTTAGGGCTAGAACATCATTTATTTTATATATTTTTTCTGTGTAATCTAATTGCATATGCCTGCCTGCCTGCCAGCATGTGTGTGTGACAGGCTAACCTAACAGCTTATATTGTGCTTATTTTCACTACACATACCTGGTGGTGTACCATACATTGAAAACAAACAACCCTTTTTTCCTTTAATCTAATTTCAGTTGCCTGCCTGTATCAGGCTCACAGCTAATATTCTGCTCTGTTTCACCAGTCATAGTTGGTGTACCATGCATTGAAGAAAAAAAACCTTTTTTCCTTTAATCTAATTTTAGTTGCCTGCCTGTGTCAGGCTCACAGCTTATATTGTGCTCTGTGAAATAAAACAACACTTTTTTGACTGTAATAGATTGAATAGCAATTGCCTGCCTACAGGCGTGTGTGTGAAGCCTATTGCATCTACTCTGCCAACTTTTGCCAGTGCACAGTGATACGTCATATCTGGTGCAACCGTAGTGTACAGTGACAAAAAACAACACTTTTTTGACTGTAATCACACCTTAGATTGCACGCACAGTGCCCCAAATTTGAAGTGGGAGGACCGACCAAGCATCTTTTTCCATCTCCCGCTTCCAAAAATCCATGCCATATACACGTCCCCTAATAGTGGACGTAACAGGTATCAAGCTGATAGGAATACATAGTACCACTCAATACACCACTCCTATCTGGTGGCACATTACATTGCATGTGCAGTGCCAGAAATTCGAAGTAGGAGGTCCGACCAAGCATCTTTTTCCATCTCCCGGTTCCAAAAATCAATGCCATATACACGTCCACCCTTAGTGGACATAACAGGGATTAAACCGATAGGAATAGTACTACTTAACAGTACACACCATATAATATTGCAGACAGAGGCAAGGCAGAGAGAGGAGTCTGAAGAAGAGGAGCCAGAGGAGGAAGGTGGCTTTGAGGAGGTGGAAGACCAAACACAGCAGGCGTCCCAGGGGGCTTGTTGTCACCTTTCGGGGACCCTTGGTGGCTCGGTGGAGGAAGAGACCTTCAATGACATCAGTGAGGACAAGGAACGGGACATGGCTAGCTTGGTATCCAACCTTGTGCAAATGGGGAGTTTGCGGTTGTGCAAAGGGACTGTTTGCGGTTGTTTGCGGTGCATTAAACGGGGAGATTGGTCTGTTACTGTGAAGCGGGTGTAACCCTTACACTACCTGATCGATACAACATCATACCTGATGTTTTAAAGCATGTTATTCCAAACAATTTAGGAATGTTAGGTGATTTATGCCCTTTATGGCTTAAAACCAGACTCTGCATCAACTATGTAATTTTCCGTGGGAGTTTTGCCATGGGTCCCCCTCCGGCATGCCACAGTCCAGGTGTTAGTCCCCTTGAAACAACGTTCCCATCCCTATTGTGGCCAGAAAGAGTCCCTGTGAGTTTTGAAAATTTGCCTGCCCATTGAAGTCTATGGCGGTTCGCCCGTTCGCAAACATTTGATGAAATTTGCGTCTGCGGTTCGCGAACCGAAAAATTTATGTTTGTGACATCACTAGTCAGGATAAAACAGGGTTAGGGGTCAGAGTGCAGAGGATCCTGATAATATATGCAGGGGTCTCTCAAGAATGACTCCATATCTATACATTTAAATACATTTTCACATACCTGGGTGCTTGAGCAGTAATTACATGTAGCCTCATCAGTCTAGTTAGTTACTCCACAAGGGCTACAACTTCATTTGCCTTCCTGATAACACTACACTCCGATCAAGAGAACTATTACCGATTATAACCACCAATAAAATATAACAGTCTGTGCTTGGTAGGTGGGACAGAAAGAAGAAAAAAAAAAAAAAAAAAAAAAAAAAAAGACTGCTGTATCATGAAATGGAGAATACTTGATATTATTATTGAAAAAAAAAATATTTGAGCAAATTAGACAAGAAAAGCAACAAGGGTAATGTTCCTAATACTATATGCAGATATAAAAGTGTTACAGGATAAAGGGAAGAACAGCACTAACATCTTAATAGATTTAAGGAGGTTGTTTTCTTAATAACATTATCTGGTAACTGATCTCTAGGAGAGCTAATTGAGCTTGGTTTCCTAAGGGAATACCAATATGCACAGGAGCTTGCACTTCATTTAGTCTTAATATATGAATTACTTGCAGAATGTGGAAATGTCTAGGTATTTATGAAGACATAAAAAGCTGTAGCTAAAAATCACTGTTTATATGGGAGATGTCAACTTTAGCACCAACACTGGAGGAGGAGAATGTTAAAGGGATATGGAAAGATTTGGTTTTTAATATTAAAATAAACTACCTACGTGTTTGCACAAATAAACATGTTAGCGTTTAGAAGCTCAGTTTTTTTCTTAACAAAACCTTCCGAATAGTCCCAAGAAAGGTCTGCCCCAGCAGCTCATGCACACAGGGTTTCTATATACTAGCCAATAACATATTCTCTCCCAGCAGCATTTCAAAACATGCTGTTGAGAAACAGTCTGATTGGCTAGTACATCTAGTACCAACAGAAACACCATGTGCATGAGCAGCTGGGTACAACCCTTTGATGGGACTATTGGGAATGTTTCAGTAAGTAAAAACAGAGCTTTTAAACACTTCTTAATACAATTATATTTAGATATGCAAAACACTGGGGACATTGTGGACCTTTTAAACTCACATTAATGAAGAGAATATTCCAATAGCATAGAATGTCTGGAATGTTATAGTAAAAGAAAAAGAAAAAAGAAAATAGAAAAAAAAAAAAAAAAAAGAAAAAAAAGCTACTTGTAAGACATAAAACTTTATTGCAGGGAAATAAGTATGTGTTAAGCGACAAGTTGGAGTAAGTATGATCCATCCACCCACCTATAGTAGAAACCACAGAGTGACACGAAGATAAATCAATTCGTATAAACAGAGTTTATCAACAGGCTGTCCCTGTCGGCTCAGTGTACCCAAGAAAAGCTTTTCCTCTGCCTACTAACATAATATTTAAACTAATGAGCACATTCCTGCAAAGCCATCCTCACAAGGCGTCTTAAAATACTGCTGTACAGGCAAAATTCTCGGAAAGGATTTCAAATGAGGAGCGATGTTGCTCCTGGCACAAATCGAGATGCTTTTTCCAATAAATGTAGGTAGAAAACACAGTAATCCAGATTTTGCCATATAAAAGTGATGAATGCATAGGGACGTTCATTCATGAAATGTTCCTGTTATATTGATAGGGCAGGACAAATAACAGATGTCCTCATTTACCATAAAAACCACACATGGCTGCCCTGGATGCACTCCGACAAACGGGATAGGTTACTATTTAGGGAGCTCAGTGCAAAAGGGTTCGTTTCAGGGTCTAATTCAAGTTATAAAACCCAAGTATAGTCTAAGCCAGAACAGGGGTTAATATATTTATATGAAAATTGTGTTTGTATCGCCCAGTTGTGTCCAACACTCCGTGACCTCATGGACCGCAACACACCATGCTGATCCACTCGGTTTACATGGCAGAGATCCTGGACTGGGTTGGGAATTCCTTCTCCAGTGGGCCACAGCATACAGCTCCTGTTATTCCTAAGTGGTTTCTCATCCAAGTACTGACCAGGCGCAACCCTGCATGGCTTCAGGGTGGTGTGGCATTTAAATTATAAATTTACATCAGAACATACTGCAATGAACCTGAACTATTTTATGTGTGTTATATTTTTTCATCCTGTATAAATTACCACTGTAGTAATACTATAATATAGACTTGTTTTTTAAATGTTAAAACCAAAAACAGTCTAGTTTATTGCATTTTATATGAAATGTATGCAATGGAAGTTGTTGGTTTAGTTTATACGGATCAATACAGAGGATATGTGGCAGATAAACATATTCTTGCTTTCAACAATACGAATGGAAGGTTTGTTTGTTTATTAGGTCAGATTCTGTTAAAAAATAATAATAATAATAATAATAATAATAATAATAATAATAATAATAATAATAATAATAATAATAATAATTATATATATATATATATATATATATATATATATATATATATATATATATAGTAATGGAAATTGATCCCTGCAGTAAATATAAACTGCATAAAAAAAAAAAATTACATGTCTATTTTATGTCCTATGCTAAATATCCAATGTAATGTGTATATCAGTCAGATAACACTGTTCCACTTTGAATGTTTGGATCTATTAGTCAAAAGGTTTGCAAAGGCATCATAGCGGCTAATCCCGCCATTCACCTGTTCCATAAACACCCCCTTCCACAAAAGATAAGTATTTACTAAGTTTTGTGAGATCATTCAGAAAGTGCTTTGTGTTTCTCTCTATTGTAACCACAAGTTGGAGTTAAACACAGAGAACAAATACAAGGGGTTGATAAGCAGTATGTGTAAACCCGTCACTGTACAGGCCAGTGCAAGAGCGCATGGATTTACTGTAATAGGGAGATGCCAAACATACATTTATAGGAAATGTCCAAATCACTCTGTCCATCTGTTCTGCCGCCTATACGTGTTAAAATAACACATCATTATTTGAAGTCACATGTTCTCTGCACCATTATATTAAGGGCTGAAAAGTATGTGTGAAAAACAGTTTCCTTTTTTTTTTTTATTGCTGCTAAATTAATTCAATTATAAGCATTTGAAGTTAAGGTTGTTAGATTTAGCCTTATACATAATGAGCTGCACTGGTGGGTGGCACTAGTCTGAATGACCTGCGGATACCTGGACAATAATTCAGAGCCTCACATCAGAGGTAATTACCAATCACTATAAAAAGTTAGAGAAATCAATAAAGCTATAAAACAAACCTATTTAAATAACTTTGACAAAAGTAATTTACTTCATTTTGAGGCTGGTATAAATTTTGGGACTCTCATCCATCAACTCCCAACATCCAAAAAGGTGGTTATGACCCCCCGCCCCCCTCCCCTCTTAAACTGTGGCTTATTGGCATGAAGGACAGTGATTGCACCACTTATTTCTATATTGATTGGTTCAGGTATTTGAACAGAGAAGGAGTTGGGAGAGTAGTGAAGAAGATCCAGAAAAAAAACCTGACAATTGTAATAAACATATAGACAAACTGTAAAGTGTCCCACTATCACTTGCTATCCACAAACAGAATATGCGATTACTGAGCTCTTGTGGTGACCCTAGTGCTCATATTCGGTTTCTTACTCATCCATGAGAAATAAAACTCTGTATTTTACAGGGGAAAAAATGCACAATTCATTCAGTGGTTATTATAAGGAAACCTATACAGGCCAGAAAGATTTTACTACTGGTTTATGTGCAGATGCTCTCTTAGCTCCTGGACTTCTAATAGGGGGTGGAGAGAAGCATATCCAATGGAAGGAAAACTGCTCAATTTAAAAAGTAATTTGTAAAAAAGTACACAGATTTGTTTCTTTTTTCTTAAAAATTATTGCTAAATCAGCAACTAAATAAATAGAATAAAGTATATTGCAGGACTACCACAGAAGTCCATTAATCATATAGAGACAGCTACACAGGACGTGCTAATTAAAGCACATGAATGAAACCTAAAGCTTTCCCGACTAGACAGTAGCATCATATCCAGTAAATAACAGTCATGATATGCCAGGCACAGGGTGCCAACCCAGCATCTTAAGCAACTGCTGTCGCTTTAAGTCAGTCAACCCCTGTCCCCTTGTGCTGACCTACATTCTGTGTGTATATTTAGACATAGTTCTTCCTACTCACAGGAGTGCGAGCCGAAAACCACTGATCGCAAAGTGTAGTATGATGTATATAATAACTGCCTCCGGTACCGAGTATATAGCGTCCTCCATTAGTCTGGGGGGCCAGATTTTTATCAGCCCCGGGACCAGATTTATTCTGGCTAGTGAGTTGGTGTGCCGAATTTAAAATAATTTAAAAGAATTGTGCACCTAAATATATAGCATTCATATATTTATATACATTTCTATAATTTAACTAAACATTTGAGAATTTATAGATTATATCCAAATTGTTTGGCTATCGGGGAGAATCTCTTTGCAAACCTCATATTATTAAAATAGAGGGTTTATTTCAGATATAGGCCCTCATTCAATTGCAATTTGGCCAATTGAATAGGGCTCTAAAGAAGCACTTAACATTTTTTTTTGAGTTTTTAGTTCGTAAACATCTATCCAAAAGCAAGGTTTTCACTAACTAAAAACATATTTAAAAAAATATGCTATGTGCTTATTTTGAGCCCTATTCAATTGGCCAAATCACAATTGAATGAGGCCCATAGAAAAGATGAGTTGTAAGTGGGGAACACACAAACATGAATGGCTTAGGGCAGCATAAAACATAAATATGACCATGGTCCTATTTCCTGGTAGTTTTACATAGACCTATTATATTTACATCACCCTCTGATTCCAAATAACACTATGTCTGTCTTGGGGGTCTATGCCGTGACAACATAAAGTGTATATATATATATATATTTGTTTTTTTTAAATAGTTTTTTCAATCCAAATTCCCCCTACCATAAAGAGCTTGAATATCATATCAGTAATTTCATGATTTGTAATTAGCTAATCAGCCATAGAATTCACTGTGAAATGTACCAATTAGCTATAACATCTGGCAGTGTTTCTCTCACCAGTCTCAAACTACCTGTTATATTTTCACTTGACAGGTTTGTTTGTTTTAGTATTCCTTGAAAACATCATTAAGTGTATAGTTTTATGTTACTGTCAAAAGCTGCAAAGTTTGGGTGTTCAAGCCAAGAAATACAAACTTGATGTTTTCACCAGGGTATATGTATAAATCTATATGTTATGTGGCAAAGAAAGAAAGAAAAAAAAATTATATATATCTACGGTCAACTTCCTTTAATGCAGATGTTTGAAATGCCGCCAAATCGATCTCTCTTATTTAAAGATTCTCAACATAACTCACTTTCATTTATCAATCAAATAATAAAAAGAAAAAAAAAAAAAAAGAAAAAAAAAATGTTTGAGAAAAAAAAAAAAAAAAGTTATGATTTTTCAGTATTGTTTTGCACCCATATCAAGCATCTGTAAATCAAATTTGTCACTTTAAGATAAGGACGGTACAATATTGCTCAAATGGTTTCCAAAACTTCTAAATACACAGAGTATAAAAAAAAAAAAAATAAAAAAAAAAAGACGTTTTACACTTCCCCACATACACAGTTCAGTGATCTGAGGTTTGTAAACTTAGAACACATGATTATCTTTATAATATAAATAAATATGTATTTAAATGTATTTGAAACAAAAGTAAATAACACTGAGGCCCTCATTTGATTGCGATTTGGCCAACTGAATAGGGCTCTAAATAAGCACAAATCATATTTTTTTAAAGAAGTTTTTAGTTAGTGAAAACCTTGCTTTTGGATAGATGCTTACCAACTAAAAACTTATTTAAAAAAAATATGCTATGTGCTTATTTACAGCCCTATTCAATTGGCCAAATTGCAATTGAATGAGGGCCTGAGTGAGCAGAGTATGCACAACTCTCATTGGCACCCACTTATGACTCATACAGCTTTATTGCTGCTCATTGGCTGACAGGGACAGTGCCCCAGGTATAAATACAAAGCGGTTTATTCTGCTCCATGAGCTTTGCTTTCAAAAAAGAAAAGAAAACACACTTTCAGATACAACAAAGAAAAAAACAAAAAAAAATACTTTAATGGCCCTTTAAGTAGGTTAGTAAGTAGCTTACACCTGCCGGATTTAACCTCAAAACACCACAATTTTAAATATAACAAAATGCAATAAAATTTCCATCAACAAAATTTGCCTTATTTATTCCCAACAATACCTTTTAAAGTATTTTGTATTCATTTATCAGATTTAGTTTTATTACAGATTCAATGCAATTATTCATTTAACGTTTAGAGGAGGGAAAATCAGTGCTGATCACGTGGCTTCATCAGCAGTATACACTGTGCAGAACTGATAGGGTTAAGTGTTATTTTTTTACGGCCACTGAATACACATGAAATTGACCTAGATTACAGTGGTTATACATTCCCCTCTGGATGTCTCTGTTTTGGGTAACTAGAGATGGAAAACCATGGCATAGCCATTTGGGTCCATTCTGTCCTTTTTGGGGATTTAGAGATTAAGCTATGCCCTTGTGCATGACCTTTTCTAGTGCAGTTGGCTGGTTAACCCTTTTAGGACTGCAGTGCATATCCAGCATAAAGCGTTAGATTTAACCAATTCCACTTTGGCGAAACTACACAAAGCACAGATAATACGTGTTAATGGGTCAATGTATATTATTGTGCTGCAGAAGGCAGGTCTGGGGATCACCACTGGTCTATGCACTAAATAGAAATGTATTTTAAACAATGAATTGCCTTGCTAGATCCCTCTAGATGACCTAAAGTCACATTAATTATTTAAATCATTAAAGGATCACTGTAGTAAAGAAAAAACAAAATTTTCAAAACACCACAAATTTAAATGGTCATGTTTTAAACATGAACAATATAGCTTTGAATAAAAAACCAAGCATAGCAAAAATAAAATTAAAAGTAAAGTAAATGGGAAATATCTTCTTCTCCGGCATGTTACAGGAAACAGACTGGTAGTGATAGTGCAACAAAGGTTTGCTCTTGTTCCCATAAATTTGAATGTAAATCATATAAAAAACACAAATAACAGGCTCTTCATCAGTTACTTATGATGCCAAACACATTAGCTTTAATAAATATATAAAAAAAATATATATTAAATATAAAAATAAAGACATAAAAAATGTGGCCTACAGTGGCTTATCACATATAAAAAAAAAAAATCTACAATTTAACTGAAATGGTTACTAGAGAATAATTTAACTATCAATAGTACCTATAGGAGGAAATATAGGAAATATATGTATAATAACTAAAAAGTTGGAAGCCGGCTTTATTGTTTTACAAGATGTAGTTAAAGGTGTTTGTCAAGCCCAGGAGTTAGGTTTGGTCCCCCAACCCCGTACACTTGGAATTTTGGGTCTGGCCACCGGACCCTTATGGGCATTAGCCACATAGCAAGTTCTATAAAAAAGGAGTATTATAATGGCTATAACAACCATGTTAAATGACTTCACCACTTGTTAATTTGTTATGTTGGTGATGTTTTCCCCCAACCTCTGGTTGTATGACTGGGACCCCTAAGGTCCTGTTCCACCAAGTTATTTGAGCCTAGTGGGTGGTGTCAATTTTAGGGCCATTATTTTGTGTTTAGAGTGTGTATTGGGGTGCAACTATTGCATTAAGCCAATAAAAATATTCCCTGCTCAGGTTGGACCCCCAACACTTTGCCCAGACAATCTGGCCCTAGGGCTCATGTCTTAACCCCTGCTATGCCTGGATCCTGAGAGGTAGCCAATAGCTGGTGCCATAGACTCCTCAAGACCTAGCTGCTGATCCTTGGAGCCAGTCCTAGCCAACCTGTGGGTAATTAAAAGGTGCAGAAGGTGTGAAACTTGTGTTTGTCTATGGAAGTGGCAAACTGCTGACTGGGGCAAAACCTGTATAAAATGATGCACCAAAAAAAATAAAATTGTATGCTCCGTTTGGGACACATATCCATGGAGTGTGTCATTTAGGAGGGAAGAAGTTTATTTTCTAATCAGAAATGATTTTCTGCAACTTGTCCTGGAACCTGGTGACTCCAGTTAAGCGGTCTTGTGTGCGGGGATACAGACCCTATAAAACCTGCGGGTAGGATTGGTCTCTTTGGCCTTTTCAAGCCTAACAGAGGGGTTGTGACAGGTTTGTTAGAAACTTTTCTTTTTTTTTTTATATATATATATATATATATATATATATATATATATATATATATATATATATATATATAAACTTGGTTTAAAAATAAATATGTAAAGAAATAAATAAAAAAGATTCTTACCATAAGTACACTGTATTTGCTAGTTGTGATATTAGATGACAGGTAGTGCATTTTAGACCAGCTATTATTCGTACAGCATTTACATAAAATGTTTCTTTTTAAAGTAGAAATGCATTTGTAATGTTATGTGAAATGCACGCTTACCAACATGATGGAAGGATTATATGGGGAAAAAAAGCTTTAAGCATAGAATAAAAAAAAAAGGTACATTTACTCTGATCTGTAATTACATTACAGGGCTCCAAATGAAAACTAATGGTATTGCTCCAGTCCTCTTAAAGCAAACCTTTCTATGACATTGGTTTTATGTTCTGGTTTGGAGATATTTTCTTTCCATTTAAAATGAAATAATAAAAGCATGTTCTAATTTAAGAAGGTAAAGATTATACTTTCCATTACGGAGCGTTATTTATAGGGACACCACGGTAAAGAGGCTTAAGTAAGAGGGCGTTTAAAAGAAATAGGATATAAAACAAAAAAGCGTGTTTTAAATGTATTTCCTTTGTAGGGTCATTCCATGTGAAATCAACCAGGGGTCTGGACCTTTACGTCACAGAATTTAGTGATTTTTGTTTAAGATTTTGAATCTATAAAAAAAAAAAAAAAAAAAAAGTTATATAAAAATCCAATTTTTTTTTTTTTTTTGTATTTTCAAAAACAGCTAAAAATGAAGTTTTGCACTATAGCGATTGACAAAACATAAATCTGCAAGAATTGATGATAGAACGCTCAAACTTTTTAGATTTCGAAAATTTCAAACATACCATTTTTTTCCCCCAAAAACAAATATGTTAATCTTACACATGTTGTTTAAAGTTCTGCAAAATTTGAAGACCGAGAAATTATAGTTTTATTTTGCTATATATAATCTATACTCTGGCTCCTAAAAAAAATAAATAAACTTTAGCCAACATGTCTGGCTCCTAAATTAAAAAAAAAAAAAAAAAAAAAAGTGTCAACCCATGGACTAAATATCTAAACAAAAAGGTGTGAGGTGCTAAAACTGAAAACAAGCAACACCTAAGTAGGTTTGTTCTATAGGTCTGGTTACCTACTCAGAGAGCAGCCTCTTTTAGCCATTTGTGCCCTTCACAGGAAGAAATATCCTGTAGTATATCAGTCTGGTCTCACTGAGTGATCAAGCCCCAGAATACCAGGCAATTCTACCCTGAACAGGAGAAGCAGCAAAACCCCAGACATATGTTTCCGCCTTTCTTGGGCCTCGTCTGAGATGTAGCTGCACTCTCCAAGTCACATTATTTATGCATACCTGATTTGTGTATGTAATATGTCATTTTTATAAAAAAGAGCTTTCTTTGAACCTTTGCACCCCGAGTATCAATAACTAATAATTACATTGTAAAAGTTACAACAATTAAAAGACCTTTAGTAAACTCTGTAAAATGACTACAAATAGCATGATCATCGGGTTCTTAGGTGAACATATTACAAGATCACTGCAGGTCAAAGTCTGTAGCAGCTGTATACGAAAAAAAAAAATATTGGAGTTTTTAAAGACTCTGTTAATGAGTAAAGGAATCCATTTTGCACTTGTTACATCAAAGTCTCAGAGCTTAATCATGAGGAGGTTTATGTTTTGGCGATCAATGAAGAGAGGGTGTGAACTGAACTTAGAGCGGTTGTAAAATATAATTGGATAAGAATGAAACAGACAACACCCCATCCTTCTCAGGACCCAGAAGTAGACACATGGATTCATTAACTGCAACAATAGCTCTCCAGAAATGTAAGTGCACCACTTGCACCAATTTATCATGGATCTCTCCAGGGTCCTGCAGAGACATCAACATTTATTTTTCTCTAATTAAAACCTATCCAAATAACCTATTTCTGCTGAATTATTATGCTCGGAGTCAGACTTAAAGTTTTCAAATATATTTTCCCTATTGGGCGGTGGTCCTTTAACCCCTACACTGAAGGGAATTAAAAAACGCACAGCATTTCCTGCTCCCCGAAGGCCACACTAATTTGTTAGCTCATTGCAGAGACAGAACTAAGAAGAATTAAAGCCGTTCTTGTTACAGAAAGTAGGTTAAATACAGATACAGAGCATTACATTGGGTGGGAAATGGCGTGGAAAATAGTGTGAGAATATTAACCCTTCACCATCAGAAAAGCAAAATCCAAGAAGGTTAAAGTGTTGATCAACTTGCTGCACGGAGGCCCAACACATAGCACAAGACTAAGTACGATGTGCTTTTTATGATGATAGTTTATCTAGTGCAGTTTTTACAATTAAATATGTAACAGTTTTCTCAATATTTACTGGAAAATATAGTGTGGAAATATGAATGGTCAGGCATACTACAGATATTGGTTGTCATTTCCCGGGTGGGTGAAAACTAGCAGATTCTCATTTTGTTAGTACTGAAATAAACCACACAGAGCTGACTATATTCTATTCAACAGTACAGATATGATGGCAGAAAGATATATCAAAACACCATCATTGGACAGCCTCGCCTTTTTTTACTCCCAACTAGGTTTTAAAAAGCTTAAAGAAACAAAAAAAACGGAGAATGTGTATTATTATGATTATTATTATTATTATTATTATTATTATAATAGACCACTGAGGTTCTCACTTTATAGGATACTCTTGATTACAAGTGAAGTAAAACAAATATAGCCGCTCATTTATAGATTATTACATGCAATTAAGCTACAAATGGAGTTGGAAGTGAAGGTGATTATATGTTGGGAATATGTTGCCTTCAGCAATGTGGATTTTGAATCTTATCAATCATAGGGCCGCTACCCAGTGTCAAAACAGATAATAAAACAGCATATAGCAGTTAAAAGGCATATTCAAGTTCCCTGGGTTATTACATTGTTGCATTATTTCGGCAATAAGCAGCACATTTCTTAAAATGTTTTTATTTTTTATTAATATTTAAAAATCACTCTAATAATTATGTTGACACCCCCTGGGACGTTTTGCCAACTTAAAGATATTTTTTCATGCACAAAAATGTTTTTCATACAGAATTAATTCTCCTCTTTCGCTCATAATCCAGGAAACTTAGAAATTCCTTTAAGATAATATGCATTTCACTTTCTACAGATACTTTTCATATTTAGAAATTACCAAGCTTTCTTCTTCTAAATGGCAAAGTCATTCTACCACAGCATTTGAATGTCATTTAGCCGATCTTTTACATAAAAGTATTTTTTGGTTGCCACATTAAAAAAAAGTTATAAATAACTCCGATTTCAGTACAACTTCCTTTTAATACTAGTTGCCAAGCCCTTTTTTTGAATAATAATAAGATGGACTCTGGCAACAAGAAGTTGCATCACCTCCTGACCCATGATAAATGGGCACGTATTGATTCTAAGTTTGAACAATAACAATGCTTTGCTACATTAGATTGTTTGAGCTTGTGGTTTAATGCCAGCTGCTCTGGCAAGTTGGTAGCAGGAGCCAACGGCGCATTTATTCGTCTTGCCGTTGGCTTCCAATCTCCTGTGCTCACTGGACTTTTACCTTCTCAGCCTCACATCAAAGCTCAAGGGAGGAGGTTTTATTTTTTCCACAATATAAGCACAGAATGATAACCCAAAACAAAATGACATTTCGTCTGCCAGTCTGACGTGGGCCCAAGAGGGCTTCTCTGAATCTGCCCAGGGGAAGAGCAACAGCGTGGAAAGAGCCATGGCTGAAATAACTGAACAGATGCATGACATTGCTGTCAGCTCCTCAACAGATGAAAGACAGAGGACATGACATTAGCCACGTATAGACATTAGGTATTTGTCTAGAACTATTTTTATAGTTTCATTTTTTTTTATCCATGAAAGAAGTTGGGTCACCCATTGAGTGGCCCATGCAACTAAGTAATACCTTTTCCCAGTCTAAGTCTTCTCCTATTTAGGGATGTTTATGATAACCAGTAATAAAATGTCATCCCATACTAGTCGTGTTAGAATTAATTTTATATAACAAAAAAATAGATTTTGATTGTGTCTTTTAGCTGTGAATGTGCATTTGTATAAATCCAAGTTTATTGACTTCATATAGGTTTCCTTTTGATCATAAATTGGATCAATGGTTAACCCATGTAAACATTTATAAACACATTGACAGTGCTTCTCTCTAAACATCCTCATATAGTAAGGATGGGGTTGATAGATAGGATGGATAGATAGATGATAAATAGATAGATAGATAGATAGATAGATAGATAGATAGATAGATAGATAGATAGAGAGACAGACAGACAGACAGAATAATGGCTCAGCCAGAGGCTGTCCTGTATTTGTAAAACCCTGATGTTAATGCATCCCTTTCCATTCACATCAATGGAGTTGCCCATGTCAATCTGATACCATAAAGAAGAAGACTAGAGAGAAAGTAAATCCCAGTTAAACCGTTTTGCTACCTTGTCACCACTGAAAGTCTCTCTCTCTTTACCAATAAAGTCAGCTGGTACACATATAAACTTGCAATTAACCCCTTATGTTTGTTTTGAGTATTGAACACTGTAGAGATATTCAGCAGCATTGGCCCATATTTGTTTAGTTTCCATCAGTTTTTATTGGTTACACAAACCACAATTAAAGGGCTGGCCCAAGCTCCACACAACCAAACTTGGTACAACAGATTATCACAGAAAAATCAAAGTGCATGTGGCAGGGTTAAACAGCTTATGGAATTTAAGGCTGCTTGGCATAAAGCTATACTCCGGCTAAATTAACCCAAATTGTCCATTTTGCTTTTTATCTGCAGTGAAATCTATTTCCTAGGTTAAAAAAAAAAATACGCTTTCATTAGGCAGCAGTCGCCAACAATCAATTTGAAACATGTCAACACCTCAAAAGGCCTATTGGTAGAGAAACACAATCTGCATCTATGCAAAAAGTCATTTTGAAAAAGTTAGCTTTGAACAAAAAAAATAAATAAGTTGAGGAGAGAGCTAATGCTCTATTGTTAGAAGGTTAACGGCATATTTATTTTTTATTTATTTTTTCTGCAACTAAAAAAAATATTTCAACTTCATATACTTGGTTATGGGCAACTTATGAATTTAGCATTATTTTATTTTATTTTTTTTATTAAATAGGCTTTAAATTGTATTTGATGGATATGTCAAAAGGACAGCAAACAGGTTAATACAATTGATACCTTTTAATGATTGACACGTCGCCATTCATATGTAGCAACTTCAAAACGGATTTCTTTTGTTCCACTTGCCCAAGTCAAAACAGTATTATTTTAATTTATAACATTTCCTTTTTAAGTTATGTACATTACATCACTAGTTTCAAATAATGTTTTAATATTCTGTGTCTCAAATAAAAAAAAATAAAGTTGTAATTGTGTTGTTCCCATTAAGTCACATTATGGAGGATCTAGTGTGAGGGTAAAAGTCATATCATGGACGACGTCACTTTTCATATTATATGTAATGTCATGAGTGATGTCATAGCAGATGTGATGTCATGAATGATGTCGCCTAATGTTATAATTAGGCCATGAAAAAACAACAACTTAAAACAGAAGTAATACGTACAATAAAACAAAAAAGCGCTGTAGCAATGGGCGCAACACCAGAAATTATAAGCAGCCAGTAGACCCCTCCTATGTTTCTACATGTACACAACCTTGCACACAGCAATATAATGTGAATTTACATTTTCCAATATTAAAAGAATAGTTCTATCAAAACTAATTTTCATTTATAGTAAAGAGCAAATTACGGTAACTATGTGTGTAAAGTTTGAATCTTCTCTAGTTCGCCAGTTACTCCTCCGTGTTTAGGGAGAGTAGAAGCTGTCATTTTAAGACTGGGTTTGGTTAATGAGCTCTATGACCCGATTGGGTGAAAAGTTCAAGAGCCATCTCAGGTGCCAATCAGAATGCAGCAGAGTTTCATTCATGTGCTGAGCACTCCAGCACGAAAAAGTAATACAAGGCAAGTGACTTTTACACATTTCAATTAGAGAACTCCTTTATATAAAAAAAGAGTACGGTAGCTTGTGTTTAGGTGAGGCTTTCCCAATAAGCTTGAAATTGTAGATACATTATGATTAGTACATCATCATATTCCAAAATAAAAAAATAACATACAAAAAAATAAATTAAATGTTATAACGAGTGTCAAAAAGTAGTTTTATTGTAACGTAAAATATACAGCTTTTCTTAATCCTCTTGAATATAATGGTTTAAGTGAAAATTAAATACAGGCTTCCGTTCCCCGTATTATATGTGAGAAAACAAGATTTACGGTATATTTGTCTTATGTTATGCCAGATCCTTGCTGGCTTTCAGCATGTGGCAAATTTATCCTGAAGAAAAAAATGTAAATACAGAGGAGACTAGAAGTCAAGAGACAAGACATACATTCCTATAAAGTGTAGAGATTCCTGGTGTGTAATAATGCATTTTGTTGGTACAGGTTTATTACCACGATCGCCTTCAATATGCGGGTCATAGGGTAACATGTCAATAACTTCACTTGTAGATCATTTGATAGACAACCAAACCTCAAGAAAGTACTATTAATAGTAGTTTATGCACAAAAAAATTAAATTCTACTACCTTTACTTGGTTATTATAAATACAACTAACTACATATCACAAACCCTTGCTCTTTGAACTGCAGATATATTTTAATTTGAGTGTGAACTTGGCCAACGGTAGAACGAAGGTAATACTATAAGGCAGGACTTCACAAATCCTGGGAGTCATGGCTCCTAGCATTTTACTTCTGGCTCCGCTTTTTGGGCTACTCTTCATACATACTCTTCCAGGTTCCTTAAAAATGGCTGGTCCCTTAACCTGTATGGATCCTAAAATTCTGAAACATTAGTCAACCCTAGTGACAGTGGGGAAAAGAGGAATTAAGTAGTGGTGTCAAGCTATGAGTAGGGGAACAATTCCAAAATAGATGGGGGGGTCAAAAGCAGAGCCAATGGAGTTTCGACAACATACCAGCATCTTAACTTCTATGATCACAAACCATTTGCAAATTGATACTACTCAAGCGTTCAGGATTTATTCAGCCATTGAAAGGAGCTCCAGTAGGGTGACAATATGTTTTATGCATTGTACCTCCCTTTAATTGGGTATAAGCCTACAATTAAATGGAACAGTGGATCTCTGCCCTGTCCTCAAGGCACACTAACATACAGAACTTGGGATATACACAGGTGTGTTAGTCGGTTACTGAGGTAGGGATGTAATTAAATTCCTGGCCTGCTGGTGTGCCTTGGGGAATAGGTTTGGGAACCACACAAACAGAAGCAGATTTTTTCAGCTACTTGACATATATAGATAGGCTTATTAAAAATAAATAGTAAATCCTCAATGTTTTCATGTATGGCATATTTGTTAGTACAAATATCAGAAAAGGCTGGTCACAATCTCTACTTACATAGTAAGGGCCGCAAATGCAAGCCGTAACGGACCGTAACCGCGAGGCCAGCGCAATGAACGCCATAGGCAGGGCTCGCAATGAACGACATAGGCGCTCACCGCCAGCGGGACTTACGACCCGTACGACTTAGGACCGAAACCCGTACATGTACTTTGCGGCTCGCAAAAATCCAACTTTAAACGTCCGAACCACAGAACTCTAAATAGATGAAAATAACAACAAATATGCCTCAAATTAACTTACACACAAGCACAGTGGGAGAGATAGGGAGCCTGTGAGTGAGGCTGCAAGTAAATTTGAGGCATAACGAGAATTGAAATGGTTGCCGAAAAAACGGAAACAAGACGAAAACGACGCAGAAGGACGTAAAACTAGCCCGTAAAAAAGAAGCCCTAAGCAGTAACACTTAATCACGGCATTACTACAGAATACTAAAATACTGCTGCTTATTATTAGAGAAAACAAATACAATTATACATATATAGTAAAAATAAATAAAAAAAAAGTCATCTATATCTATATGTAGTCTTGAGTTCACATTAGGATGTCTAAAAACAAATTAAATACCTTATTTCCTTCTCAGATTCAAATACAGTTATTGCACAGCACTCTGGGAAACTGGACAGGGACATGCAGATTAATACACAATACATTTTCACTCTTTAATCCAATGGCACACGTGGCTCCTTGTACCATATGACTCGTTATATCATTCCTTTGATCACCATTTGCTATATGATGATGTAGTTAATAGCCTTCCCACACAATCTATAGCACGAGTCAGGTACCAGTTTCACACGGATAAGAGCTTTTCAGACCGTGCGGTCTGTGGGTAGGTGTTCCAACTCGTGCATAATCCATCCTGTGCTATGCTTAGTTGTGTAATACAACAAGCACATGCCATGTTTAAAATGGTATAGGATTAAAGAGCAAAAATGAAATGTGGACGCATGTACATGTCCAGTTTCCCAGAGTGCATTGCAATAACTGTATTTCTCGGAATTCGAAGCATGAAATACATTTAACTTAAAGCACACAAAAAAAAAAGTTATTAGAAACAACAGGAAGTCAAACAATCATCAATTGCTCCCAGCAACTAAAACAAAGGCCAAATATTTTAATCAAATCAATACGAATCTAATTAAGTTGGATCTGATGGTATACAGAGACTTCCTTCCGGATTAGTATACACTGAAGACTACATATTATTCATATATAATCATTGTCTCTTTCCATCTCCTTATAGTTCCCAGCAGTCCTGCAAACTGCAGCATGGCACGGATATTTACTGTACATACATATTCATCTGTTCATTTGCACAGGGATTAATACATAAAACATGAACATATGGAAAGTGATTTTGTCTTAAAAAAAAAAAGCTGAAGAAAATAATAAAAAAGCCACACTTCGTGAAATATTGGTTGAGAAATGTGTAATGAAACATTAGAGCCAGCTACGATTGTGAGCAGTCAAAATGTTTTAGGAGCCATGGAAGGGATATATATATATATATATATATATATATATATATATATATATATATATATATATATATATATATATATATATAAAAAATCCTGAGCAGACATATTTATACTGGATTTACTAGGTTAGCAGTTCTTAACAAGCAAACAATAAAGATTGTGCGGTATACCAGAAATTTGTTAGCTTAGAAATAATTTACATCCAAAAACGCCAGGTACCATAAATTAGGATGAACGTATTTTCCAGCACAAATCTTATTCCAACACCAGCAATGTCAGATTTGGGCTCTTATCTCAATACATGGTCAGTTCTGCAGCTACCTGAGACATCACTGAAAACAGGAGCTGAAAAGACGCTCAGTACATCTATTGTGCACATTCTGTGCCTCTGGCTAAGGCTGATCATTGGCAATATATTATGAGAATACACCTAGAACAATCCTCAATAGGATATCAATGTCATTAGCCAAGAGGTGTACAAATTTATAAGAAAGAACAACTGTAGTTTAAAAAACAAAACAAAAAGACTTGTTTGTCAAGTGTGTACCAAAGTAAGAATATCAACAGCTAAGCCATGTACATAAAAGCATTTTTTTGGGAAAATATGAATTTTTGAAGACTCTTGTTTAAGAGTACAGGAATCCATTTTGTGTTTGTTACATCACATCCCGATATCTGAACGATGAGTGTATCCGTTTGTAGCTATCAGTGGAGAGAGGGAACAAGCACAAGTCAAGGCTTTGTAAGATAACTAGATAAGAAATTGATACCACACCCCCTACGCCATGAGTTGTCCAGAAGCATGAAGTTACATCTTTAGAAGCAACCACGTACTGAAATGTAAACACACACACCTTCTACAAGTCTATCATGGATATCTCCAGGGGCCGACAGACACATCAAAAGCTATTCATTTCCAATTAAAAAATAAATAAAATGTATGACCTTTTTCTTACAGGAATTTTAGAGACGTCTGCATATTTTACCGGTTATCCAGCCTCTCTCATCCATCTACTAAGGACAATGTGACATCTTCTGTTAAAAGGAGATCATTGCCTATAATTGTGATTTACCACTGGGGATCCAAATCTATGTCTGTCATTGTTTGCTAAGACACCAGTGAATACTTAGTCAGCCTAGTTACTCCCGAGTCCAGCTCATGCTCAGTCTTTTCTTTGTCATGTTGCTTTACAGCAGGGGTGTCCAAGTTCAGGCCTGCTGAGCCTCACACAGGCCTAGATTTGAGGACAGTCCTGCTGAACCCAGGTGAGACCATGATTGCTTAAATCATCCTGACTCATCTGTGGACATAAAGGAAATCCATAAATCCAGGCCTGTGTGCAGCCCAGCAGGACCGAACTTGGACACCCCTGCTTTACAGTGAAAACAATAGATTCAGTTGACAAAGATCTCCAATTAGCAAGAGATATCCCTCTGTCCACACCCCCAGAGCTACATACATATTAACCCAATACCTACTAATAGAAACACTGAATTCAAATACTTATTTTAACATTTAAGAACCTTCAAGCCACCAACAGCTCAATGCAGAGATCAACAGAACAGCACTTGACTCATCCTACTTCCTTCTAGAAAGGGACTACACATCCCATGATTCCTTCCTGCACAAGCTGCCATTACCGATTGCTACAATGTATTAAAAACGTATTAGCTGCCTGCAACTGGCCAAAGCAAATTATGAATTTTATACTAATGTTAGAAGGGATTTTTAGGGGTGTCAAACAAAAGCTGCTGCTTGCAAACTCAGGAGATTTAGCAAACATCAGGGTGAGTTTGTTAATGTTTATTTGGTATTTTGCAACAACAAAAAAAACATTTGCATAAACTACCGGTTCTTCTCGATCAGATGCATTCATAATCAAGGAAACTTAGATATGCCTTTAAGAGAAATTGTGTTTTCCATAAATGTAGAAAATCTCTGACTACAGAGGGTGAAATGGTGAGAGGATATCGCCCTGCAGATGAATAAGGAGGTGTTTAGTGGAAAGGTCAGGGCCAACAGTACTAGAGTCCGGCCCAAATTACATTACTCTTACTGCAATTTAGGCATCAAATACCAAATTCCACTACAGATCAGGGATGAAAGCTGTGGGGCGTCCATAAAAATGGCCAGCAATCACCAGGAAATGGGCAACCAATATAACACAATGGCTCAAAACAGGTTTTAACAGGCATTTTATATTTACAATGGCTCTCTGTTCCCTCATCCCAAACCCCTCTCTTCACGGATAGCAATCCTCATGATTCAGCTCAGAGGAAGTGATGTTTCCTATACTCATAAACAGAGTCTTCAAAAATTCAGATTTTCTCCAAAAAAGTCCATGGCTTACACAGCTATTAATATTGTTAATTTAGTAAATAAAGTGTGTTTCTTTAAGTAGTTTTCTCTCCAAGCTGTTCTCACAATTCAGGCCTAAATTAGAAAAGAGAAACATTAACAGAAACACAATTGATGATGCCAATTACAGTACCAATTAAATCTATCTGTATTTTTTTTACAGCAAAAGTATACAGAAGTCTGCATATATCATCTGTCAATCAGCCTTTCTGATCCACCCATTAAGGACAACGTTATATCTATTGTTATTAAGAACTCATTGCCTTTAAATTATTTACTACTGTTTTCCTAGGATACTCCTCAGACACCAGGGAGTACATATGAAAAGCCCAATTACTCCCAGGACCTGCTCAGTCTTTTCATTTTAATGTGGCTTTACAGCGAAAACAATAGATGCAGAGGACCACGCTGCAATTGGCAACGATTTCCAGTTAGCAATAAGGCACACTGACAAGTACTGCTGTTTGCTACACAATGTGAGGCTTTTGCTCCTCTCCCTCCGTGTACTTAAACTTTCACCTTTGGCGCTCATTGCAAGCCTCTCCCGCTCGCGGCGCTTATTTCAAGCCTTTCCTCCCGCCTTCTGTACGGGCCGCTCATTGCAGATTTCGTTGATCTGCAAGTTTAGCGCTTGGGAATGCCATGTGTCTCTTTCCACCATCTCCCCCCTGTGTCTTTCTCCTCTGTGTGTCTGCTGAATGTTTGTGTGTTACTCGCTGAAGGCATTTTGTTTTATTTGTCAAGTCCCGCGTGTCTGGCGTTTTTGGTATAAGTGTTACGGTCTTTGTCGTCTTGTATTTTCTAAGTCCTGCGTACCTGGCGTTGTGGTCTATGCCCTTGTGTATTTTCTAGGTCCTGCGTGCCTGACGTTGTTCGTGTAAGCGTTACGGTCTATGCCCTTGTGTATTTTCTAAATCCTGCGTACATGGCTTTGCTCAGCCTCGTTTTCATCCTGTTTCCGAATTTTTTACGTTTTTTCTCCACCTTTTCCCCCCTCCCATAGCTAATTGCGTATTGACAAAAAAAACATGGCTCAGAATCGCTTGCAACCTCACTCCTGGCTCTCCCCCTGTGCTGTATGGGAGTGTGTTATTATATATTTGTAAAACATTTGTTTTTATGGTTTTTTAGAGTTACACGCTTGGCTCGCAGTTGCGACACTCATAATGCAGCTCAAGTACTACGTGGCTGCTTCGCGAAGCTCGTATATATATATATATATATATATATATATATATATATATATATATATATATATATATATATATATATATATATATATATATATATAACACCCTGAGGATCACCTTAAAACGAATAAATAAAAAGTAAAATGCCTTCTACAAGGTGATATTTACTAGCCTCGAGTATGTGGCAGGTAAGAAAGGAAAAGTGACTACAACATTTCTGTCATCTAATGTGTTAATATACTAACCCAAAAATGAACAGCCAGTGTCCTAGAGAGAACTTGCGCAGTCTGCTGGGTATATCCCCTCACTCTCTGTTAATCAAACATATTTCCTTGGGGTCTCAGACATAAGACATTCCCTCTGCAGTGATAAGATCTGGAATATAATCACCTGCCTAATGGGGTAATCTGTATTTTGGGGAGAGTTCACTAATATTACACATGTTCAAATATTAAATACACTTCTTTATATTTTTTTAATCTTAATAACCATGGCTCCTGGGAATCTCAAGCACTGTATCTGTATTGTATTTTATTAAATTCATTTTTTTTCCGGTATAAGTGAAAACAGATGAAAAGGGACTGGAGACGAACAGAACGCAATTATTTTATACGCTCGGAAAGGCACGGAGCAGCCATTGGTTTCTGATGACTAACAGGACTGAATACACTTAACACAGTCTGGCTAATAGATTGAGTGTATATATAGAGTGTATTATCTGGCAATTAGAACAAGGATTGCACACACAATGCATAATGGGACACGTGCATTGAAAATATGTGTACATGTAGTGCGTTATTATATTGTCGTGAAATAGCTCTGCAGCAGTGTCCCACAAAAGTGTGGGGGTCTTACTATAGATATAATAGAGTGCATATCCACAGCAAAACACAGGCCTATTTTATTTTCCCATATAGTGCAGATATTTACACGGTCAGATTATAGAAAAGCCAGACAAATGTCAGGAGGAAATGATTTGAGGCAGGAGGGTAGTCGAGTGGAGTGAGGCAAGGAGTTCCAAAGAATAGGGGCAGCACAAGAAAATTCCTGAAAACGGGAGAGAGAGGAGGTGATAAGAGGAGGAAAGAAGAATGTCGTTAGCAGAACGAAGAGAACAGTTGGGGGTGTACTTAGAGATGAGAGCAGGGATTTAAGAGGATGCATTTTTGCTGAGGGCATTATAGGGTCATAATCTTAAATTGTATTTTGGAGATTACAGGAAGCCAGTGGAATGACTGACAGAGGTGATGCAGACACGTTGTGTTTGGTATATGAATCTAGCGGAGGCGCTCATTATGGATTGAAGAGAGAGATACGCCAACTCTTTGAGTGGGAAGGCCAACAAGGTGCGAGTAGCAGTAGTCGAGGCAAGATATGATGAGAGAGTGGATTAGGATTTTAGTTGTGTCTTGTGTAATATAGTGACATATTTTGGCAATGTTTTTTTATGTGAAAAAGACAAGATTTTGTTATGGATTGTATGTGAGGAGTGAGAGGACAGGATCCAACAGAACCCCAAGACAACAGGCCTGGGAGGTGGGAGTAATGATGGCATGGTCAACAGTGAGAGATATGTGTGGGGTGGAGGCTGTGGTAGAGGGTGGGAAGATTAGGAGCTTGGTCTTTGACATGTTGACTTTGAGTTGACAGGCGGACATCCAAGAGGGTATGCTAGAGAGGCAGTTGGACACTTGTGCTAGGGTAGAGGGAGATATATCAGGTGCACATAGGTAGATTTGAGTGTCATCTGCATATAGATGATACTAAAATCCCAAAATGATTTTATTAAGGTGCCAAGGGAGGAAGTATAAAAATGGAGAAAAGGAGAGGGGGGGCAAGGACTGAGCCCTGGGGTACGCCAACAGTCAGAGAGGAGCGAGAGAAGAATTCCCTAAATGTTCGAGGTAGTATGAGAACCATGAGAGAGCTGTATCATGTATACCAAGAGTGGAGAATTTGGAAAAGAGGGTGGTCAACAGTGTCAAAGGCAGCAGAGAGATCAAGAAGAATTCAGATAGAGAAGTGACCCTTTGACTTGGCGGTGAGCAAGTCATTAGAGATTTTAGCGAGAGTGGTTTCTGTGGAGTTTTGGTGGTCGGAAACCAGATTGGAAGGGGTCTAGGAGGGAGTTGGACAAAATAAATTGGGTAAGGCGGTTGTAAATTAGTTGCTCAAATAATTATGAAGACAGAGGAATTAGAGAGATAGGGCGATAGTTAGATAGGGGAATCCGAGTCAAATGTGAGCTTCTTAAGAATGGGTGTAATTATGGCATGTTTTAAAGAAGAAGGAAACTTGCCAGTGTTAAGAGAAAGGTTGAAAAATATGGGAGGGCTCATTGGATATGTCGAGTCCTACAGAAGTAGGAATATTTAATTGTGTAAAGAGCCCATTTCTGATAATAAAGTCATAGAGGCAAACACAGTTTAAGTGTTGTTTACCAAACATTACCACTGTTAACATTGAATGCACAGAGTTAAACATGTACCACATGCTAAAAGTCGTTTATAGAAATTCTTATTAAGTAAGAAATCAAACAAGCATCTTAAGTAGAGATTCATTATTGTCCAAATGTAGTAAATGGAGTCAATTCATTCCTATTATATCTTGTGGGGAATATATAATAAACTAAGACGTGTCATCTCCAAGTGATCTCCAGAGCACTTTGGTACAGGAGCCTCAGTGCTTATAATTTACATGCAGGCACCCATCACTGGCTCCTAACAAGTATTGGGCCTGATTGATTTGTTCCCCCCTCGTTTAATTCATACATAACCATATTATGCATTTACTTATGTGCACACAACATCCGGTTATAGGAGAAATGTAGATGTTTACTACTTCCAAGAGTCTATCATCTTACTACTGAAATAATTTAGTTTGAGAAATATATAAACATTGTGTTTCTCCCAACATATTTTTGTGGTGAAAGATCCACTTTACATCCATCTACAGACAGCATTTTCCTATTTACTCTATAAATTGCTAAACACAGACAGAAATATTGGATTTTCCACCATAAGAAAGTGGTTTGAGTACATCAGCCACTTAAAGTGAGAAGAACAAATAAGTAAATATTAACCATCTAGTGCCTGGGAAAAATGTAGCATGCAATGAAAAAAAGACGAAATTTCAAATGTAACCATTGAGAATTTGCATTAACATATTGGGGACCGACACAAAATGTATTCAGTGTTACAGTCTAAACAGAGGTGCAGATCAGGGAGTCGCCATTGCAAAATGAGTAATCTGAATATGCAGCAGTGCCAGAGTACTCCACAGCACATATCCTGGGATCTACAGATCCTAAAATATTCTATACATATCATACATATGTAAACATGGAAGGACATAAGTTTTCCTTTAACTTATTTTTAGACATTCAAATAAGAACAAAAAGTATATATATATATATATTTATTATACATTCCTATATAATCTGTCTGGCTCCCAAAAAGCATTTATTTTTAAAATGTATTACACTTTTAATTACAGCCCATCAGTTCACGAGCCTATAATATTCAGGTACACACACACGAATTTGCCATTGTCTCTTTCAATGTTGTCCAATTATTCCATGCATAACAAAGAGGAACATAACAATTACAGAAATTTGGGTTACATGCGACATAAACCAACCTGTGGGGTCTACATATTTTCTAGATCAATAACTACATTATTATTTTTCACTCCCATTCACTCAAAAAAAAACTAATCTGAGCAATCACTTTGGGACAGATGTTAAGATATCATGAAGACCAATTAGCACACACAGCACCGACCCATCTGCTTTTATTTAGCTGTGTACACCCTTCCTGCACGATCTTACAAGAGATATTTGTGGGGGATCCAATCTTGAAATTTAGGAGTGACACCAGCTCACTAAACAAGTGCCCGCCACCGACAAGTGAATACTATATATACACACACACAGCAAACCCAGATCAGCAGTGACTGGGTTAAATAAAGTGTACAGTTAACCTCATATACCACATGGACAATATGTCTCCTGAATACAGAGGAAAAAAAAAAGTGAAACGACAACTTAAGGTAGATGTACATACATAGACCAACGTCTTATTGTTCTGCAGTGCCAGAGTATGTATGTATGTATGTATGTATGTATGTATGTATGTATGTATGTATGTATGTATGTATGTATGTATGTAGTTGTGAGCATGCGGGACGTTGCTAACGCTGTGGGTACCGAAGGCACTCCTTGCCAGCAACTGCGAACCTCGCAAAATTTACGGACTTACAAGAAACAAATACGAGACGCAGGACTTAAAAAAAAAAAAAAAAAAACATTACGACATCGCAAAAATACGACCTTACCGCCCGAAACCTGCGCACATGAAAAACATCATAAATACACACAAGAAACACATAAAAAGCTTACCCACAGCAAGGGGGGCACCGAGGACCTCGAAAAGTGAAGTTACACCTCAATTTCACTCGAAATACAAGAGTTTAGACACCCGAAAATCCCCTAAGCGAGAGAAAAAATGGCAGCCGAAAAAAAACGAAAACGAGGCTCCAGGAGTCTAAAGACGCAAAACACCAAACACCTACGGGTTTTCCGAAGAAGACGGACGCGGTCCAAAAACAAGGACGCCAAATCAGCCACAGACGCGTAACACACATTAGGCGCCATTTTACAACACAATGCGGAAGTACACAGCTCCCCATAACGGATTTGGCTCGCGCACGCACACTATTTACACTACACACATTACTGACACTTACACCTCAGCTCCACAGCACTGAAAACACACATTGTATTCTGCGGCAACATCAAAACAGATTGCCAGCTCTTCTGCACAATGCTTCCTGCATATATTTCTTCAAAATAGGTAAAGTATATTAATTTATTTCATTATTGCATTAGCAAAAAAAAAAGGTGCTCAGCGCGAGGCTTGCAATGAGCGCCGAAGCATCTTGGAGCACCAACAAAATGTACTGCCCGTACAATCTTATTGCCGTCATATTTTGCCGGGCAAGTCGCTAGTATATAAATTAGGAACCAGCGGCAAAATATAGGAGCCAGGACCTAAACAAAGTGAAGCAAACAGAGGCATCACATACAAACTGCAGTGAAAAGCAACCACAAAGTGCGAGTC
>CM050171.1:101601489-101706489 GCA_027410445.1 Discoglossus pictus | reverse complement strand
TATAATAATTAGTTATTAATAATAATAGTAATAATAATAATAAACTTCATTCAAATTTTAAAAAGTGTCCAAAATCCATATTATTTTTATGGATATACAAGTATTGCAACTGAAACATATACTGTTTCGGGATCTATCCTGTTTTGTGCACGCAAGGCACGGGAAGCCTTTCTGGTGCCGGGCGGGCTCGCATCCCACCTCCTGATGTGCTCCCTAAGCCCCTAACCCTCTAACCCTTACCCCCTACACCCCTTTGCGGCCCAAACCCTAACCCCTAAACCAGTTACCGGTTCTAACCCTAAACCTAACCCCCTAACCATAAGCCCCTAACCCCCTATAACCCTTGCCGTCAATTCCAGTCAGCGAACCAAGAGGTCACACAACCCTGAAGCCATGCAGGGTTGGGCCTAGTCAGTACTTGGATGGGAGACCGCATAGGAATACCAGGAGCTGTATGCTGTGGCCCACTGCAGAAGGAACTGACAGCCCACCCAGTATCCCTGCCATGAATACTCACACTCATTTGGATTCACAGCTAGTACTGACCTGAATTCATTCTGACAAATTTGGCTGGGCCAGAACAGCCACGTGTTGATCTGTAGTGAGCAGCATTTGGCTCCTGCGCCTGGTTAAAGCCCTGTGTATTCTTTCATACATTGATGCACGTAGCTCTGCACAGTCTGCGCTAACAATGCTCCTATAATAAATAGATACATCTGTTTCTAACAACTGTTTTTATTTACTTACTGCATCTAAATAACAAATACTTTTTCATTTTCTTGGCATTTAGTTTTCACTACCACTTAAGTTGACATATATTTGAGACATATACAGTATTTAACCATTGCTGGACTGACATCATGCTAATCTTAGTGTGGAGGGGCATTTTCACCCGAATGGCATCACCAGGAATATATAAAGTCCATACAAAGGTTATAATCTGTATCTGCTGCTCTCGGCCAGGTTTCTGCCTCTCCTGCCTATAGACTGTAAATGTGCTAGTTTTCAATCTTATAAGGTGTCTTGGGGAAAAAAATGTATTATGTACATAAGGTTTTAAGCACAAAGACATTTTTTCCATGTGTTTTTATATTGTATTGTTCTTTGTAACTAACCTCTGTATATCACTATGGAAAATATTGGCGCATTACAAATAATGGATAATAATAATAATATTAATAATAATAATAAGAGCCAATTTCTCCACTAGCTGGATCTATCAATAGCTAAGGGTGATCAGTTTGGAAGCCCAACCAAGGCAATCTAACAATTAGTCTACTTGGTGGATGGGGTAACAATCTGTTACTGTTTTGTCACTGAGCTGCCGGGCAGTACCATCCTTTTTCTGAACTAACACCACCACGGAGGCCCACAATCTAATGGAAGTTGATGTTATTAAATGGATTAATATTAGTTTGGGGTTCGTCCCGCAAAGCCTGGAGCTTGTATTGGGGATATGGTACAAGTGCTAGAACTTGTTGGCCTGAAATAAACTCCCTTGCACGGGCCCTGGAGTTGTGCCAGACCTTGGGTGGCCAACACATGCTCTTTAGCTAATCCAGTTAGTGCTTCCAGTCCCTTTCTGAAACTCAGTACCTATGGCACCTCGGGTATCTCCTCAACCCGATACTACCTTTCCCAAAACTATGGCAGATAGGATCTAACTCAGAAACCCAGCTTGGGGAAAGATTGTGACTAATGCATCGGCCACAGCCTCCACAGTGATTTTAGACAAAGTGACAGCCTCCTGGTTGAGCGTAGTATTGTCTGCCACGGTAAGAATGTATCTCTTGCCACTCATCCCAGTTAAAGAGGCATTGTGATCTCTTAAACTCACCCGGATTAGTCAGGACTCCCTAATCCTCGCAGTAGGCAAGATACTCACTGTGGCTACTGGCTGGTCCGATGAGCGCTCCTGCGAGTATATATATATAATGTTTCCCTTGCTGGCCTTCCCATTCTTGGCAATCATGGAACTTCTCCCCTTCCCCTTTTTTGGGGTTCTCCTCCAGTCACAAGGTAGTAGACGGGACATGAATCTGTCGAGATGGTGGAGTTTTGAGGACAATCCCTCCATATGTGTCCTCTGGTCTGACAGTCAAAGCAACAGAGCTATCTCCTTGATTCTTATCCCATAGGTCAGGGGGCAGCAGATGCTACAGGGCCCTGAAGTGATGGCTAGGGTGCAAAGTCCATGGGCTGGATGGACCTCATTGACGGTTAGCGCCTGGAAGAGGGCCACAGGGCTCCTCTTGATTCTCCCTATACTGGTGAGCAACTTCAGCCAAGTCAGGATGGTGGTCCAAGAGGGGCACAGCTGTAGGAATTGTTGCATGACCACCTGTTGGGCTGCATCTTTTACAGATCTCACCATTTGACCGTTACACCCTAGCATGTTTAAGCTTTCAGACCATCTCCGAGAAGGTGTCTCTCTCTGCCTTAATAATCTCATGGAATTGCTGGCAACAGGTCTCTGGGGTGATGGAGTATCAGGATAGCCTCACCTGCTTCACCTCTTCATAGTCTTCAGAATCCTCTGTCCAACCAAGATTCAAACCCATTCCTCTCGTTTGATGTGATGAAGCCTTCCTAACTTCTCAAAATCCTGGAGAAACCTAAAGAGTTACAATGGCTAAAATCGCAAATCGCTATTCAATGGCTTTAATTCCCCAAGCCCGCAAATGTTTTCACACCAGTAAATGGCTAATGTAGGAGACAACCCTACGAATGCTAGAGAGGACCCTCAAGGGGGTTAAACACCTATTCGTAGCACTGTAAATGCAAATAAAAAATCAATACTGCACTGTAAATAACGGGGAAAGCGATGACAGACACAACAGTCTCAAGCCCGCAAATCAGCAATAATAAAGCATATTTTCTATGTGTCATTTCGGGCTTATATCAATCTGAGGAATCAATAAGTTAATACATATCAGACCACCCATATGGACTAGAACAGTATTGGCATTCATTTGTATTATTTTGTGTTTTGAGGGTTTGCGAGTCCTATCGTATATCGGACCACCAAACCTAATTGATTGACATGTAACCTCCATGTTTTACTGCCGTAATGATGACGGTCTCATTTTCTATTGGCTGTTTCAAAATGGGTGGTTACGGCCCTGCTTAATTGATCACGTTCCCGCCCTGAACTACTATGTATGAGTGCATAGTTTACAGCTTCGGCGTTTGGCCCGTAACTTGCGGGCTTGTTCAATTGAATAGCACCTGAATTGGAGACAAACAGGAGCCCGCAGACATACGGCTTGCAATTGAATCAGGCTCTATATGTGTTTATTAGTTATTATTAATGATCATTTTAAGTAGCTCTCCTTAAAGGACCACTGTAGCTTAGGATAAACGTCACATGTTTGTGAAGGATGTAACAAACTGCCAATAACAGCAAATGTGTAAGCCATAAACAGAAAAGCATTTTTAACGGAAAATCTTATTTTTTGAAGACCGTTTGCATATAGTGTTGCGCTTCTTCCTAGCTTAGGCATTTTTCAAACATAGATCTTTGTCTGCTTATCTGCTTTTGTCAGTGGAGAGGTGACCTAGGATGCTGATAAGCTTTCCCTGGACCCTTATGGACGATTGCACTCCAAGCCCTCTCAGTGGAGCTGAATACAAATCTTATCTGCCTCCAGTTTACAAATCATTTTAAAAAAAGCAATGGCTGCATATAATAGTAAACAAATTAACAACGGTTATTTAATTTCACTTTCTACAAACATATTGTACAAAAAAATGCTGCAAAACAGAAAAAGCACCTTTGTAAGGTAATGCAGCACTATTTTCCATTTGATTGTTGTGACCCCTTATGGATGAACCCCATCTATTTTAATCAGTACTGAATTTTAACTCTTGCATTGCAATGTACTCATATTCAGTTTTAATGTGGTATGTAAATTGTGACTTGAGGGTGCATTGTGTTCCTTTAAGAGTGACAGAAGCTGCAAAATTCTGACAGAGGTTCCGGGCTATATAAGGTAAATTAATTCATTCATGACAGCACCGTTAGAGTAATAGAATGGCAGCGCCTGCTTAAAATCACAGTCCCCAGAGTGAGCTAATGGCAGTCTTAAACCCATATTGTTGACTATATTCTTCACGTTGATTAGAAATCTCTTCAGTCATTCTTTAAAGGTTAAGGGACATTGAAAGCATTTATTTCTTATTTGCTGTACCAGTAAGAAGGTGTTTGATAATGTACTGTTGTGTATTTTCTTCTTTCAAATGAAGCTCTCAAATATTCAAAGGTTTAATCGATCTGGGGGCTTGTCCCTGGCATCCAATGAGCAGTAATACAGAGGTATGAGTCATACTTATCTGCCAGTATGTTCTGTGCACTTCCTGTTATATTTAATGAAGATCAAACAGAGTTTACTTATATTTTGCAAGCGAAAACACAATTTTGGTAATGTTTAAAGGATGCTCTTTTAAATGCATGAAAAAAAAAGAATTGTGTCCCATGTTACTTTAACTCTAGTCAGTGGTGGAGCAAAGCACCAGGGCCCACAACAGGATAGGGGCCCTCTGTGAAGACTTTTTTTTATTTGGTAAGGTAAAGGAACATATAATTAGGTTTATATAAAGGTGATCTGTCCACCTACATGCATTGTTTGGTCTTTTATTTACCACCTATAGGCATCAACTATGTAAAGAGAAGGTGCAAGTGGGCCCCTAAAATATTTTGCACTGGAGCACTCCATTCACTAGCTCCATCACTGACTCTAGTAATTAATACATGTGTAATACAGCAGACATATGCTTAAAGGAAGCCATGTTTAAAATGGTAATGGATTACAAGAGCGAAGCCTTTGTGGGCACATTTGCATGTCCCTGCCCCAGTTCCCAGAATGCAGTGTAATAACTGTCAGCCTTATTAAATTGTGATTCAGTAAATTTACAAGGGCTCTATTTAAGCACATAGCATATTTTATTTACAGACGTTTTTAGTTAGTGAAGACCTTGTTTTTGGACATAAGTTCACTAACTAAAAAAATATGCTGTGTGCTTATATAGAGCCCTATTACATTTACTGAATTGCAATTTAATAAGGCTGTGTATTTCCCGGAATTCTGAGCAGGAAACAAGTTTTTTTAACTATTTGCTTACTATATATACTATACTAGCGTATTGCCCGTCAAAAAATGACGGCAATGAGATGTGTATGTTTGTAAAGTTGTTTAGTTATTAATATACATATGGAATTGTAAGGTAGCTAATGTTGTTTTGTGTGTACTACTGAAATATAGAATTCAAATTAATAAATGAATATACTTTACCTATTTTGAAGCATTGTTTTGAAGAGCTGGCAATCTGTGTTGATGTTGCTGCAGCATTAGCGGTGTGGAGCTGCTGTGTAAGCGTGATGAACGTGTGCAGTGTAATAGTGTGCGTGCGCGAGACCAAACCGTTAACGTAGCTGTGTACTTCCGCATTATCGTAAAATGGCGGGTAATGTGTGGTATGCGTCTTAGCGGATTATCCGTACATGTTTTCCGTGGTTATAGTGCTGTAGCCTCGTTTTCGTTTTGTTCGGCCGCCATTTTTTCTGTCGCTTCGAGAATTTTTTATTGTCTAAACTCTTTTATTTTGAGCTAAATGAAGGTGTAACTTTGTTTTTTGAGGTCGTGGATGCTCCCTCTTGCTGTTGGTAAGCTTTTTATGTATGTGCTGTGTGGATTTATTGTGTTTGTCTTTTTTTTCATGTTCGCAAGTTGCGGCAGTATTTTTTTGCTATGGTTTAACGGCTCGCCTCGCTGCGCGAGGCTCGCCTGCAATGAGCGCCTGCGGCGCTCATTGCCAAAATACTACAGTTTAACGGCTCGCCTCGCTGCATGAGGCTCGCTGGGCGATGACTGCCTGCGGCGCTCATCGCTAAGCCCGCTAAAGTACTACGGTTTAACAGTAAATATGGTAAAACGGTAAAATGACAGTCACTAAACATTAAATGTTGTGAAATTTGTTTGCAACACATTTGTCCCTTTTTTTTTTCTTAAAATAAATACACATTTTTTTACTTTTTATTTTTTTAACTTTCAACTTATATTTCATCAAATGCGTTGTTTTAGGCGTGAAATCCGATGTTGCGCGAGACAAAGGCGGTAAATCTGTGTTAATATGTAAATCTGTAATTGCGTTTCGTAAAATGTACTCGCTACTGTCTTTTTTTACTCATTGTGCGGTTAATGCGCATCCTTTGTCTCGTTGTTTTTCGAGCACATACGTCTGTGGCTGTGTTTTACGCAGTTCGTAGTAGTATAGCCTCATTTTCATTTTTTTCGGCGGCCATTTTTTTCTCGCTTAGCCGATTTTCGATCTTTGTAACTCGTCTAAATCGATGTAAATTGGAGTTCCACCTCACTTCCAGACGTCCTGCCTGGTTCCCCATGCTGTAAGTGACCTTTATTTTATTTTTTAGTGTGTATTTAGTGTTTTTTTTATTGTTTTGGTTCCGCCGCTTGTCTCGTAATTTTTTTTTATCTCGTATTTTTTTTCTAAGTCCTGCGTCTTGTGTAAAAAAGTGCTACGGTTTGAAGGCTCACCTCGCTATGCGAGGCCTGCCTGCGGCGCTTATTGCTAAAGTGCTACGGTTTAACGTAACGGCTCGCCTCGCTACGCGAGTCTCGCCTGCAATGAGCGCCGCATTCTTTGTAAAAGGTTTAGAAACCAAGGGGGAGTGGGAGGAAACGTGGATAGAGATATGATCTGTATTTACTCATGTTCAAGAAGATCCTCTTGTGACAAAATAATTGAAGTGGAGAGTAGGTCAACGTAGGATAACCCACCTCCTCAAACTACAGACAGTCTAGCAGTCTAAGATGGAAACACAGTGGTCTTTTAAATGTTAAGTTGCTTAGAATTAGTATGTAGTATGACATCGAAAGTGTTATCTGGTGGTCCAGTGGTTTGGATTCAGTGCTTTCATCACTGCGACCTGGGTTCAATTCCAGTCAGTGAAGAGGTCACACCAACCTGAAGCCATGCAGGGTTGGGCCTGGTCAGTACTTGGATGGGAGACCACCTTGGAATACCAGGAGCTGTGGCAACCCAGTCCAGTATCTCTGCCATGAGTACCAAGTGGATCAGCATAACCATCACCATAAACATAAAGATGTTCCTGGTGTGTTATGGTCCATGAGATCACAGAGAGTTGGACACAACTGAACGACAATAAAAATTGCTTTGAAAATAAATTTATTGGATGTCAAATATTTACAATATATTTACAATAGAGAAAGCAAAACAAATGTGTGCCTGGGGGAACCGTACCCAAATATGAATGTTGGTTAAAATTGTTACAAATCTTATGAATCTAATTAATTTCCTAATCTAGGGCCTTTAATTCTTACAATGATAATGAGGAAGAACATTTCCGGTAGGATAAATAATAATAGCCACAGACAGCCACTTCTTAAAGGCATAGTTTCCTGGATTATGAATAGAAGATAATCAGTAGTGTATGAAAACAATTTTTGCATGAAAAAATACCAAAATAAACATTAACATACACACCCTGACGTTTGCTAAATCTCTTGAGTTTGCAAGCTGTCACTTTTATTTAACATCCCTTGATAACCCTGCTAAAATTAGCATAAAATTAATAATTTGGGTTGGCCAATCACAGGCAGCTAATACATTTTAATACAATGTAGAAATCTGTGATAGCAGTTTGTGCAGGAAGGTATCATGGGATGTATAGTCCTCTGCAGAAGGAAGCAGGAGGGAGACACTGCTCTGTAGATCTCTGCATTGAGCTTCTGCTGGCTTGAAGGTTAATAAAGAGATAACATCTGCACCCAACTGCAGTGTTTCTATTGGTAGGGACACTGTGACTATGTAAGCAGCTCTGGGGGTGTGGAAAACATGTTTTATTTTTAAGTAAGATAAATCTGTCTGTGTATAGAATGACTCCATGTAATGTGTGTGTCTGATATAAGCAGCAGGTGTAGAAATAGAGAAAGGGAAAAACAGGAAAACTTAGATATGCATTTAAAGTCTGTGTCATTATAACAAATTGGCATGGTCCACTTCCTTGTCAAATCCAACTGTGAGAGTTAATTAGTTGGGTTGGATGAAAAGAATTAGAGAGAGAGGTCCTGTGTAGATACGTTATGCTTAAAGGGGAAGTTTCACCTAAACACAAGATACTCTTATATGAAAGAGTAGTATTGGAGACATTCAAATACATGTACTGTATAAACATTTTCCCACTTGACTTTTATTACTACAAGATCTCTGTATATTAAGTGCTGTGAGCTGCTGAAGAACACATACACATGGATAGAACTGTTTAGATCTCAGCTGCACTCTGATTGGCTCTTCAGCTAGGTCTTGAATCTTTTACCCAATGAGCTCACAGAGCTCAGTCAGTGACAATTTTTTTTTTTAAATGGCAGCTTCTGGTCTCCAAAAAGTTGCAAGTTTCATTCATGGCATGTTAGATTGTAAGTTTGAGAGTTTTCAGTCTTGTATGGTGCTCTGGAAACAAGCTCTGTTTGCTTTTAAGCTCAAAGACAGGTCCCTCCATTCTTTAGCAATGTGTTAATATTGTTTTTTTTTTGTACTTAACCCCTGTATAGCGCTACTGAATATAGTAATAATTAACATGTATATAGATATTCTTCTCTAAGAGTGTTCTTTAATATAAAATAAACGTAATTTTAGGTGGAAGCGAATCACGAGAAAACCAGTGCAAAAAACCTAGTGAACCCTATAAAGTATGCCCCAACAATATTTTCTGTGCTTAAAAGATGGCTGTACTTGAATTCTATTGCTAAAAAACGCAGTATTTGTTTGCATGAAGACAGCCATCTTGGAACGGGAGCCATCCTCTCCTCCCCTGTACATGGAAGCTAAACATTTTAATAAAATGCCTTTTTAGCTCTAGTCCGCTTAATGACGTCACAAAAGAGGCGATACAGTCGCCCGAACTGTGCTGCGGAGGTGCTGGGGACCCGCGCCGTAGGATCACGTCATCCATCTGTACTTTCAAACTCTTATATCTTCAGAACCAAAGTTATTTGGAACATAGTGTAACAGGGCAAATATATAAGGTAGGGCATGGTATACTGATTTCTGTGAAGTATTTGGGTTGCATTAAGGATTTTAGATACATAAACCGATATATATAGATAGATAGATAGATAGATAGATAGATAGATAGATAGATAGATAGATGCACAGAGTGCTGATACTCCTATTGCTGCTTATTAGCTTTGGCCTGACATTCCTTGTGCACTTTAGGAGCAATCTTGACTTTAACAAAAAAAAATTGCAATGTCTTTTCCTGCCTCCGACATTCCCTGCTTATCTGGTAGCAAAAAATGACTTGAATATGAAACTGCCTATGGTGGAAAATGTGCCTGACTGATGATCTGAGTCAGGAAGGCCCAGGGTCTTGTCAGACTTTACATTATCTTTATTGATTACAAAGTTATCACATTTTGTTGAACAATGCAGGGAGCCAGCTGTTCAGTAAATGCATGACAGATGTAGGAGGTTATTTAAAGATGGCTGAATGGGTTCAGGCACACAACAAAACTTGAATGAAACACAGCTCTGAGATGATCCCGGATACCCAGAGACCATGGGCATAGGAACTGGGGGGGATGAGGGCGACAACCCCCCAGATTTCTCATTGTGTGTATGTATGTGAATGCAAGCTGTTAAGTGTCCTGTGTATCAAGTGAGCTGTATCCCCTCCCAGAATTATTTTGGTTCCTACACCCCTGTCAGATACACATCTGGTTTGTGCTGGATTTATTAGAGGTGAGGTTTTAGGAAGCCAAGGTCAGGTTTAAAAAAATATTCAAAAATAGACTCATATGTGCCTTAGAAAGAACGTCGTAACTGACAGTTAAAGAGATGCAGCAGAGGTCCAAAGGTCCAAAGAATAAAACTAAGAATAAGTATTTCATCAATTGAATGTTGTAAAACAAATTATATTTTACAACAATAAATTAAAATTGTAGTTTACCTGTCAGTGAGCCATTCTGATCTATTTATTGCTAGTGGAAGATCATTGAGCATCGCCAATAGTTAGGCTTATGCTAAAGAAAATAGATTCAAAGACCTGATGGGTAATTGACAATTATCAATTTAAAAGTTTTATCAATCTCACTAGTTCCCATTGTAACTTCTACTTGTTGTATATAAAGATGTAAACCTGGGGATACTGAGCTAGTTCTGTGATGTCCAATCTTTTCTCCTCTGGGATCTTATTAGAACTTTATTCTCAAGCAAATGTCCAAATATTATTAAACGAAACCATCAAGACCGAGGATCGGCATCTTGCACAGCCTCACTGGTTCATAGATCCTGCACTTGGGCAGCGGTACAAGCCTTCAGAACATAGTACACCAAGCACACTTATTATACATATGTTTCCCCAACAGGGCATAATCCTTTATTTTTCATACCACTTCCTATACCCCTTTACAACAATGCCAACTGTGTAATAATTTACAAGAAAATAAACATTTCAAAATCTGCGGTATGGTCCCCAATCTCATTCTTATTTCCTTCCCCATCATTCCCTTACCAATCAGAGGAGTATTTGGTAAGCCCATTCCCATTGGCTAGGCTATCCTGGGGTCTACTAATCAGGGGGCAGATTGTTTTTTGGGATTGGCTCACTCCCAAGCCAAGAGGGAGTGAAGGTGCTACAGGGATGATCAAGAAGAAGTGGCTAGGCACCAGGAGCCTCATTCAATTGCCAGTTGGCCAATTGAATAGGGCTCTATATAAGCACATAACATATTTTTATACAGAACTTTTTAGTTACTGAACTTCTATCCAAAATCAAGGTCTTCACTAATTAAAAACTTTGGTCAAAAAATATGTTATGTGCTTATATAGAGCCCACTTCAGTTGGCAAAATTGCAATTGAATGAGGACCCAAGTCATCTGGCTAGGGATAACATGACCTGCAGAGGTCACTTTCTGAATACAGGCACCTTTCAGTCTGATGGTCTGGGGTGAGTAGTGTTAGTTTCGCCCGTGCTAGTTCCCCTGGAAACACCGTCTCCATCTTCATGAAAAGGCCTCCTAAGGGTCCGATGATCTTTATTTGAAGAGGTTCAGTAATCATCACTTCACCTTTAGGTCTTTCCCTGCCTCCTACTCCCATTTTCCCTGAAATGCTGAGGTAGTACAGAGAGCTATGTTGCAGTCACGGTAGCGCAGCAGCCAATCGTGGGCCATCTACGCCATTAGACAGGCAGAAAAGTTATGCAAATGTTGTGGTTAACCGCAGACAATGCATCAAAAGGGTATCAGTTACAACATTTAATTGGATAACAAGACAGGTTGTATACTTACTTCCCACGCTAATCCAGCCTGTCAGCATGGCTCTCATAACCGAATAGTATGATCTTAGTCTACAGCGGCAGTCCCACTTTGAGGTCATATTATAATCCTAGGAAATTAATAGGTAAGCATGCCCGAGACTGGAGGTGGGCCCAGGAGCTTCTACCATAACGGGCCAGTCTCTCCTTTTCTATTTTACCTTTCCCATAACAAAACAATATATTTTATTACAGCACTAGTACCGTATTGGTGGGAATATAAGCCGCACCTTTTTTCCGATTTTTGAGCTTGCAAATTACGGATGCGGCTTATATTTGCACCAATATGGTAATACACAGTGTAAGTATAACCATACCCCCTTCAGTGGGTCCAGCAGACCTCCATGAGTCTGTGACAGAAAGAATAAATATTTATATGCACAAACAACATTAAAATATTATATGTAGTGCTTTTAAAAATGATCTGACAGTGGGTTGGTGGAAAAGGAAGCTAAGAGAGAAAGAGAGAAATAATTGGAAGGAAGAAGATGGGAGAGTTCGGGAGTAGATTTGTATCAGGAACTATTGGCGCCATGCTGTGCCTTTAAAACTGATCCATACACATATAATATAGTTTAGGGCAGTGGGATGGGGGCACATGCGGCAAGCTGGACAAACTTGTTTTGGATTAGCTTATTGTAGCCCTACCTGTCAAGCTGTCAGGTCATTAGGTTGCTAACCATTTTTAGTATGCACCAGCCCAACTCCCTTGTCATCCAGGCTGCTAACTCCTGCCTATCCTTTCATTTACTCATTTACCCCGCTTCTCCAATATGATTTATGTTCTGCCTTCCACCTGCCCCCCAAAAATTTCCAAGCGACCGTCAGGATAGGATTTTAGTATATATCTAACCACCTATGCTAATCAGGGAATTCTGTGCTCAGTCAATGATAACATCAAAGTCTGTACTGTTGGTGCCTGGAGAAATGCAATTGGAAGCCCTCTGTTCTACCCAAATCTTATTTATTTCCTACCTGTCCTTGTTCAACTCATTGCTTTCATGATTGCCAAGTTATAGATGGCAAGTTCCTTTGTCTGTAAAGATACATAGATACCACATATTGTTTATTGTAAAGATTAAAAAATAAAATGTAGCCATTTGTCATTTACATTAAAATAACTAACTATTGATCTCTTTGGACAACCACCATACCTTCTGACTCTTACTTCTAGGATCTCCCACCCATTTACCTTGGCTAAAGGGCCATCTCTCAGCCTCATAATTACCCAGGAGAAGGTTGTGGCCAGTACCTACACTCCTTTTCCTTTCCCTTCCCTATCCTCTGCCAATTCTTTCCTTCCTAGAGTCTTCTCTAGGGAATCTTGTCTTCTCATGATATGGCCAGAATATTTGAGCTTTAGCCTCCTGATCAAACTTTCAAGTGAACAGTTGATTTACTGTGGTATTGACTGATTGGATCTACTTGCAGTTCAAGAGACTCTAATCAGTCTTCTCCAACACCACAATCCAAAGATGTCAATTCTACGATGCTCAGCTGTCTTTATTGTCCAGCTCTAACACCTGTATGTTACTACTGGTAATACCATAGTTCTACCTATGCAGACATGTGTTGATAGTACAATGCCTTTACTTCCTAATAGCTTGTCCAGACTTGCACTCTCTTTTTTCACCCTCATCAATAAGCCCATCAGTATGAAAATCCAGAACCAAAACTGTGCGTTGTAGTTTGGGTGTTTGGTACAAAGGAAAAATATTTAGAAGCTTTGTCCAGTACCAAAATAACCATGGAATTCTCTTCTGAGGTCAAGATGCATCTAATGCCAGCTCAGGTCATCTGTCAGCCTATCATTCCCCCAGATTCAGTAAGGTGCCCAAGCGCTGTGAAGCAGTCAGCTGAAGTCTGCGGTGCCTCCTTCCTATAGAGAAATGTCACAGCAAAGCCTTGGCAAAGCACTTCACATCCTTTTTGAATCTTGGTGAATTTGGACCGTTATAACTGAAAGGTTATTTGAAAATGTTTCTCAGTTTTCTTTTCTCTTAGAGCAGACACCCTAGTGCTGTATGTATATTTGTCCGGAGGGCATGTCCGTATCAGCCAGTGAGCAGTAGTAGAATATTTTGTGCATGCTCTTTTAAATGCACGGTAGATGTTTTTTGCAATTGATATCCTTGAAGGTCTGGATATAGGGGCTTTTTGGCTTTTTTATTCACCCCTACAGGTACCTGTATAGAGAACTTGTAAGGGAGGGGCCTCAAATAATTTTGTTGCACTCACTAGCGCCACCACTGTCTGGAAATACACTGGACAAAGCCCAGGTCTAGGACAACAAATTTCAGGGGCCAACAGGCTACCATCAGCTAGTGCAGGGGTCACCAAACTCGATCCTGGAGGGCAGCACCCAGGCCTGGATTTGTGGATATCCTTGCTGCAAGAAGGTGAGACTATTGCTTCTCCAGTCATCCTGATTCACTCACCTGTGCACAAAAAGGAAATCCTCAAATCCAGCCCTGGTTACGGCCCTCCAGGACCGAGTTTGGAGACCCCTGAGCTAGTGTGTGTCTATGCACCAAAATAACTACAGCAATACCCAGTTTAGTGCTCCACCTTCTTTCCGGCATGCATGAAAAAAAGGGGGCATTATATTGTCATATCGCTCTGACACGCTATGGCGAATTGGAGAGCGCTGAGCATGGATTTAAAGGGATCTGCACTCAAAAAGAGCGCAATAGTGGGGTTTATCATTCAGCGGGGAATCACACAAAAAAATGAATCAGGGGTAGCGTTAAGTACGGTATACCTGTATATGCAGTGATATATCTTTCTAAAAGTAAACCTGTTACACATATTATCTTACATACTCTATATAAGCTGAAACATAAACACACATTCTCCTATGATCTTGTATATATGCGTGCAAAAATCTCATAAATGAGATGTAACGAGAATAAAGTGGGAATAATAAATTGAGTGTGGGGCACATATACATCTGAATGAACCTAAGGTGGCATAAAATGTGCCCTAAATACAATAAACAACATAACAAAATAAAAGATGCATACAGGACATATATAATATACATAGCTGAGAGATGACACAATGTGTTATAACATGTGGGTAACAGATCTGTCCTTATACGTCACAAGCAGTGAGTGCAAACAGAAGACTGGAAGTGACAGGTGTTATTTTTATATTTAATCATCTCTATGAAACGCAGCATTGTCACATTGTCCGCCATGTACCTATGGGCTTTATTATTATGTCATGGTTACAAGTCAGTTTGTGTGAAATAAAAACAGCTCAGCCATGCACAGCAGATGTAAAAGGCGCAGAGTGACCTGTTAAAGGGGCACTGAGGTGAAATAATTCACACACAAGCCAACAATTTCCATCTATATAAAGATACATATCACATATAATAGTTGTGGTAATTGCAAGTTGCACGCAATGTTAAAATTTACGGGCTTGCGCAAGATCATTGCGAGGCCCGAAAGTTACAGATTTAATGGGGGCTGCAATGAGCCCCGAAGGCACTCATTGCAGACCTTGCGATGTGCGCTGAAGGCACTCATCGCGAGGCCCGTACGTGACTGGCTTAAAGGTGGGAGAGGTTCCAAACGGCTTACAAGTTACAGGCTTCAAAACAATTACGGCTTTAACGGATGCCATTTTTTTCAAGATCGTAACTGGGAAGCCGTCAGAAGACCCCCAAAAGATGACAACTAATCAGAAAATGAACTTACAACCTCACACACAACACAAGGGGAGCCAAGGGGAGAGACAGGGAGCCTGTAAGTGAGGTTGCCAACTAATTTGCTATTTAATTGGCGTTTTTGGGAAGTCTCAAAATGGCTAAGTGAGGAAAAAAAACGGTGGCCTTAAAGGCGCTCATTACGGTCAAAGCCGCTCATTGTGGAGCTTGTGATGAGCGCCAAAGGCACTCATCGCGGAGCCTGCAATGAGCCCGGAAAGTAGAGGGGGGATAGGCTCACAATGACAGCTAAAGGCGCTCATTGCGGGGATCATGATGAGCACCAAAGCCGCTCATTGCGGGGCACGAAAGTTGCAGGTTGCCCTTGACCTGCAATAAGCGCCAAAGGCGCTCATCGTGAGGCCAGTAAAGTATAGTGGGTGGGAGAGGCTTGCAATGAGCGCCTAAGGCGCACATCGCAAGGCCTGTAAGTCAGAAGGGGGAGTGCTTCGCATTGTGTGGCAAATAGCATTGCCAGGCTTCAAATTTTTTTGCCTTTTTTTTTTGACGGGCAAGTCGATAGTTTTAAATATTCTGGATCTGTAGTTTAAAAATGAATATTAAACGACACATGGTAATTTTTGCTCTTTGTTGCTTTTTCCCTGACCTGTTAAATAACAATTAAGAGGAAGAAAGACGTTGCAAATGATTGTAGATTCAGATTGCATCATATTGAATACACAACAAACTAAATAAACACAGATAACTTAAATGACACCCAATCAAGTAACATTCTCTGAATTGTATGTTGTTTTGGAAAATGGGCAATGATTTTTCTCTGCATCTCTTTCATGTATACAAAAGCAGTAATCAGCAGAATCTTCGCCTTTTGCAGAAATTAAATTAAAACAAATTTTGCATTGGCTGACAAGGGCAGGACTCCAAAGACAAATATACATTCAAGGCGGATTATTTGGCTACAGGACCTTTATTTAAAAAAATACATACTATGAAACATAACCAATTACCATATTTCAAATGCAGCAAAGAAATAAAACAAGCTCTCTGTGGTCCGCTCGATCAGGAATGTCCAAGTTCGGTCCTGGTGGGCCTCACACAGAGCTGGATTTGAAGATTTCCTTTCTGTGCACAGGTAAACTAATCTGAATGACTGAAGAAGTGATAGCCTCACCTGGGTGTAGCAGGCATATTCTCTATATCAGGCCTATGTGCAGCCCACCTGGACCAAACTTGGACACCCCTTCTCTATATTATAAATCTTATATGTAGTGACAAACCAAACACTACCTAAAAACACTCAGTCCTAGGACAAATATATTTGTGGGACATTTGCTAATCCTATACATTGCCCCCTGCATATGGGGGCATCTGGTCATCCTATAGTAGATTGCTATAAAGTACAAATGCAAAATGGCCCCTGGGGAGTCCAAGAAAGCAGAGGAAATGTACAACATACGCGTTTAATTTGGCTGCAACACAATAAAAGTAAGTGTAAGGCAAACACAGAAAATACCAACTGATCTATTAGGTTAGCACACAGCTGAAAGAAAGAGTGCCCATTGTTAATAAATAATATTATCCCAGAACAATGGCTTGATATATACACTGTTCATCCAACACCACCACTGCCAGTATTGCACTTCTCCTGCTTTTTCCCTCACCACATTAGCAGAGGTATATTTTCCTTATGTATTGTCCTATGCCCAATTGAATTTTCCTGCCCTTTCTCCACTTTTCTTTAAAGCATATCTAGGTTTTCTGGATTATGAATGCATCTGATAGTGGAGAATTTTGCACGCAAAATACCAAAATAAACATTTACAAACTCACCCTGATGTTTGCTAAATCTTTTCAGTTAGCAAGCACCAGCTTTTGTTAAGATTAACATAAAATTCATAATTTGTTTTGGCCAATCAGGAGAAAGCAGATGTTTGCTGAAACATTTGTATCAAACTCTGGGATTCCCATGTTGCAAAGCAGCCTGGAATATGTAGTATTTCTCTCACTCTCTCTCATTGTGCTCTGATTTAGCTGTGAGCTCAGACCCCACCAAAACATGTAATTCGATTCGGCAGCAGTTACTTCCTTTGATCTCTTCTAGAAAGGTAATACTTCGTACCTGGCTGCCTCTTCTCTGTGTACTTGGATATGTAAGCTCCCTCTGTGGGTGTGCAAATCTGGATTTTACTTTCCTGCATTTAACTTTGTAAGTGCAGTGAACTTTTCTATATAACAAATATTTTTATGATACTCACTGCCTGTTTCTTACAAAACATTTGAACATTATGTGAGCATAAGAACAAACACATGTATTAAAAAAGTGAACATGGTTTACAAAAGTATTCCCCTATATAGTATTGCCCTTATATACACCTGGCATTTAATAGAGATATAGGCTCTCACCCAAGTGTAGTCAGCTTGTCCCTGACCAGTAGTTGGTCTGGAAATCCACAGAATGGTATAGCACTATTTGGGTCACGTCTTCTGGTCTCATTCTAAAGATGCATTTCAACTATACCAATAAGGAACCACTGTTTTAAATTTTCCAGGTGCTTAACACATTATACTGAACATTATATTGCTACTAGCTACTTGCCTGTCAACAATGATGGGAATACAATTTTAAGCCTGGCAATGCTGTTTGGCACCCAACGTGAGCACCTTCGGCGCTTATTGCGTGCCCTGTGCTGAGCGCCTTTGGCGCTCATCACATGGCTCACAATGAATGCCTTCAGTGCTCATTGCGAGCCTCTCCTCTACTTCCACCCTTGTGTCTCATTTCCCCTCCTCTCCCTCCCTTGTGTCTCTAAAACCCCCTCTTCCCCCTCTTTTGTGTCTCATTTCCCACCTCCTCTCCCTCTCTTGTTTCTCATTCGCCCCTCCTCTCTCTCCCTTGTGTTTCATCTCCACCTCCTCTCTCTCCCCTGTGTCTCATGTCCCCCATCTCCCTCCCTTGTGTCTCATTTCCCCCCTCCTCTCCCTCTCTTGTGTTTAATTTTCCCGCTCCTCTACCTCCCCTGTGTCTCATTTCCCCCCCTCCTCTCCATCCCCTGTGTCTCATTTCCCCCCTCCTCTCCCTCGCTTCTTTCTCATTTCCCCCTCCTCTCGCTCCCTTGTGTCTCATGTCCCCCCTCCTCTCTCCCCTGTGTATCATTTCCCCCCTCCTCTCTCTCCCTTGTGTCTCATGTCCCTCCTCCTCTCTCTCCCTTGTGTCTCATTTCCCCCCTCCTCTCTCTCCCTTGTGTCTCATTTCCCCCTCCTCTCGCTCCCTTGTTTCTCCTTTTCTCCCTCCCCTGTGTCTCTTCCCCATCTCCTTCCCCTGTGTCTCTTCCCCCTCTCCCTCCTCTGTGTCTCTTCCCCCCATCTCCCTCCCCTGTGTCTCTTCTCCCCATCTCCCTCCCCTGTGTCTCTTCCCCCTCTCTCTCCCCTGTGTCTCTTTCCTCCTCTCCCTCCCCTGTGTCTCTTTGCCCTGCTCTCCCTCTCTTGTGTCTCCCCCTCCCCTGTGTCTCTCCCCCCTTTCCCTCCAACTTTGCCATTCATTTCACATGTGCAAAGTGCAATGAGCACTTTTGGCGCTCATTGCGCATGCGCAACAGCGTGCCCAACATCTAAGCATTCCCCACACTGAAAACTATATATGTGATATGGACATTATAATAATTTCCCAAGTGATTGGCAACATTCTTTTTTTTTTACTTGTTTTTATTGTGATATTTTGGCATTCCTATGAATGTACATTTACAGCTATTTGAAGGGAGATCTTTTTCACTTTCTTTGATGGGTTTATCCCTGATGCTTTCCAGGCAGTTCATTCATGTATGTTACATTTGTCAGGCTTTCCTAGTAAGATTTAGGGTATCCAGTTAATGGCGCCTTCCAGATTGACATCATCCCTTGAAGACAATAGTCTACATTACACTAGTATACTAGTTACCGGTAACTAATGTGATTTGGCTTTTTCACATGAACTGGTTTGATATAAGTGAGTTTGGATGTTTCCATCATTTTTGGACCTTCAAGTGCAGTTTGCATAATATTGTCTCATGTTGGATAGGAATTTGATTCTATAACTTGTGACTAGACTGATATATCTTCCAGAAATTACATTCTAAAGATGATCTTCAGTAAAGTGATTGGCTTCCACCAAGCAATCAGGGCGATATGCAAGTTGTGATGCCAATCACAGCATCATCGTGTTTCACCCTAAGGGATTTTCTCACTGTTTTAGCTAATATTCAATTAAAGCTCCAAATGCTTCGAACTTTAGTATATTTTTCATTTTATATACAAGCAAAATAAAGCATAAGGTAACTGAGTAAAACAATAAATTCAAATATAAATATACATCTCTATTTTTAATTTTAGACACAGATGAACAGCACTAGTCAACAATTATTAAATAATGAAACAACTCAACGGGCCTAATTAACAGAGTTTGTGTTACATGTCAGAGTTCCCTCACAGTACTGAAACTTTTATCGATATTGCAGAGCACGTCTGAGGGTATTTAGCTGCAGGCAGCCCAGGAGGCTCTGAGGAATTGTGATTTAATACTATACTTGAAAGCAAGTGAAGCAGCTTGACTCACAGCCTTTAGGTCTGGTATATGTGAAATGCAATGACAGCGGTGACACCTCATACCTGGAAGAAAAAAACTTCAGTAAAACCAAGAATAGAACTATATCATATCAGACATATTGCACATTTTAGTACTCATACATTGTGACATTCCTGTTGATGCCAGAACACTGGATGGATCAGAAAGATACATCTTTGTCTAACATATATTCTATTATTTTTACACTGTACTTGCTCAAGTATTTGTGATTGTTACATTTATATATATAGTATGTGTGCATTCTTTTCTATTTTTGTTTTTTTGCTATCCGTAGGGGAGCTATCTATTTTTTAGAATTGTTATTTGGAAGCATTGTACCTTTGTTGGTATGGTACACATATGATGCACATTTCCACATTTCTAAATATCAGGACTGCTGCCATTGGGGACTTTTAGAATAAGTATGGCCATTAATACAAGACCTTTCCTCCGGCACAGACTGGACTCATTGCAAGAGGTCATTGCTTATTTCATATACACAGTGGTTTAATAGCTACCACTTTGTTTGCAGCAAAGAAGGATAAGAAATCGATAAGATAAGAAATCAAATTCTCGTTCCCTACCTTCACTATCTGTTTTATGTAGCACTGCCATTTAGATGTAGACAGCAACGTGCTTTATCCTCATTAATCTGTCTAAAAGGGAAACTTTATACATTTCCTCTCATGTCTCATCACATCTAACCCCAACAATGTCAATCCTACTCCTATATCTCATAGTATCATATACAGAGTGAAACCTTGGTGTCACATTCAACCTCACTCTCTCACCCATCACGTATCTTTGGTCACCCATAAATGTTTATTACTTCAGTGCAACAATTTAAATAAAGAAATAGATAGATAGATAGATACAGTAGATAGATAGATAAAGAAACTGAATTCAGATTAGATTTCCAATCTGAATACATTTTAAGTGCTTTTTTTGTTTCAATCTTTTTATTGAAGGTAAAGAAGGATTACGATGCATACAATGCATACAGCAGAAACAGAAAACACAAGTCATAGTTCAGAATATTCTGAAGATATAGAACAGGTGGGTCCTTTTTCCATTTGTTTTCCCTTATTTAATTGTAATTTTTCAAGTTTTCCTCTTACTTTCTTATGGGTCAATCCCACATCTCCTCCATTTTATAATACATTATTATAAAGTAGGGAAAAGTCTGGATTTATTAGGCTTTCCTATACATCTTCAGTATTGGAGGTTGTCTGGTGTAGGGACGCACATAGTAGAGAAAAAATGTAAAGGATTTATTGTGTACTAGGAGAACAAAGGGGGGGATGCTCATTTTAAGTGGTTATCCTCTGCATCTATGATTTTAAATTCCAGATTTGATTCCTTCTATGCAATACTTGCCAAATAATCCCCTCTTTCATTATTTCTTCAACAAAATCCTGGATCTACTTATTTTTAGTCAAGTCATTTGGATAACTGCAACTGACTCCTTATTGGTTTTCCAGCCCATGCTTTAACTGCAACAAATACATAATGCCTCTTCTCCACTTCATATTTAATCTTCCTCACACAGCCCTACTCCAACGGCTTCCTGTTTACTATCATTGTCTATCCAGATTGCAAACCCTTGTCTTCACATCTCTTTATGGCCAACCTGACTTATCTTACTGATCTCCCCCTTTGCACCAACATGCCCCCTATGCTCGAATTCCCTCTCAACACTCAGAGTCCATTGCCATCCTTTGCCCAATCCTACTTCTGTTCTTTTTCCTTCCAGGAGTAACATTCAACTTCACATTAGACAGTCTCCAAATCTACACACAGTTTGCACCTCCCTGAAGATCCATTTCCTCTTTCTGTCCCACCCTGCCAAGATTTAGAGGCTTTCACCCTCTTCTCCTGACCTCTTGGCTGACAAGTGCACCCTTGACCTTGATCTTGCATCTGGTCTGTTGCAAATATTCTGCAAGTACTGCAACTTTTTTTTTTTGTTCCATCTACCATGTTTGCTCTGTAAACTCTCCTCTATTGCACAACAGCTTTTTAATTATGGAAAGTACTTTAGATAAAGATGCTATATGAAAATATAAATAAATAAATACCTTGGAATGGATATATATCCAATTGCCTTTGTTAGATCTTTTTATGTTGTGATGTCCCTTTGTCACACAACCAAAAACAAGTTGTAATGTCTCAATTAGTGTAAAAATTGACCATTAAATAAACAAATTAAACCACATTATATGAGAACTACAGTGGCCCTTTAATTATGTATGGGTAGTAGGATCAGTGTTGAGTTGGGTTTCTCTCTTAATAACTCCTTATAATCAGCAAAAATAAACTACACTACACTAGGAAAAAAAAAAAATGTAAATAAAAAAATTAGACAACAATGGGGCCACCCAGAGGAGGGCCCCGGTGCATTGCACCAGTGGTAGCTCCGCCCTAATCTCTAATGATTTTACTTAGAATCAAGTAGTTTAAAAACAATATTTTAATTATAACACAACAGAGCTTTTCTGTGTCTGTTTAAGCTTGTAGAAATATCAGGTAATTCATTTTGCTTCAGGTCATTCTGTTCTTTTTAGATCACAGTAAACATTACAGAGTTATTTTTTGATTGAGTTACAAGAACAGAAGGCACTGACTTAAAATTGACACGCCGTCCACTGGCTGTGTCTGTGCAAACCAGGACAATAACTCACCGTGCAAGGCTGAGACAATCAGACAGGTAATTAAACACCTTCTCAATTTTTGCTTTGAACAAAAATCAGAAATTTAAGAGTTTTTACAATGAGTAATATGGGCATGTTGACAAATCCGGGCCCGATGACAGATGGCAAAGTAATTCAATGTAATGCAAGAAAGGTTTTCATACTGTTATCTCAAATTTTCAATTTGCACTTGTGTTTGCGTGCTGTAAAGAGCTGAATCATCACTTCTCAGTTCACACATTTCTATTTTGGCCACTAAGTGAAAATGAATGCAAAAACACTGAACACGCTATTCTCAAGGTAACAGGTCTTTAATACTTCAAGCACTTTGGAAATATATCTCAGCATGTATTAACAAGTGTAAACATGTATTAATAAGCAATAAAGAACCAAAAAAGCTTTGCATATTATAAACACAAAACTATTCTAGACTCTCACTGGGTTTCAGTGGTGTTTAGGTTACGGTGTTCTCATGGCCACTGCAAAGTCTCAATTTGGAGATCTGCTTTGGATCATTGTCCTGGTGGAAGATCCAACTATGACCCAGTCTTAGCCTCCTGATGACCCAGTCTAAGATTCCTGATAGAAGCAGCCAGATCTTGATCTAAACTCTCAAAATATTGGATGGAGTCCATGATGCCATGTACCCCAACAGGATTCCCAAGTCTTTTGGAAGAAAAACACTCTTACAAAATTATAGATAAACTTCTAAGTGTAGATTAGGTTCTTTTCTTCATGATCTTAATTTTTTATGCTAAACACACCTCTAGTGTTGGTTACCAAAAAGCTTTATTTTGTCTCATCCAACCATAGAACCCAGATCCAATTAAATTTCCAGTGATGTTTAGCGAACTCCAGGATCCACATTCAATTCCAAGCCCGCAACTTGATCGCCGAAGGCCGTATGTCCGCGAGTGTGTTGCGGGCTCCCGTTCGTCTCTGATTACGATGCAATTCAATTGCTCAAGCCCGCAAGTTACTGGCCCAAAGCCCAAACATTAAATCATATACTGGTTCATGGCAGTTCAGGGCGGGAACATGATCAATTAAGCAAGACCGTAACTTCCCAATTCGAATCAGCCAACAGAAAATGAGACTGTCAATATTACGGCAGTAAAACATGGAGGTTACGTGTCAATTAATTAGGTTCGGGGGTCCAATATGCGATCAGACTCGCAAACACGCAAAATAAAGAATTATGAAAATGAATGCCAATACTGTTCTAGTCCATATGGGTGGCCTGATATGTATTAACTCATTGATACCCAAGATTGATTTAACCCGAAATGAAAAATAAAAACAAATCTTATATACTGCCGATTTGCGGGCTTGAGACGGTTGTGCAATTCATTCTAATGTCTATCATTGCTTTCCCTGTTATTTACGGTGCAGTATTGATTTTTTATTTGCATTTACAGTGCTACAAATATGTGTTTAACCCTCTTGCGGGTCCTTTCTAGCACTCAGGATTTTCTCCTTCACTTGCCATTTATGGGTGGGAAAACATTTGCGGGCTTGGGGAAATTGAGCAATTGAATAGCGATTTGCGATTTTAGCTATCGTAACTCTTATGAAAGTGAAAGATCAAAGGCTTCTGGAGGATGTAAATTATGGGTTTAACCATCGCAATTTTTGCTAGGCCGTAAATCGTAACCTGTTTGGCACCCACAAAACAATGCCAATTGAATAGCAAATTAACTTGCGACCTCACTTACGGGGTACAGTAACAGGCGAAAGCTCAATTAAATCGGGCTCCAGGATTTTAAGTTTGTGGTTTGATGACTTCAGAGCCTTTCTTCTGGCAAGTCTTTCAAGGTGCCAATGGCGATGGTTTCTAATTATTGTTTTTGAAACTTGTTCACCCCAAAATACAACTAACTCCTACAATTGTCCAGCTGAAATTCTTGGAGAAGGTTTTGACTCTCCAGTCATAGTCTACACCGTGCATGGGAACAAAATCCCATGCAACTTCTTAATTATTTCTAATCGTGGAGATGAGTATTTTCATGTGTAAAGCTATTTTTATAGCCATTGCCTGATTTATGAAGTCAACCATCATTTGTCTAATTTAATTTGTATATTCTCTAAGTGTGTTTGGCCTTTGTGTCAACTCATATTTCTGCCACTGTGAAATAGAAAGTCATGGATGACCACTTCATTTTTCCTAAAAATTCAGGTGTGCTTAAAAAAGGTAAAATATGAATGTAATATATGCCGATTATATCTTGTCCTTAAGAAATTCTTAAGTTGCCAATATGTGTGACATGTGCTTCTGAGAAAAATGTTTATAAGCTTTTTTCTCTGAATAGTTTAATGTCACTGTAAGGTGTAAAATTAATCTAATAAACAGCAAAGTTATTTTGTAATAGCTTTCTTTGCGCAACTTTACTAAGGGTGCCAATAATTCTGGAAGGCACTGTATGATTCCTCTGTGGTACCAATTAGGCCAACTAGGCAGCCGCCTAGGGGCACTTCCCTGTGAGGGGCGCCACTTTAAGAAAAAATGGTTTCTGGCTTAAAAAAAAATTCTGCGGTTCATAGACTGGCTGCTGGGAGGTAGCCACTTAGAACAAGAGAGTTACAACAGGAAAAGGAACGTACATGCACAGAAAAGGCAAAAATGGGTCAGTGAATACCTTGCGAGCTCACTTACAGGGGCTCTTCCATTTCACTGCCTAGGGGCTCCACAAAGATAGATCTGCTCCTGGGTACACAAACAAACAAACAAACAAAAACAAGAAATCGGGCACTAGTCTAATGTTCTATAATACTTAATATTCCTCATTCTCCAAATAAGAACTATAAACTAAAACAAAAACGTTGTTTCTCGCTATATAACTTGTGTTATTCAGTTTCACTAACATATTATGGAACAAATGAGCAACTGTACTTCAGGTTTGGCAAAAGTTCCTTCATATCTTGGATTAGATCTTCTCTCTTCCAGTCATACTGTGCTTTTTTCACTCTGGTCACTCACACCCACATCCTTCCACTAGACCCAAGGGATGAAGCCTTCACAAGGTAGTGGAGGCCATAACATTATTTGATCAATCTATATAATTTATGGCCTCCCTTTAAAAAATAAACAGCAGAACACTGGCTAACCCGCAGCAACATAATATGTCCAGACTGAGGTCAATTGCTTCCCAGTCAGTGTGAAGCAGAACTGGCAGGGTTTTAAAGCCACATGGACCCGGCTTCCTCATGAAACAGCTTTACAGGGCACCCATAACACTTATTACTACAATTTAAAAATGCAAATGGTTACCCCATTTGAATAATTTGTTCAATGTTGCTCATATATATATTGTTTGCACCAAATTCAGAAACATGGAAAAAAAACTACAAATGAGGCAAAATACTCAAGAGCATTATCAGTTAGAGCAATAAGGAACATTTCACCATTATCTACTGATACATTTGTACTTTCAGTTGCCCCATAATTTCCTCTGAGCTGCCACAAGTATCCTATGTGCAAAGGAATGATCCTCCTGTCTTACCTATCCTTACCAGATGATACTTATAATGAAACACTGGGAAACTGGAACCCCTACCGAGGAAAGACACAGGAGGATACCCAGAGCATTGAGAGATAGTAGTAGGGACACGGAACATAACAGATTTTTTATGCATTTAAAAGAGCATGTTTTAAACATTAAAAACATTGTTTTAATGAAAAAATATTAAGCAAAATATAAACTTTATTCAAACTAACAGAAAATGTGGAGAGCATACTTTAGTCAAGAGATTTTATTGGTTGGCAGAAGGCCTGTCCTCAAAGAGCAGTTGTGAGCAAACAGACAATGGCATTATCAAATACCCTCTTTGTGATGCAATAAAGAAAACAATTATTCCCATGTCCCTTTAATGGACCACTGTTCAATAAAAATGGTACTTGTGAAATAATAATCAAACTAACAACATTAACAGTGGTATAAGCCATGGATATATAATACTTCAAGAGAAATTCAGGATGTTTGATGCTGTTTGTGTAGAAGTATCTTTGTTTAATCACTTCCTGAGAGCTGGATCATGAGTGGTGTGTTATATATCTATCAGTGGTGAGAGCGGCGGCGGAGGAGGGAAGAAGTGAGGCTTCAGGACAGATTAACCTTAAAGGCATATTTAGGATTCATGGATTATGAGTGCAACTGATAGAGGAGAATCAGTAGTGTATGAAAAAAAAATGTGCATGAAAAAAATACCAAAATAAACATTCTTATTCTTATTCTAAAGGTTGCTAAATCCCTTCAGTTTGCCAGCAGTTGATTTTGAGAGTTAACACCCCTGAAAATCCCTGCTAAAATTAGCATAAAATTCATCATTTGTTTTGGCTAATCGCAGTCAGCTAATACATTGTATCAATCTGGGAAGTGAGTTTGTGCAGGAAAGCATCATGGGATGTGTAGTCTTTTTTTTCCCCACTGCAAGAATGCAAGGATGCAAAGAGCAGTCAGACATTGCTATGTGGATTTCTGCTTTGTGCTGCTGTTGGCTTGGAGATTAGTATAGGGTTAAAAAAAAAATCCTGAATGCAGTGTTTTTATTGGTAGGTACACTGTGCCCATGTAAGCACCTCTGGCGGTGTGGAAATAGTTTTTTTAAAGAAAATAAATCTGTATGTGTGTAATGTAGTGTGTGTTTCTGATATAAGCAGCATGTGTTAGATTAGATAAAGTTACAAACAAGAAACTTAGAAATGCCTTTAATTATTTGATACCAACCCATTTCCCCTGCACATGGCCAGAAATCATCAATAGATGCAAGCCCTGCTCTCCAAAAATGTAAACTGATCTGTCACACACACAACTTTCATCAAAGTACCATAGATACCTCCAGTGTCCTGCTTATTGAGACAGTTAGTTATTCATCTTAGCAGGGGCGTAGGAGCCCCAAAAAATCAGGGGGGGTAATTGAAATCTACTCCAAGGACAGGTAGAAGGGGCAGATCTACCACCAATGCACCCAGTGCAATGCACTGGGACCCTGCTCTGGGGGTTCCCCATTGCTACAGTGTCCCTCAAAAACTTTTTTTAAACTTCTTTGTTTAAATTCTCAAATTCTCAGAAGGTGGACCAAACACCAGTACCACACTCAGGAGCTTGCTTCAAGGATATCAGGAACACCAGGATATCAGGAACACCACGATTAATGCACAGCATGACAGACACAACTGTCATACTTTTATTAGTTGTCACATTTTATACAATTTTCTGGCACACAGGCTTGCCAATTACATTAAGCCCCATCCTTAGGTACATAGAATAGGGACCAATTAACATAATAGGCTGCCCCTGCTTACTGGGAAACCCTGTACATCTGATGAGCTCAGGCCCTTACATTTATTCTGGCGATTGTATTTCCAATTACCACTTGCTGTAAAAACTCATACTGTTTATCTGACCCTCTGTGTTTGTTTATTTAAGTGGGGCTGAGTGAGGCATCACCAGATAACCACACTGTAACATAATCAAAATACATACAATTTATATGTCAGTTTAACCAAAAGTAATACAAAATAGATAACTATAATATTGAAACAAGGTAACTATGGCCAGCCCAGACCCAGGCCACATTCCAAAACAGTCCAGTCAGAGCATGACAACTCCTCCCCCTTCTTTCCAGCTCCATGGCTGCCACTTGTTCTCTGAGTTCTAAGCCATGGCACAGTCCCGACAATCTCCAGGGTCCAAGAACCCGGTCCCAGCTGGTAGTGGTAAATCTAGAGAATGCAGGAAGCGTCCATTGTCCTGACCCCCCTTTCTGTGGCTCAATCCTGGGGTTGTAATGTGGTCTTTCCATGTTACTCCACCTCTCCAACCCACTAGAGAAAACCCATCCAAGTGATAAACTCAGTGGCTCTCTGGGCACCCCGCCTCCTCCTGTCCATGGTGAATTCTCCCTCCTTCCTAATTTTGGAGGAATTAAAATCCTATTTTTTTGGCAGCGGCAGGGGAGTTAATGCAGTGGGGACAGGGGAGAAACCACACCCTGGGGTACCTTCTTTGCCAGTCCATGAAATCTGGCCCATCCAGGCATGAAACAATCTGGGTAGTCCTGGGCCAACACCCTCTTCCCCAACCATGCCAGTGTGCACAACTGTCCTGATGTTTCTAATACAGTCCCTGGGCCTACAGGGTCACAAGTGGGCAACACTTTCCCCCTCCCCAGATCTTCTCCCTCCCCTGACCAGTGCTTGAGCTCAGAGGTATACATTGGGCCTTTTGATCCACACAGTTCCCTGGGGGTAACCAGTTCAGTGACTGCTCACCAGGTGTTATCACCACCCCACTCCCCAAAAGCCAGGGCCAATGCCCCTTCTTTACCCTCCCTTAGGGAAAACAGGCTTCTTAGGGACCCAATAAAACAGTATTTCCAGTGAGGACTGTACCTGCTGGATTTGCCAGTCTGCACACCTCCTGATGCTCTGGCCTGGGGACTCAGCTCCTTGGGGCTGCATTGTGCTCATGGTCTCCCAGCCCCCTTCTTCTGGAACCACCATCTGGACACAGCTCTCATCTCCTTCTGGATCTTCAGTCCCTGGATCCTTGGGCAGAATCTCCTGACTCTCCATCTGATACTGCCTGGCATGTGAATACAGGCAGCCCTTGAGAAGCAGCTGCTACTGTCTCTTGTTCAGGCTGAAGAGCAGGGCTTCTCCCATCAAACCTGCGATTTAGGCCCATCCTCTGATCAGCACCTCTTGGCTTCCCCACCTCCTTGCTGGTAGCAATGGGGCCCCAGTCATCTGAGCGAGACTGAGCCCTCTGAGATGGCAAATTCCCAGGGCTGCTTTCTGGTGCTGGCACCTGGCAAATGACTGGCTCCTGTATAAGCTGTATCCCTGGGAGACCAAAACTAAGTTTACAGTCAATTAGTAGAGCGCAGTCCACCTTTGGTTCTCTCCTGAACCCAGCTCTCCTTCAGGCTTTCCACTTGGGCTGGCAATGCTGTGGGTAATCCCTTTTTGCAGGCCTCTAACTGGGCAAAGTTCAGCCCCCTAAAGCTATGGACTAGTTCTTCCTCCTCCAGGTCAAGCCACAGCATCAAGGCAGCTTTGCTAATGTTAAAATCCATGATGCCAGAATTCTCCCCAAAGTCCAAGCAGAATTACACCTCTGATAGCAGAAGGCGGACCAAACACCAGTACCGCGCCCAGGAGTTGCTTCAAGGATATCAGGAACGCCAGGATATCAGGAACACCATACAGTCCCTTAGAACTAGGATTAATGCACAGAATGACACTTACACCTAGTTTATGTAAATCCAGACACAACTATCATACCTTTATTAATTGTCACATTTTATACAATTTTCTGGCACACAAGCTGGCCAGTCACAGTAAGCCCCAATTAAGCCCCAAGAGGGACCAATTAACATAATAGGCTGACCCTGCTTACTCAACACTAAACACTCAGACTGTTTATCTGCTCAAGACCCCCTGTGTTTGTTTATTTAGGTGGCACTGAGTCAGTCATCACCAGATAACCACACTGCAACATAATCAAAATACATGCAATTCATATGTCATTTTAACTAAAAGTAAGACAACATACATAACTATAACAATGAAACAAGGTAACTATGGCCAGCCCAGGCTCAGGCCACGTTCCAAAACAGTTTAGTCAGGCTCTGGGCAATATATATATATATATATATATATATATATATATATATATATATATATATATATATATAAATTATGGGTCAAAGCTTTAATGGGAAAGACATACTGCACCATAGCCCTCAAGTGACCAGATCTGATAATGCATTATTAAGATTAATTTTGCTATTTTTTGTCTGTTTCCTAACCCCCTGCATCTTAGATAAAGTTACTAGCAGAGATAAAGACTTTTCAGACAATTTATAATTTAAACTCTTCCACTCTTCCACTCCACCTTGTTAACAGCAGCCATTTGCATGTACAGTGGTACCTTGGTACTCATTGGCCTCGGAACTCATCGAATTTAGTATTCAACTTGTTTCGATGCACAGAAATTGCTTTGCCACTCAATGCTTTCTCAATACTTAATGTGCTTGCGCAAGTCAATTTACATTACTCCTTATGGGAATTTGGTACTATTCATGTTTGGCACTCGTCGTGCCTTCTGGAACCAATTAACGACGAGTACTAAGGTATCACTTGAATATTTATTTCTATGTGTACTTTTCATCTCTAACAACTGGGACTTTTCAAAAGTTCAGTAAAACCTTTGGATGCAAGTTTGACCAGGAATGTTGAAAAAACACCCAAAAAGTATTTTCACGTTTCGGTTCACTACTATTTTCTAACAAATGATTGTATAGCTCATACCTTATTTTTTATCATATTTTATTGTTTTTGCCATTAGGTATTTATGCAGCTGCAAAGTTTTTCTTATAAATATTATGAATCATTTTTGGCACATACGATCTAGCTATAATAATATTGATATCCCACTGATGGGGAAGGGTGTGGTGTCATAACATTTCTGAATATATTATATGATGGAGAATTCATGTAAAGGGTCAGGGAACATAATATCTTTTCTTACGTATTAAAAAAATATCTTTTAAACATTAAAAAACATTTTTTGCCTGCAAAAGTATTATATGAATCGGTTTAAACTTAATCGAAACCAACGGGAAATTCAGAAAGCGTCCGTCAGTCTGCAGGTCCCACTCAATGTAATACATGGGCATAAAGTATTTTTTGGAAAGCCCTGCATTTTAGACTATGTTTATAAGTTGTTGTTGTTGTTCAGTAGTGTCAGCACACCAGGATCATTTATCATTATGTCTCTGGTTGAGGTTATCCATAAGTTCCTTCTCCAGTGGACCGAGATTTGTCTGACCTCTCTACTATGACCTGCCCATCTTGGATGACCCTACATGGTATAGCTCACAGCTTCATTGAAGTACACAAGCCCCTTCACCACAGCAAGGTGGCGATCTAGAAGGGGCTGTTTATATCTAGAGAAATCCATTTTTTGTTTGCTACATCACTTCCTGAGAGCTGGATGATGCGTGTGTGTGTTTGCGGTTATGGTGATGCAGTGAGGATGAATAGAGGGCAAGCTTTCAGGACACTCTCATCACTCTGTGTGCTCTCAAACAAAGCCTGAGGGGAAGGGTTATGCTATTGTCAATGGCACTGCTATTCAATCCTATTGTTAAGTGCCACGACAATGTGTCAGCCTTTCAATAGAACTGAATATAGATCTTATCTGCTTCAAACATACCTCCAAGGTGAGTAAATATGTTAGACAAACATCAACTCTTTCCCAATAAAAAAAAAGTTAAATAAATATATATATATATATAAAATAAAAAGGTATATCCAAGTTTCCCTGTTTTTACCCTTTTTCTAATCTAACACCAGCTGCTTATATCAGACACACACATTACATGGAGTCATTCTATACTCATACAGAGTTATTATGTTTAACAATAAAACTTGTTTCCACACCCAAATACCCTCTTGTGTGAAATCCCTTTCTAGAAGTCTATTTTTGCTGAGGACAATTTTGATTTCAGACCACGAAGGCGACTCACTTCTTTTCCATTTTACTACTATCAACCATTTAGCAACCATCAAGACCTGCACTAAAAAAGCTTTAATGTCCAAGGGCAATGTAGGAGGAAAGATGTGAAATAAGATCTCTTCTGGTGAAGGCTGAATTACTGAAGCAGTTACTACCGAGATCTGTACAAAACTTCTGGGCAGCTCCACCAAATATGCAAAGTTGAACCAATCTGTCCACAGTTTCTCCAACAGTATTTGTGGTTTTTGACTTTACTAATATTCAAAACTTATTTGGGACCATATGCCATCTACTTACAACCTTAAAATAAGACTCTCTGTACAAAGCATATTTAATAAGTCTTTCTGTTGTAGCAAAAGCTTTGTACCAAATATCTATTGGCCATGAGTGCACAAGGTCTTCTTCCCATAGTCTTATTTTATGTGATTTCATACCCTCTCTTGAGTTTCTAATCATATTAAAACACATTGAAATAAAATTACTTTTATTATTAACAAGCAGTAAATTCTTGCACGGTATTAGTTGTCTAATTTCCTGCAAGAGAAATTTAGAAGAGAATAAAATAAATTTTTAATTCTTCAACTTTAATAAAGTTATTATTTAAATACGGATCTCTCAAATATTTACAGTCATTTACTACTAATGTGTCTAAAACAGTTTGGCAAGTAAAGAGAGGGGATTGATCGGACTTGGGAAAGGAATTGGAGTGAATTTTGCATTTAATCTAATCCATAACTTCAAATTTTTTTCTTGTTATGGAGTCCCTGTATTTAAACTCCTTAGAGGGAATATGATCTTGAAAAAGGATGGAGTTATAGAAAGAGAATCCTTTTCGATCTGCACCCATTTATTTGAATCTTCATTATCCAACCATCTTATCATATGGGAAATTAACGTGGCTTCATAATAGTTTTTTAAATCTGGATATGCTATACGTCTTCTGTTAAATTTACTTACCATATAGTATCTTTTAATTTGCATCTTTTTATATCTATGAATACATTTGTCTATAAGCTTTTGAAGTTGGTATATTATATACAGTGGAATTTGAAATGAGTTGCACCACATTAAATCGCTTATCTTTGGGAGTATTGTCATTTTGATGGCCGTAATCCTTCCTAGCCAAGAGATATTAAGGTTTTCTTACTTGGTCAATATCTCATCTATGTTCTTATATACTATATGATATGATTATTTAGATTTAATGATTTGTTTTATATTTGTATATAAAGTAATGCCTAAATGTTTTCAAGACATTTGCCATTTATATGATAAAGAGTTTTGATTATGTCCAGATTTGTGTCTGTGAGATTAAAATGCATAGCTTTGGATTTTTTAAGATTTAAATGGTAGTTGGAAACTTTACAATATTCATCAATTACACAATGTAAAGAGCCCAAATATTTTAGGGGATTTTCCAAAGTAACGTTAATGTCACCTGCAAATAGAGAGATTTCATGATCTTTTCCATTTACCTTTATCCATTGAATTTCTTTTGAGTCACTGCTGGCCGCAGCCAGGAGTTCAATCATAAGAGCAAAGATCAATGGAGACAATGGACAACCTTGCCTGGTGTTGTTGGAAATATCTATTGCAGTTGGATTAACATATAAGGAGTGTATAGCTTTAGAACCAAAATCTTCTAATCCATATTTTGACAGGGTGAGGTACATATAGTCCTTATCTAGCCAGTCAAAGGCCTTCTCTGTTTGGTCAGAAGATATTAATTGATTTATGGTACAATTCAACCTATTGATTAAAATTTTTGGATATAACCTTATGTCCGTATTGAGTAATTAAATCGGCCTCAAGTCCTTACATTTCAGTTTATCGTGGTCTATAATTGGAATATGTGAAGGAGATGTGGAGAGGGAATGCTTTGCAAACATTCCCTCTCCTCACCTCCTTCACATATCAACAAGGCATTGGCGTGAACATTGCTTTTGGGAACACCAGCACATCCAACCAACGTACACACCAAGTAGTATGCAGCGAGGATTTGTGCGATTCGAACCTATTAAAGACCATTGCCGATCAGACAAGATCTACCAAGCGCTAAGGCTAAACTTTGGTTGTGGTCAGATTGTACCCACCCAACAAACCCAATCAGTATTTTGGGAATAGTTATAATTTGGGCTTTTAACATTTCTGATGGTGCCTGATCCTTGGTCTTAATTTAATTTAGAGTTTCACATAGTTGTTTAACAGATGCTCAAGAGCTGTCTAAATCTTTATTAGTTTTCAAATTGTAAAGGTTATGATAGTACTTTTTAAAAATCTTGGCTATATCTTCTGATCTTGAGAAAATTTCGTTATTGTGTCTTATTGAGTCTAGGCTTTTATGGGTCATTTTTCCTTTGAGTTTATTTGCCAACATTTTTCCCACTTTATTACAAAAGTAATACAGAATAATTTTTTTAACCCCAAATCATTAATGAAGATATAATCCGACTTATGCCTATGAGAAAATAAAGAGTAATCTCTATCTAGTGTTCTCCATGTATCATATAGATCATATTATACCATAATGTTATAAAAGCTCTTAGTATTTTGTGGGTTTTAATTGATTTCCTGTCCATTTCAAGGTTAATACCCAGATCAAAATCCCTGCAAACTACTAAGAAGCCTGAAAATAACCTCCTCATAGACAAAGTGTATAAAGCCATATAGACCTAAGCATGAGAAAATTGTTATAAGATGATTTCAGAAATCACATCATAAATTTATCACTGTCTACCTAATATCCACATTAAAGGGGATAAGATAAGATAAGAGTCTTCTGAACTGGTATCCTATCTTTATAAATCCCTAAGTGGATATATTCTTTTATCAACTCATCAGGTATCGCCTTTTATAATTAACACCTTATACATAGGAACATCAAGACCTGCTTCTGCTTAATGTGATCTAGCATCTAAAAGATGTAACATTTCAGCTTAAAGCAAACTCTTAATGTAAAGCTAGAACAAAATAAATTAGTTAGATGATATAACAAAATAAACAATAGAGATCATCAGTCCATTGTTGAGTTTCTTTCACATTTTCATCACAAAAAGATAGAAACATATCACTTAAAGTTTACTGCTTATAACTCTATACACCTCTTCTTTTTGGGGGGATTTAAGTCAACCACAAGAGATTCCCACTGAAGAGCCATTCTCTGAGCAAAATCCACTTAATGTCCACATTTATTCCAATTTTAAAGATTTTTTACTATGGGTTTATTTGAACACGTCCAATAATTTCCAACATTTCCGGTTGACAAAGTAACACTCAAGAGAACCTTGTAGATTAATTTGTTTCATATTAAAGCCCCAGCCAAGGACTTGAGTTTAGTGTCTTAAAGTCAAGTCCAATAAAACTTGGTTGGTGAAATAAACTATTTCTTCTTTTCAAAACCACTTTGTATGGCAATATTCAAACAGCTGTAATTGCAGAAATAATACTTAAATGAGACTATTTATAAAATCACTTCCATTTTCCATTTCTACAAGGGCAACAATAGGATAAACTTTGCAAAAACTCTTTATTTCTTCTGAGTCACCTCTCCAATTTATGTCTCTTACAAACTGGTGATAACCAACTATTAATAACTAGTTACAGTTACCTTTTCAACACTATTGATTTTTTTTGTCAGGTGATTTAATAGAAAAAGGTGCTCCTTGATAGAGGTAGTTATTCAGACGCAGTATTGTCCTATCTTTTCTCTCTGTCCTGTTGAGATACTCTGTATTGGTTATCCAGTCTCCCTATTTTGCTGTTTTGCGTTTCTGACCCTCAGGCCTTAGGGTGCACTCTATGGAGTGGCTTATGTGTCTTCTGAGCCTTCTCTGTGGCTATAAGATTATATATATGCTAATTTTATTCATCTGATTGTATCAAAGTACTTAATTGGACTTTCGAGCTTTAAAATGCTTAGTGAAGTGCGCCATATATTTGGTATGTAAAACAAAGTCTCTGAACGATTCACCCTTTCTTGACACTTTGCGTTTTAGGGTTTTTATATATAATTTCCATATGTTGTTTAACTTATGAGCTAATGTTGGCAGATGGACAGTCGTGGGGAGAAACCAAAAAGAGCTACCCCCAGCACAGTCGCTCACATCTGGTGGATCCCAGCATGTTTAGCATTAACTTAATTGCATATCCACGCAATTTTCAACTCAGAGTTTGTGAGGTCAGCGGTCTAATAGTGGCCCCAATATTACCCCCATAGATCGGACCAATACCGCTTTACTGCATTTGTGGAACCCAGATGAAGCCCTGCACTTTCCCATGTGGCGCAACTCTACAGGGTGGATACACCCCTTCAGCATCGCCCCCCTTGGGGCTCCTCAGGGTTCCGGTTACTATGTCCGACTGTCCTGCGTTCATGGCAGCTTCTGCTCAACGTGCCCGAGCCTCTTCCAGCTTCTCCCCCAGATCATGGCGGTCAACCTTGTGCTGGGGGAGAAGCTCAAAGCGTGCTCTGGCGTCTAAGCTGACCTGCCGCCATTGCCCGTTAGCGTCTCAGGCTAACAGCTATCTGGGCGTGGCCATAACTGAAAGAAGTCCCCTCTTAAACAAATAATATGTTATACTTATTATTGTACAGCACACAAAACTCTTCCATCAATAAAACATATACTTGAATAACTAAATAAATACAGATAACTGGGCTCAGAACTGTATATAATATATATATATATATATATATATATATATATATACAATATATGTATCTTTTATTTTCATGTACACTTATACATCATGTAAATATAATTAGTTTTTTTTATGTTAGAGTTTTATTTGCTGTATATTAATATGTTCTATTTGTAAATGTTATACTTTGCTAACCAGTAACACGTACTTTATCAATTAAAGGTTATCAAAAAGAGTTTTCTTAAAGTAAATTACAGTTGAGGTTTGTAATTTATGTCTATGAATCAACTTTTCTGATCCTCTTTGTTGTTCAGTTGTGTCTGACTATTCATGACCCTATAGACCACATCACAACAGGCAAATCTTGTGTCTGGTTGTGCTCATCCATAAGATTTTGATGGCAAAGATACTGGAGTGGGTTGCCATTTCCTTCTCCATTGGACCACTATTTGTCTGAACGCTCTGCTATGACCTGGTCATCTTGGGTTACCCTACATGGTATAGCTCACAGCTTCATTGAAGTACAAAAGCCCCTTCACCATGACAAGGTAGCATTCCAGAAGGGGGCTGATACTCGCATCAAACTCTCATTCAGTTTTTTATTTTAGCATCTAATCACTGCCAATTATTGTTTCCGGGTGTGTGCACATGCTCACAGTGATTGAAGGAATGGGCAAATTAAATTATGGAAATTTTTCTTGGCCACCTACAACTTGTTACAATCTGAGCATGTCCAAAACTCCAGAAATTAGAGCTTACAGCCCCTTCTGGATCGCTACCTTGTTGTGGTGAAGGGTCGTTTATTGTTGTTGGTATTTAGTTGTTCAGTCTTGACTGACTCTCAGTGACCATAAGATCAGCAGCATGCTAGGCATATCTCGTGTCTGGTTGTGCTAATCCATAAGGTTTTCATAGCAAAGATAGTGGAGTGGGTTGTCAGTTCCTTCTCCAGTGGATCTTGATTCGTCTGATCTCTCTGCTATGACCTGCCCATCTTGGGTGACTCTACATGAGATAGCTCACAGCTTCACTGAAGGACCCAAGTCGCTTCACCACGAAAATATAGCAATCCAGAATGGGCTTGTGTACCCCAATGAAGCTGTGAGCTATATCATGTAGGGTCACCCAAGATGAACAGGACATAGCACAGAGGTCAGACAAATTTGCAGTCTACTTGAGAAGGAACTTTTAACTGACTCCAGTATCTTTGCAAGAAAACCTTATGTATATAGGGTCATGGAGAGTCTGACACAACTGAACAACTGATCAAAGACTTTACAGAAAGACTGTACACTAAGCTTAATTGGCGGCTCATAAGAACTCTCTGACAGTTTAAAATGAGAATTTAAATGTAAGTTTAGATTCCGAAAATGTTAATAACATGCAAGTAATAAAGTATTTGTTACTATCTGAAAAATGTACCATATTCAGAATTTGTGCTATGTCCCTTTAAGTACGGAAATGTTCTGCTCAGACTACTATAACTGAAAATAATACAATAGTCTTATACAATAAGCTCACTCAGACAAGATTCCTAACAACTAATGAGTCCATCAGTTCTGGGCGCTTTACATATTCCTTCACAAAATGACATTTTTATTACATTTCGTGCATTCATTTACGTTCTATTTTTGGTTGTTTGCTTTCGCTACTTTCTTTTATGTGGGATATGCTGGTTAGCATTTTTTCAAGCTCTTAAAATAACAACCAATGCGCGGCCCGCCATTTGTAGCTATTTAAAGACATTTCTCCAAAGTAAAAACATCTGTTGTTCTCCAAGCTTTGAGGCTCTTTCCATTTCCTGGTGTGACATAAGAAGATATTTAATTAACAAAGCAATTAATGAGCTAGCCAGCTTTACATACATCAACATAACTGGTAACAATACACTGTGTGTTAGGTTAACCTGGATTAACTAGAAGAAGAGCTTAATGGAAGACTTTAATGTATTTAGTTTGAGCTGCTCTGTGTGGCAATGAGGCAGCTGCAGGGAAGTGGTAGTATGCTCTGTCACTATCAGTTTGTAAAAGATGTCAGGAGCTCCAGGCTAAGGCGAAAGAAAGAGAGACAGCAATTTTTCTATCTATCTATCTATCTATCTATCTATCTATCTATCTATCTATCTATCTATATATCTATCTATCTATCTATCTATCATCCATCTATCTATCATCTATCTATCTATCTATCTATCTATCTATCTATCTATCTATCTATCTATCTATCTATCTATCATCCATCTATCGATCCTATCTATCTATCTATCTATCTATCTATCTGTCTGTCTGTCTGTCTATCTATCCATTTTTACAAATGCACAAGTATTTAAAGGACCATTGAAGTGTTATATATATAAATATACTAGCGAATTGCCCGTCAAAAAATGATGGCAATGAAATTGTAAGTGAGCTAATGCTGTTTGGTGTATAATAATGAAATATATAATACATTAATAAATGAATATACTTTACCTATTTTGAAGCATTGTGTTGAAGAGCTGTCAATGTGTTTTGAGGTTGCTGCAGCATTAGTGGTGTGGAGCTGCTGTGTAAGCGTGATGAATGTGTGCAGTGTAATACTGTGCGTGCGCGAGACTAAACTGTTAGCGTAGTGGTGTACTTCCGGATTGGCGTAAAATGGCGGGTTATCTGTGTTGTGCGTCTTTGCGGATTATCCGTCGGTGCTTCGTGGTGTTTTTCAAATTTCGTGTGGCGTTTTGCGAGTGTGTTGTGGTGTTTTACGTGTTGAGAGTGCTGTAGCCTCGTTTTCGTTTTGTTCGTTGGCCATTTTTTCTCTCGCTTAGCGATTTTATTAGTTTCTAAAGTGTTTTATTTTTATTTAAATTAAGGTGTAACTTGTTTTTTTGAGGGGCTGGATGGTTCCTCTTGCTGTAGGTAAGCTTTTTATGTGTGTGTTGTGTGTATTTATTGTGTTTTAAATGTTTGTATGTCGGCGTGTTGCGTCCGATGTTTGCGAGGTCGTAATGTCTGGTAACGTGTCTCGTATGGTGTTTGCGTGTGTAGCCTCGTTTTCGTTTTATTCGGCGGTCATTTTTTCTGTCGCTTAGCAAATTTTTTAGTGTCTAAACTCTTTTATTTTGAGTGAAATCAAGGTGTAAGTTGCTTTTTTGAGGTCCTGGCTGCTCCCTGTTGCTGTAGGTAAGCTTTTTATGTATGTGCTGTGTTTATGTATTGTGTTTTGAATTTTGTAATGTTCGCGAGTTGCGTCCGAGTGTTGCGAGGCCGTAATGTGTGTTAACGTGTGTCGTATGTTGTTTGCGTTGCTCGTAAAATTTAGAGAGTGTCGTAATTGGTGTTTTGTGTTGTTTGCGTTGCGACGTGAAGTTTGCGAGGGTCGCTCCATGCCAGCAACTGAGGCCCTCGCCCAGTGCCCTCGCTTCGCGAGGCCCGCAAGCGTTAGCAACAACTCGCATGCTCACAACTACATATGTGATATATATATATATATATATATATATATATATATATATATATATATATATATATATATATATATAAAGTATTAATAGTATGCATATGGGGCCATTGACTTGATAATCTGAAAAATATTTTAAAAAGTTAAAACTAAATAAGTACAATAAAAGATGAAAGCCTGCCTGGCACGGGCAGAGTCAGCAACATATATGATTTACGATTTTCCCTACAAATGCTTTAATGCTCCTGGGCTTACATAGCTGCTAATGTTAATTTGTTACAGGCTTCAGAAACATGTGAAGTTTTTCCCAAATGACAGCAATCTTTTAAATATGTTAAATTCATATGAAAAACAATTTCGAGGAAATAGTTGCACACATATCTTTGCATAACGCATTCTTTTATGACCTGCACATGCCTGACATACTACACAGGGTCATTGATTGGAGTTTCCCTGTTGCTATTTACAGATAAGACCAGTTTAGCTCACCTGGGTCGCGTGTCATAATCTCTTGTTTACTGTCTATTATACAATAGGTGGCCTTATACCTGTCAGAAACATGCTCCGTGCATCTCTAGGTCAGTCCAACTGGGCAGGCACCAATGTGGCCAGGTAATAGACACCAATGCAACAAAATTGCTTTTCCTTTTCTATTATATGTATATGGAAGTTTCCCTGTTCTAACCTTTTTCTTATCTAACACCTGCTGCTTAGATCAGACACACGCATTACATGAAGTCATTCTATACACATGCAGATATATTATATTTAAGAAAAAATTGATTTCCACACCCCCTGAGCTGCTTACATAAGTACCTCATACTAACCAATAAAAACACTGCATTCAAGTACGTTTTTTAATCCTATACTAACCTTCAAGCCAACAGCAGCTCAAGTGCAGAAAACCACAGCAGCAGTGTCTGAGCTCCTTCTTGCTTACTTGTGGTGAAAAAAAAAAAAGACTATACATCCCATAATGCTTTGCTGCAGAGACTTACTTCCCAGACATTGCAACAATGCCATAGTGTCTGATTGGCCACGATTATGAATTTTTTTGCTAACTTAGTTTGGATTTTCAGGGGCATTCATTCTCAAAATCAACTGCAGGAGAACTGAAGTCATTTCCAAACGCCAGGGCAGTTTAGTAATGTTAATTAGATTTTTTTTAATGCAAAAATATGTTTTCATACACTACTGATTCTCCACTATCATATGCATTTATAGTCCAGGAAACTTAGATATGCCTTTAAAAACAAAACAAAAAAGTGTACCGTATATACTCGAGTATAAGCTGAGTTTTTCAACCCTTTTTTTAAGGCAAAAAAGGGCCCCCTCGGCTTTTACTCGAGTCACTATCCCCCCCGTGTCTCTCTAACCCTCCGTGTCTCTCTAACCCCCCCGTGTGTCTCTAACCCCCCCGTGTGTCTCTAACCCCCGTGTGTCTCTAACCCCCCTCGTGTGTCTCTCTACCCCACGTTTCTCTCTCTACCCCCCCGTGTGTCTCTCTACCCCCCGTGTCTCTTTCCCTCCCCCTCCTCAACCTAAACCCCCCTCAACCCCCCTCCTCCACCTAAACCCCCCTAAACACCTCCCCCTCTCCCCTCACTTACCTGCTTGTGCTCCGGCCTCCGCTCCTTGACCCGGCGGGCATGTGACGTCACATGTGCGCTGCGTCATTAGCATATACCGGGTGCCAGTAGGGAGGTTGAGGTTGAGGAGGGAGGTTGAGGATGGGGGGTTGAGGATGAGGATGGGGGGTTGAGGAGGGAGGATGAGGAGGAGGGCTTGAGGAGGGGGGTTGAGGTTGAGGGGGGGGTTGGGGTTGAGGGGGGTTGAGGTTGAGGAGGGTTGAGGTTGAGGAGGGGGTTGAGGATGAGGATGGGGGGTTGAGGATGAGGATGGGGGACTTGAGGAGGGGGGGTTGAGGAGGGAGGTTGAGGAAGGGGTTGAGGATGGGGGGGTTGAGGAGGGAGGTTGCGGATGAGGAGGGAGGTTGAGGATGAGGAGGAGGGGTTGAGGAGGGAGGTTGAGGATGAGGGGTTGAGGAGGGGGGTTGAGGTTGAGGAGGGGCGTTGAGGAGAGAGGATGAGGATGGGGGGTTGAGGAGGGGGGTTGAGGATGGGGGGTTGAGGAGGGGGTTGAGGATGAGGAGGGAGGTTGAGGAGGGAGGTTGAGTATGAGGAGGGAGGTTGAGGATGAGGATGAGGAGGGAGGTTAAGGATGAGGAGGGAGGTTGAGGAGGGTGATAAGGGAGGGGGGAAGAGACACAGGGAAGGGAGAGGGGAGAAGAGACACGGAGAGAGAGGGGGACACAGAGGGCACAAGAGGGACACAGGGGCAGCACATTTCCCACCCTCGGCTTATACTCGAGTCACTCATTTTACCCAGTATTTTGTGGTAACATGGGTGCCTCAGCTTATACTCGGGTCGGCTTATACTCGAGTATATACAGTATTTATTATTTTGTTACATAGCATAATTGATTTCCAATTTAAAGTAATGTAAATGTTAGTTATACTATGCCTAGGGAGACAAAAATCTAGTGGATGACTCCAAATCCAATATTCTCTCTGTATATCGTCTCCTCTCCCCACTCTCCTCCATGTCCTCTTATTCTGGCATTCCTATGCAATATATTTGTTCCCATACTCTATACTCAGAGATGACCAGATCTCCCTTTTAAGTAGAATACTTTTGACAAATACACATTACAGGGCTGCACTGTAGTTGGTGAGAACCTTCCAAGGCAGCCCTACAGCATGCATTTTTCATAAACATCCTCCTTAAAGGGCCACCAAAGTGTCCTATTTATAGTATGCACTTGTGAAGAACTTGACTTGAAATTGGGAGAAATGTTTTACAAACTTTAAAACAAATAAATACAGCCCTCAATGTGCAACTTATATTCAATTTTGCTTTATTGGCAGACACTTTTCGTAACAGAATTAGAGACATGGGCCCTCATTCAATTGCAATTTTGCCAATTGAATAGCGCTCTAAATAAGCACATAGCATATTTTTTTTAAAGAAGTTTTTAGTTAGTGAAGACCTTGCTTTTGGATAGATGTTTACTAACTAAAAACTTCTTTAAAAAAAATATGCTATGTGCTTATTTAGAGCGCTATTCCATTGGCAAAATCGCAATTGAATGAGGCCCATGGTTGGAATGGGAGCTTCCTTGAATTAAAAAAAAATAATCTCTTTTCAGTTATAAGACTGGGACTTTATATAGCTGCTTGACAATATAACTTAATAGAAGTGTAATCCCCAGCAGGAAAGCTCTCCTACTCAAACAGTGGTGGAGCTAGTGACTGAAGGGCCCCGGTGCAAAATAATTTGGGACCCCCATTGCAAATTCTTGTTGTTTAGTCATTCAGTAATGTCTGACTCTCAGTGATCCTATGGACCTCTGCATGCCAGGCACATCCTGTGTCTGGTTCTGCTCATCCATAAGGTTTTCATGGCAAAGATACTGGAATTGGTTGCCAGTTCCTTCTCCAGTGGGCCTAGATTTGTCTGACCTCTCTGCAAGGACCTACCCAACTTGGGTGACCCAACATGATACTTGATCACAGCTTCATTTAAGTATACAAACCCCTTCACCACAACAAGGTAGCGATCCAGAAGAGGAGTTACCTGTAGGGGTCAATAAAAAAAGCCCAAAATTTATGTTGGTGGTCAGTCACCTTTTGATAAAAATAATTAACAATAATAACAATTAAATAAATAAAAAATAATTTAATGTACCTCTCCCCTAATAAATCAAGGGACTACCTTTATTTCAGGGTAGCAGAGTCCCCCTACCCTTTTGTGGCCACAGTGCTTTGCACCTGCTGCACCACTGCTTCGAGGACTGCTCCACTGTCCTCAAAGTACAGACAAGTAACAGTTCAAGAATAAATCCCCTACAACACAAGCAGGGTCAACTAAATGTAAGATTGTTTCTAAAATAAATTTTTTCTTATGTTGTTAGTTTCTTACATACTTTTAAAAGGGAGATCTGGTTACATTAATATACTTTTGAATATATAAAGGATTCTCTCTTTCTCTGTATTTAGTTATCATGTCACATACTTGTTTCTATGGGTCGGTCGCATTGAGCGAATTGTGTACAATTAAAAATAAACACCCAGCGCCCTGAGACTCCTCCCACTGTCTCATGGAAAAAATGATGCTGGCACTTCTCTATGTGCAAATATGTAACCTTTGACCCCAGTTCCCAAGTATTCATTCAGACAAATATAGTAAAAACTTCACATTAATAACCGAGTGTTGTGAAACATTAAGAAATAGTTCTGCCTAATTCAGAGTCTGGGCCAAACATTAGGAAATAAAGCAATAACCACAAGTTTGTGTAAGAAATGGGGCGTGAGGCGTGAGGTCTCTGGAGACTGTACAATAGATCAGTGTAGAGGCAATGGGCTATACCGACTAAGTGAGGCGAGACATCTCCAGTTCCTATGTTTTTTTGTACAGTATGTTCAGTTTTGTTATTGTTTAGTTGTCCAGTCATGTCTGACTCTACCTGACCTTTTGGACTGCAGCACTCCAGGCACAACTATCATGAGATAACCCATAAGATTATCTTGGCAAGGATACTGGAGTGGGTTGCCAATTCATTTTCCAGTGGTGCTCTGCTATGACCTGCCCATCTTGGGTGACCCGCTACGCGAGCCCGCAAGCTGACAACTATATATGTGATATTATAATTATTGTTATTTATATTGCGCCAACATATTCCGTATCGCTGTACAGGGGTTAAGTACATGGCAAAAAACATACTTAACACCTTATAAAGAATGGGAGGCCCTGTATTTGAGCTTAGAATCAAATGTACCTAGAGCTAGTTTCCAAGGCACTGACAAAAGATTGGAAAAAACTTGCAAACTTACAATCTAAGGGTTTATGTGGGATACAAGAGGGTGACAAATGCAAGATGGCAACGTGAAAACAATTTGTTTAGTCAAGTGGAGGTGTCTGTATGTTGTACTGTAGATTGTGGGTGTAAGTGATATTAAGCTGTGGAGTGTGCAGTTGTACATGTTAAGGCTGAAGGTGATAGGATGTTTTTAAACAGCTGTGTTTTAGTAATTTCTTAAAGGTTTTGAGACAGGAAGATAGTCTAATGGAGCGGGGCAAGGAGTTCCAAATAAAAGGGGATGAGATAGGAGGAAAGAAGAAGGCCGTTAGCAGAACGAAGGGGGCGGTTGGGAGAGTATTTTGAAACAAGAGCAGAGATATAAGAGGGCCTTATATAAGTATAGTAAACTCTAAGTTAACCAGAAGACTCAAGCAACCAGAAAAAAATATTGAATACTGTACTTTAAAAAAAACAGGGCTCAACAAATGCCAGGAGCCAGGTTGTGATGCCACAAAATGCTTACAGGCACCTAGATCTCATCCACTGTATGTCTCTGCAATTCAGTTTTACCTGGAAGCAGACAGGCATGAGTGACTGCCCCAGTGTAGTGTTGGCATTAGATTCCTCGGGTCAGCTCCGCACCCACCAGCCGAACGTACCTGTGTGTAAGTGAGGAGGGAAAGCTGCTGCTGCTAGAACAGCCCTCACTTAGCAGAGCATCATGTGCAACTAATCTAGGCCTCTTTTAATAGTGACTCTCAAGCAACCAGAAACTACATTTATCCGGCATCTACCAATCCCTGTGGGTGCCAGAGTAACTGAGAGTCTACTGTGTGTATATATATATATATATATATATATATATATATATATAGTTGTGCTCAAAAGTTTGCATACCCTGGCAGAAATTGTGAAATGTTGGCATTTATTTTGAAAATTACACCTCAATTTAAGTTTAAATTCAAGAGTTTAGATACACGAAAATCCCCTAAGCGAGAAAAAAAATGGCTGCCGAAAAAACCCAAAACGAGGCTACAGGACCCTAAGCACGCAAAACACCACCAAGCACATACAGATTTTCCGAAAAAGCCGTGTGAGGTCCAAGATACACTCTTAACAAGGACCCTACATTATACACAGCCGGGTACCACATACATTAGGCGCCATTTTACAACACTAACTTACACAATTCGGAAGTACACAGCTACTCTAACTGATTTTCCTCGCGCACGCACACTATTTACACTAAGCACTGCACACATTGCTGACACTTACACATCAGCTCCACAACAGTGAAAACTGACATTGTATGCTGCAGCAACATCAAAACAGATTGTCAGCTCTTCAACATAATGCTTCCTGCATATATTACTTAAAAATAGGTAAAGTATATTAATTTATTAATGTATTAATTATTTCATTAGCATACAAAAAACAACCGCCAACGCTGCTCATAGCACACAAAGGCGCTCATTGCGAGCCATGGATCTCGGAACACCAAAAAAATGTATGTCTCAACCAAACACCATTACCTGCCTTACAATCTTATTGCCGTAATTTTTTGACTGGGCAAGTCGCTAGTTATCACATAGTTGTTTGGCTCCTTTTTAAATCATAATCATAACAGAAATCACCCAAATGGCCCTGATCAAAAGTTTACTTACCCTTGAATGTTTGGCCTTGTTACAGACACAAAAGGTGGCACACACAGGTTAAAATGTCAATTAAAGGTTAATTTCCCACACCTGTGTATAAATAGGCAATGAGTTTGTTAGCTCTCACATAAATGCACAGGTTAGATACTGAGCCACGGGGAGCAGAAAAGAACTGTCAAAAGACCTGGTGACAAGGTAATGGAACTTCATAAAGATGGAAAAGGATATAAAAAGATATCCAAATCCTTGAAAATGCCAGTCAGTACTGATCAATCACTTATTAAGAAGTAGAAAATTTTGGGATCTCTTGACATCAAGCCAAGGTCAGGTAGACTAAGAAAGAATTCAGCCACAACTGCCAGAAGAATTGTTCAGAATACAAAGAAAAACCCACAGGTCACCTCAGGAGAAATACAGGCTGCTCTGGAAAAACATGGTGTGGTTGTTTTAAGGAGAACAATACGATGATACTTGAACAAAAAGGAGCTGCATGGTCGAGATGCCAGAAAGAAGCCTTTACTGCATCAACGCCACAAAAAAGCCAGGTTACAATATGCCCGACAAAACCTTGACACGCCTCACAGCTTCTAGCACATTGTAATTTGGCTCACAGATGTGTTGGGGGTGAGCTCTAAAGGCACAGGGAATTTTGTGAAAATTGATGGCATGATCACGGGGAATCTTGTGAAAATTGATGGCATGATTGATGCAGCATGTTATCAGAAAATACTGGCAGACAATTTGCATTCGTCTGTACGAAGCCTGCGCATGGGACGCTCTTGGACTTTCCAGCATGACAATGACCCTAAGCACAAGAACAAGTTGACCCTCCAGTGGTTACAGCAGAAAAAGGTGAAAGTTGTGCAGTGGCCATCACAGTCTCCGAACCTTAATATCATCGAGCCACTATGGGGAGATCTCAAACGTGAGGTTCATGCAAGACGACCAAAGACTTTGGATGACCTGGAGGCATTTTGCAAAGATGAATGGGCAGCTATACCACCTGCAAGAATTAAGGCCTCAAAGACAACTATTACAAAAGACTGCACACTGTCATTGATGCTAAAGGGGGAAATACACAGTATTAAAAACTAAGGATATGTCAACATTTGTGTTTTATTTTTTGTGCCATTCTGTTATAACCTACAGTTGAATATGAATCCCATAAAAAATAAAATAAATGTGTTTTGCCTGCTCACTCATATTTTCTTTAAAAATGGTACATATATTACCAATTTGCCAAGGGTATGCACATTTGTTATATATATATATATATATATATATATATATATATATATATATATATATATATATATATAGTAAATAAATAGTACATTTGTGTTCACATTTGAATGTCTAAAACAAGTTAAAAAACTTGCTTCATGTCCAGAATTCCAAGAATTATAGTTATTACACTGCATTCTGGGAGCCTTGGCAAGGACATGCAAATGTGCCCACAAAGCCTTCGCTCTTACAGTCCATAAGCCTCCATCGAACAGTAGTACAGTAAATAAATAGTACATTCGTGCTCACATTTGAATGTCTAAAACAAGTTAAAAAAACTTGTTTCATGCCCAGAATTCCAAGAAATACAGTAATTACACTGCACTCTGGGAACCTTGGCAGGGACATGTAAATGTGTGTATGTATATATCACATATTATAATTGTCCAACTACGATTCGTCGTCACGCTGTGTTGCGTGGTGCGTACGACTTAGCGATGAGCGCCGCAGGTGAGCCGTTAAACCGTAGCACTTTGGCAATGAGCGCCGCAGGCAGGCGCTCATAGCAGGCGGGCCTCGCGTAGCGAGGCGAGCCGTTAAACCGTAGCACCTTTTTACACAAGACGCAGGACTTAGAAAAAAAATACGAGATGAAAAAAATTACGAGATAAGCGGCGGAACCAAAACAATTAAAAAAACACTAAATACACACTAAAAAATAAAAAGGTCACTTACAGCATGGGGAACCAGGCAGGACGTCTGGGAGTGAGTTGGAACTCCAATTTACATAGATTTAGACGAGTTACAAAGATCGAAAATTGACTACGCGAGAAAAAAATGGCAGACGAACAAAACGAAAACGAGGCTACAGCACTCTAAACACGGAAAACACCACAACACACTCGCAAAACGCCACAAGAAACTTGCAAAACACCACTAAGCACCTACGGATAATCCGCGAAGACGCATACCACAGATAACCCGCCATTTTACGCCAATGCAGAAGTACACCACTACACTAACGGTTTGGTCTCGCGCACGCACAGTATTACACTGCACACATTCAGCACGCTTACACAGCAGCTCCACACCACTAATGCTGCAGCAACATCAAAACACATTGACAGCTCTTCAACACAATGCTTCAAAATAGGTCAAGTATATTCATTTATTAATGTATTATATATTTCATTATTACACACCAAACAGCATTAGCTCATTTACAATTTCATTGCCGTCATTTTTTGACGGGCAATTTGCTAGTATATATATATTTGTGTAAGATAAGCAGCAACAGGAAAGGGTCTTGGAGGAGGTTGCTGTTATGGGAAGGGATCTTAGGGAGGGGAGTTGTTATGGGAAGTTGTCTTAGGGAAGGGGCACTGAGTGAATTGGTACCCCCTCGGCCATTGCCTTGGAGCACTTCAGATGTAAATCCGGGAAATCATTGTGATAGAAGAAGTCAAGCGACATCTTCACAAGATATCACATATAATAGTTGTTATAGTGTGTAACGCTCCCGCAGCGCATGCACAATGAACCGTGCTGCCCTGTGCATGCGCAATGCGCCTTGCTGCACGGCGAGAGGGGGAGAGAGGGGTGGGGGGGAGAGACATGGGGAGACACATGGGGGAGAGAGACATGGGAGAAAGAGACATGAGAGAGAAAGACATGTGGGAGAGAGACATGGGGGGAGAGACATGGGGGAAAGACACAGGGGGAGAGACACAGGGGAGAGAGACACAGGGGAGCGAGACATGGTGGGAGAGAGACATGGTGAAAGAGACATGGGAGAGAGACATGGGGGAGAAAGTCATGTGGGAGAGAGACATGGGGGGAGAGACATGGGGGAAAGACATGGGGGGAGAGACACAGGGGAGAGAGACATGGGGGGAGAGAGACATGGTGAGAGAGACATGGGGGAGAGAGACATAGGAGAGAGACATGGAGGGGCAGACATGAGGGGGAGAGACATGTGGGAGAGAGACAGGGGAGAGGGTGAGAGAGAGACAGTAGAGGTGAGGAAGAGACACAGGGGAGGGGGAGGAAAGAGACACAAGGGAGGGAGAGGGGGAAAGAGACACAGGGGAGGGAGAGGGTCGAAGAGACACAGGGGAGGGAGAGGGGAGGAAAGAGACACAGGGGAGGGAGATAAGGAAAAGACATGGAAGGGGAAGCAGGAAAAGAGTCACAGGGAGTGAGAGGGGGAAGAGACACAGGGGAGGCAGAGGGGTGGAGAGACACAGGGGAGGCAGAGGGGGGGAGGGAAAAGACACAGGTGAGGGAGAGGGGGAGGGAAGAGACACAGGGGAGGAAGAGGGGGAAAGAGACACAGGGGAGGGATAGGGGAAGAGACATAGGGGAGGGAGAGGGGGAAGAGACACAGTGGAGGGAGAGGAGGAAAGAGACACAAGAGGGAGAGAGACACGGGGTGGGGTGTTATTTTTGACAGGCAAGTTACTAGTTGCAAAATAAAATGTGAAGGAAGCAGGCTGGTCTCTCAAGCTAAGAATACTACCAATATACAGTATAATTCTCTGTTTTCTCTTTGTTAACAACAAAACAAATAAAAAAGAGGAACATATGTACTAACAAGAATTAACAGCTTTTAAGAAACCATGACCAATGTTTCCTCTACTTCCTGCCATTTCTCATTTCAGTTAAAATCCCATCCAATCGATATCTAAGCCATAATCAGGGGGTACAGGGGGTAACATTGTAAGGGACTTCTGATTAGTTTCACTTGTGCATTACTAATCACAATAGGAATGTGTAACCTATCTCAAAATGCACATAATAAGTAACGTTCCTCAGTATACAACATATAATACATCTCTATGAAGGGCTTCCTTCCAGACTCCTAGAAAACAACATGTCCTTGGAAATCTTCCTGGCTCCAAAATGTTAGACATTCTTGTCCACTCTTGTATATATATATATATATATATGTAAATATATGCATATGTTTTTTTTTAATCTGTTATATGTGTACAGGGACCAAAGTTTTCTGATGAAGTCCTTGATCTCTGTCATAGAGATATCTTAGGATTTGTTTCTCCATCATTCACTTCTAAATGGCTTAAAACTTGAACCAACAACATGGAATTATGGGCTAGGCAGGGGGTGCACAAGTTCGGTACTGGAGGTCGCACATATGCCTGGATTTGAAGATTTCCTTTCTGTGCAAAAGGTGAGTCAATCAGGATGACTGAAGAAGTGATTGACTCACCTCTGTGCTGCAGGGAAATCCTCACATCCAGGCCCGTGTCTGGCTTTCCAGGACCAATCTTGTGCACCCCTAGGCTAGACCAAGCCATTGTATCTGGCTTTAAAGAACACTTTCAATACAAAAATAATTTTTGAAGATATTCTTAAAGAGCAGCAAAAATCAATCTCTACATTGTACTAGCCATTTTCTAAAGTAAATCATACATGATATATTCAGCATTATTATGCAAATGACTTGCACCTGAATAGTAACCAGATGCTTTGTTATGCTAATTAGCAACACAATCTGCTTGTTTGTTTCACACAAAATAATTTTGCCAAAGGTTATCATGATGTTAGGTCACCACCCCCACACTTAATTAGAATGCTGAGCTGCGCTGGTGGAGATGAGCTTCGTAGGTGCTCATCCCTACGACCATGCACCACTTTACTATCATACCTACGACCCGCGGGACTACACATGAACACAACACTCAAATACACAATTCACACTGCGAGACCCGTAGCACTTTGAAAAAATGTAACGAACAAAAATATGACCCGTAACACTTACAAAAGGAAACCAACTGCGACTTGCATAAAACAAAATACGAGCCGCAAAAATACGTACTTAACGGCCGAACCGCGCACAACGAAAAATACGAAAAAAACACTAAATACAAACGGAAATCCAATAAAATCATCACACACAGCAAGGGGGGACACCCAGGATGTCTGCAAGTCATCTTAAACGTCAATTTAACTCAAATTTTTACAGTTTACACACTCAAAAATCCCCTAAGCTAGAGAAAAAATGGCCGCCGAAAAAACGAAAACCAGGCTACACGACCCCTAAAGCCGCAAAAAAACACAAAGCACATACGACTTTTACAAAAAGCTGTACGGGATACAACATACACTATTAGCATGGACGCTAAATCATCCACACCCGCGTACCACATACACATTCGCAGCCATTTTATAACACTAACTTACACAATGCGGAACTACACAGCTACACTAACGGTTTCTCCACGCTCACGTAGCCTATTTACACTACACACTGCACACATTGCTCACACTTACACCTCAACTCTAAAACAGTGCAAATCTATATTGTATGCTGCAGGAACATCAAAGCAGATTGTCAGCTCTTCAGCACATTGCTTGCTGCATATATTATTTACAAATCGGTAAGCTATATTAATTTATTTCATTTATTTAGTAATTAATTATCATTAAAACATACATATATAGAAAACTTTTAAAAAAAACACAATACACGATCTAAATAAACGGCGAAGGCGCTCATTGCCAGCCACACAATGAGCTCCAAAGGCGCTCACCACGAGACTCGCATTTAGCGCAAAACGTACTCACACAACCAAAACACTTACTTTGTGTGCCAAACACCATTCCTTGATTTACAATTCTATTGCCGTCATTTTTTGAAGGGTCAATTCGCTAGTTATTTATTTTTGTTGCTTTATAGTATTGCACAATGTTTACCTTTTCTGTGTCCATTTAAAAGCTTTTCTCTATTTCGTTTAATGAACTGCCTCCTTTTCTAAGAAGCTTTTGTTGATACCACTGAGAGAAAAAAATCATTAATGACTCTATAAATATATTAAAAAATAAACAGCATCAGTTGCTATTCCAGCAGTGTTTCATGTGATTCGTATTCAGATATTTATAACTGCTAAAGTACAATTATCTCCCCAAGCATTCTGCTGTACAAAGCAGTTACAGAAACTGTAAATAGAAGTCATATTAAAAAGGTTCTGAATCAATATTTATATAGAGCAGAAATGTGCTGGAGGATTTCAGAATATAATGAGCGGTGCACAAAGAAATGGAAATTAATACAAAAAAATGCACTGGACCAGGGAATAGTCTGCTGCATAGTAACACAGGGACAGGGAACCTAAATAAGCAAGTCACTTGTATTAATGGAAGAAGAAGTCATCATATTTGCTCTATACCATCAGATAAAATATATTTAAATGTATTGTTGTTTTTCAGTCATTCAGTAATGGCCAACTCTCCGTGACCCTATGGACTGCAACATATCATGTCTGGTTGTGCTTATCCATAAGGTTATTTTGGCAAAGATACTATATATATTGCCAGTTCCATCTCTAGTGGACCGTGATTTGTTTGACCTCTCTGCTATGACCTACCGATCTTGGGTGACCCTACATGGTATAGCTCTCAAGCCTCTTCACCACGACAAGGTGGCGATCCAGAAGGGGAAATGTATTCTTAATATGATACAAATATGAAATCATTTTAACTACATAAAATATATTAATGCAAAAATAGAAAGAGGGAAAAAGGTGGATTTAAATTAACAAATCTAAGTACACAGATTTTATAAACTGCCTCACATCTCAGCATGTTACACAAGGTACACAGAAATCAATAAAGATGAAATAGAAGGAGTCTGATAGTCCTAGCCTGAATCTTGTTATCTCGGCAGTTGTGTGGGTGGTCTTCATGGGATATACAAACAGTAATTAAACTTACAATATCAAAGCACTTTCTTGATCACATAAAAAAAAGAAAATGAAACAACTTTTTCATGCAATTTCCCCCCTGATGGTGCAGAGTATATATGGTTCAGTGTCCCTTTAATGAACTGCTCTATATAGGAAAGAGCTCACTTATTTGTGAAGTATGTACATATACCTTTTACAGTGTTACTTTAAAATGCCAGTTATTAATAATGTATATATCATATTTATTCATTAAAATACCTTTATTTTGTGAGAATCTTTTCTAAAAAAGCATATTTACATTTTCTTTGTAAGACTTTTTACTTTTATTTTTCCAAAATGATGCTCTAATAATAAGCAACATACAGATAAATCAATCCATATGCATCACAAAGAATAGAAAATACATAAATATCAAGGCAACAGTTTCTAAGTATAGGCACTATTGATCAGATTCCAATACAAACATTAAATGAGTGATACCACCTTTATCAGATTGTTTATTATCCTTTGTCAAGTTTCATATGGCTTTAGATGGAAAAAAACAGCCGGATTCCAAGGTATAAATAGCAAATATTGGCAATAATCAATAATAAGAATAAGATAATAGACTATTCTGGAACAGCAAACATCAATATAAGTAGGATAAAACTTTGATAAACTATTGGCATTCTGTCACAATGTTTCCTCACAGGTTCTTCTTCTGTAGAACTTCCTGCCTCTTTCTCATCATATAGTGTTTCTAATACCATAACTACCCCTCCTCCCCTTCTCTCTTCTCCCCTTCTTTGCTCCCGAAAGCTCCTCTCCTCCCTCTTCTAAAGTACCAATGCAGGAACACTTTTGTAAGTCCCACTCCCATCTCCTCTAACTCACTCTTCTACTGAAGACATCTCCCCTAAACCAGGCTCCTCAGTTATTCACACCGGCCTATGTTCCTCTTCTTCTCCATCTATACATCCTCCATTGGTATTCTAATACAATCTTTTGGATTTCAGTACCATTTATATACAGATGACACTCAAATCTACCTCTCTATCCCCGTCTCTTCTCGTACATGTTGCCAACTGCCTCTCAAGTGTATCCTCCTGGATGTCTGCTCGTCAACTCAAACTCAACAAGTCAAAGACTGAGCTCCTAATCATCCCACCCTGTACTACAGCTCCCACTCCTTAAATATGCCTCACTGTTGACAATGCCATCATCACTCCCACCTCCCAGGCCGGTTGTCTAGTGGTTTTATTTCCCTTTATTTAATTCCTTACAAAGAACCAATAACCAAATCATGTCACTCTCTTACACAAGAAACAATTAATATTTTAATTTTCATTCTCTCATTATATTTAGCCTCAACTACTGCAACTCCTTGCCCGGCCACCCCATCACTCATCTGTCTCCACTCCAGTCCATAATAAATGTGTCCGCTAACCTCATCTACCATACTCATCACTTGGTGTCTGCAGATCCTCTCTCTCAGTGACTCCACTGGCTTCCCATAGCCTCCAGAACAAAATTGAAAATCATATAAAAACTACTTTAATAACTTTTTTTCTTGCCATATTATACTTAAGTAAAATACATATTTTTCAACCATATATCTTTTTTTCATTGTACAGTAATCTGCTTATAATGAATATATGGTGCATGAAGCATGTTCTCCTTGCTTTATCTCCCACCTCCCTTTTCTTTTATCTTATGTATCTGTTTTATCTTCTCAGTTAAAACTAAAATGTGTTAAAGTTAGGGATCACCTATGTTTAAAGGGCGAAACTATGACATTCTTATTAATATGTTCATTGTGGATTGTAAACTTATATAACAAAAACAAATATGGCAGGGTCAGTCATTGCTTGCCATGGAGTAGATGAAGAGAGTTGACAAGGGTTCTGGTGTATTTGCTGCATCTCAGTGTTGGCTATTATACTTTTTAGACTATTGACTCTCAACCTTTTTGATCTGGAGATCAACTGGTGAGTTTCCAGTACCTTCCACCTTGGAGACCCAGAACATTTTAATTGGATGATACCAGAAGTGGCACACTCAATGTTTTGTTTTCTTATCAGTGGGTGAAAAAATACTTTTGCCTAAAGTAAAGTGTGTAAGGCTGGTATTAAAACATTATCTATGAGTAATGATATTTGCAATTGTTTGTTGTTAAAAAACAGACTGGACATGATTTCTCTGCTAATCACCCTCATTGTGACCAAGAAGGACTTGACATAAAGCAGAGAGCTAAGACAGACAATGTTAAAAAACTATTTCTGCCTAAAAAATCAAGGCCAACTTTCCAATACTAACTTTGATTTTTTTGAATATCAATTCATAGGAAATATATTGTTTATTTATAGCTAAAGGTCTAATTTCTTTCATAGTTCGGGTACACAAAGCCACTTTTCACAAAGCTACAAATTGAAGAATGATTTTGAAAGGTCATTCCATAGATCCACCTAAAGGGTCATCACTTACAACAGCCACCTTTTCAATAATGGGAATAATTTAAGAAAACACAGAAAGAAAGAACTTGAGTTGGTAATGTGCAACATCTTTTTACAAAGTTTAAAATAAGTAATATAAACTTTAGTTTTATCTATTGAAATAAAATTTTCTTTAATGGCAACAAACATTTGTTTTTGTTCCTAACACCTGGGAGGAATGGAAGGAAACACGGATTCATATAAGATTGTTATTCAGTGCTGTTGAAAGACTGCCACTATTCATATCCACTCGACAAGCCCCAGTGGTATAACCATCCTCCTCACCAAGAGGGAAACTAATAGTCCAATATCAAGCTTCATGACACAGTGGAGCTTCCAAATATGCGACAATTAAAATTATTAATGTATACAGTATGTTCCTTATCATTTGAACTTTATTTTGAAAAAATGTCAAACATGTTCCTTCTGTAAACCAACATTAAAGATTAGTTATCATGCTTAGTCTCCTTTTCTGCAGGCAACTACACAGAAAACAATGGACCCAATACCTATTTGGCTTATCAGTAAATTATTCTAATGTTCTCTCATTAATAAATGATTAGATTCACTTTTGGGGGTTGAATCAGCAAGGTTGACTGACAGGTCAAAATGGCAAACTTAAATGTTCATTTACTTTACCTTGCATTTTTTAATAACCTTAATTTGATACTACTTGTTATCACTTACTAGTAACTTGCCCGTCATAAATGACTGTGTCATATGTTGTCTGTGCCCTCTCCCTCTCTCTCTGTGCTCTGTGTGCTTTCTCTCTCTCTCCCTTTATCTCTCTCTCCCTTTCTCTCTCTCCCTCCCCTCTCTTTCCTCTCCCTTTCTCTCTCCAACCCTTTCTTTCTCTCCCTACCTCTCTACTTGCCCCTCTTTCTCTCCCTCTCTCTATTCCCCTTCCTCTGCCCTCTCCCATCCTTTCTCTCACCCTGTCTTTCTTTCTCTCCCTCCCTCTTCCTCCCCTCTCTTTCTCCCTCATTCTGTCTGCCTCTTTCTTCCTCCCTCCCTCCCTCCCTCCCTCTGTCTCCTCTCTCTTTCTCCCTCCCTCTGTCCCCTCTCTCTCTCTCTCCCTCCCTCGCTCTGCCCTCCTCTCTTTCTCCCTCCCTCCCTCTTTCCCCCTCTCTCTTTCCCTCCCCCCCTCTGCAGCGATGCCCTGCGCATGTGCACAAACTCTGCAACTGCAGTTGCAGGATTTGCCCAATTGCCCCGACAATTAGATGTGAGTAATGCCTGTGCAGTGCGCATCACACAGGCGTTACTCACAGCTACAAACTATTATAATGGATGGTTTTTATTTATACCATACTTGGAAGCTCTGCTGTATCGTTTTAAGATTTCTCTAAAAATGCTTTTACACAGTTGCTAATGCTGTTTGTTACGTATAAATACATGAAGCTTTAATATTATACAATTATCTCAACTATTTGTTAAAATATAAAAGTTCTGATAGTTTTCAGAAGGCTCGTCCTTTCTTGGGATTTGGAAACGTAAAGCAGAACATTACATTTTACTCAGAACATCACTTTTTTTTCTGAAAAAAACATCTTTGATTCTGGGCCAGTCTTTTCTAGGGTGCGGGAATTCATCTCTTGCCAAATAACTGCTTTTTTGGATGGGTCTATGTGAGATTCCACAGCCAGTTATGTCTATATTAGGGCACGTCACATGAATGGAAAACTCTATATAAAACACGTATACTGCACTAATACTATATGTGATAACTAGACACATGTCATTAAAGGCAGGGTTGTGTTTAGGTTTTATGCTGCACTAGGCCGGTTCAGATTTGTACGTCCCCAAGAACCCACTTGCAGCTCCTCCTCTTTTCTTACTATATCCCATAGTCGTTTCCGACTCTCTGTGATCTCATAGACTGTAACACACCAGACACATTTTTATGTCCATGGTCATGCTGATCCACTTGGTTTTCATGGTAGAGATAATGGAGTGGGTTGTCTGCTTCTTCTCCAGTGGGCCACATCATGCAGCTAGGTGTTCTCTCTTCCAAGTACTGACCAGGCCCAACCCTGCTCAGTTTCAGAGTGGTGTGACCTCTTGGTCCCCTACCTGAAATCAAACCTAGGTTGCAGCACACTGAATCCTAACTACTGGACCACCAGGGAAGCCTTACAGACAGGTAAACTTATAGACAGAATAATCTCTACATTGCATTGGCAACTTCAGGCTTTAGGCTGCCTTAGGCTTGGACCTTGTGGACCTTGTGGGCAATTGTACCCTGAACAGGAGAAACAGCTAACCCCAGACGCATTTCGACCTTCTTTGGGCCTCATAGTGAGGTGCAGCTGATAACTCCCTAAGGCACAGTGAGCAAGGGGTCCACGTCTGGTGTCCCATATCACCCTTAGGGAGACTAATGCCTAAGGGTAATTTACACAAACAAAAAACAAAGTTAGAGGTGCTCAAACAGAGAACAAACTAGCCTTAATAGGTCAGTTCCTTTGGACATGATAGCCCACTCTAAGAGCAACCTCTTTTAGCTCACTTGTGCCCTTCACAGGGTGAAATTCCTGTAGTATATCAGTCTGGTCTCACTCACTAGCGTGGTCGAGCCCCGAAATATCAGGCAATTCTACCCTGAACAGGAGAAACAGCAAACCCGAGAAATATGTTTTGGCCTACTTTGGGCCTCGTCAGTAAGGTGTAGCTGATAACTCCCTAAGGAACAGTGAGCAAGGGGTCCACATCTGGATTCCCCTATTACTCTTAGGGAGACTAATCCATAAGGGTCCAGAATGTACAGGATCCTGAATATACATTTTAAACGTATCTTCTGAATATAAAGACAACAACAACTCCATGTAGGTAATTAAAAAAAAAATAAGTTGCTAAAAATTAAAATAAAATAATGGTTCATCCATTACACAGCTTCCTCCACCATTTATCTTGAATCCTCAGTTAACCCCTTCTTGGTCGGAGGAACCAGCCATGCATCACTTTGAGTTAATGGCGAGTTATTAGTCCATTTCATTACTAGTTGAACTAAATTCTCTCTCCTGCAGAGAACATGTGGAAACTCAGGGGAATTTATTTTAATATCTCTTCTAAATTGAGCACTGAACTGGATAATTAAAATTAGATTACTCCTGATTGAGTTTTATCAAGTGCTCTGGGTTTACAGCCCTGTATATGGAGGTCAGAAAGAGTCTCAGGATTTTGCCAAACTATTCATATAAGCGTACTTTTATAGCTTGTTGAGGCAGCTCAATGTATAAGTATATAGGTCACAATAATATTTAGCATTATAAGTTAAAGGAACACTGTACATGTCCTGATAAGAGAAGCTAGTTATTGTATGCACTGATCATTATAAAAGTCTAAATTAATAATTTATAATGACAAGATTAGAGTATCAACTTTCAGTGATGTGTGTTCCCCCACCCTGATAAGGTCATCAAGCGTAGGTCAAAAGTTTTAAGAAAAATGTGTTTTGATAAGGGAATAAACAATCATTGATAGGCTGCCCCAACAGCAAAAGCTCTCTGCAAAGGGAAACCAGCAAGTCTCCGGTCAATAGAGACCAATGTTACAAGGCCACATGCCTCAATTGGCCGTATAGAGGGTGGATACCAGCATCAACTGAGTCTGAACTTTGAAAGCATGTTTAGTATTGAATATTGTTTTTTTTTTTCTTTTAAATAATTGAATTTGAATTTAATTTAATGTATATATAAGTTTCCTAGGTTTCAAATGTTTGGTAAGAAACAGGCAGTGATTATAAGAAAAATGTGTGTTATATAGAAAAGGTCAGTATACTTACAAAGTGTTAGGCAGGAAAGGAAAATCCAGCCTTGCACACCCACAGGGAGCTTACATACCCAAGTATGCATAGGAAATGCAGCGAGTTAAGGAGTTTGACATTTCAACGGAAGTACTTGCTACAGGATGGAATCACATGGCTGGGTGGGGTTTGAGCTCACAACTTAATTAGACCACAAGGATATAGAGAGAAAGAGACTACATACCCCAGGCTGCTTTGCAACACAGAAACCCCAGAATATAATACAAATGTATCAGCTAACCTCTGCCGCTCTCCTGAATGGCCAAAACAAATTATGAATTTTATGCTAATCTTAGCAGGGATTTTCAGGGGTGTCATCTAACAAAAGTTGCAGGTTGCACACTGAAAATATTTAGCAAACATCATGGTGAGTTTGTAAACCTTTATTTTGGTATTTTTTCATGCAAAAAAATATTTGCATACACTACTGCTTATCCTATATGAGATTATGCATTCATAATCCAGGACACGTAGACATGCCATTAATGAATAAAAGCCTCATTCATTTTGAAGCCTGCATCTCGCGGTATATAAGCCATATGTCTGAGGGCTTGCTGCAGGCTCGCACTCTGCTACAATTCTGGTGCTATTCAATTGAACAAGCCGGCAACCGTAAACCATGCACTGATAGATAGCATTTCAGGGCGGGAACATGATTAATTAAGCAAGGCCTTAACAACCCATTTAGAACCAGCCAATAGAAAATGAGACCGACATCATTAGGTCAGTAAACTATGGAGGTTATATGTCAATCAATTAGCGTTTGGAGGTCCGATATGCGATCAGACTCGCAAAACCACAAAATACTAAATAATTAAAATGAATGCCGATACTGTTCTAGTCCATGTGGGTGGCCTGATATGTATTAACTAATTGATTCCCAAAATTTATATAACCCAGAAATTAAACATAAATTTTATTTTGTTTGCCGATTTGTGAGCTTGAGACTGTTGTGCAATTAATTCTAATGTCTTTCATTGCTTTTCCCGTCATTTACAGTGCAGTAGTGATTTTTTTTTTTTGCTGTTACAGCGCTACAATCAGGTGTTTAACCCCCTTGCGTGTTCTCTCTAGAACTCGTAGGATTTTCTTCTACATTTGCCGTTTACGGGTGTGAAAATATTTGTGGACTTGAAGAATTGTAGCAATTGAATAGCGATTTGCGATTGTAACTCTTGAGGACTTGAAAAGATCAAAGGCTTAGATGGGGTGTAAGTTACAGTTGTAACAACCGCAAGGATTTCAAGCCCGTAACATATAGCCCGTTTGCGGCTCGCAAAAAAACGCCAATTAAAAAGCAAAATAACTTACGGCCTCCATTACGGGCTACTGTAACTTACAATTGCTCAATTGAATGAGGCTCCAAGGGCTCTATTCAATTCCAAAATTTGGCGGAGTTACAGAGCGATTAAATTAGACGTGGCCAACATCCAAATCCGTAAACCATGCTTTTAAACGTTCCATTTGACATGATCACTAAAACATGGAGGTTAAATTTCAATCACCTATGGTTTAGAAGTCTGAGTTGCGATCGGACCCGCATTCCAGAAACAATGCGATATGAAATAATCAATAAATATAATATTCTAGTCAATGCGAGTTCTATCATATGTATTAACACATTGATTGCCGGGATCGAAATAACACGGAAATTAAACATAAAATAAATGATTTTTTATTGCCGATTTCCAGGCTTGAGAATAATGTGCTATTAATTTGAATACCTTACATCAATTGCTCTTTAATGAATAAATACAGTATTGTGTTTATATTTGCTGTTACAGTGCTGCGGACAGGACTTTAACCCCCTTGTAGGTCCTCTCTAGTTCCCGTAGGATTTTTGACTCCATTTGCCGTTTACGGGTTTAAACCCCAGTGCGTCCTTGGGGATCCATAGCAATTTAATAGCAATTTGCGATAGTAACATTTACGAGCTTGACAAATCAAAGGCTTAGCTGGGATGGAGTTCAGATTTAAATCCCCAGATCGTTTGCGGGTAGCTGAAAGAGGCCAATTTAATAGCCGCAACTCTTGAGGGATCCTTTACAGGCTACAATTTCTAGTGTCTAATTAAAACATCTAACTCATGTTGTTAGGGTCCTTTAACGTAGTTCATGCAAAGCTAGTTTTAAAACATTGCAAATATAATTTTGTTGCAGAATAAATTGTGATCTAATATCTAGAAAAACTACATAAAAGTCATTCTGAAAATGTACAAAATAAGCTTTTTGCCCCAACTAGTTTCCTAGTTAGTTGCACATTTAAAAGAATGATAACAAAACAAAGCTGTTTCATATTACTGCATATTCTCAAGGCTTCCTCCCCCTTTACTTCGTATAAGAGCCCAAGGTAAAAACTCAGCAAACACATTCATCTGCAGTATTGTTGGGTGTAAACTTCACATTATTCGTTTTTATATAGAGAGAAAAAAACTTTGATTCAATTATTTTTTTTAAATGTTCTTTCAAAAGTATGATAAAAAAACATGGGAATTAAGTAGAAGAACTGGGCCATTTTTGAGCCCACAATACAGTCTTGCTTTAATGGATTAAATAATTTTAATCTATACAGTAGGTAATATTAAGTATTTCATTAACTGAATGCTATCAAATGATTGCAATTATTACCTGTCAATCAGTCTTTCTGATCCACCATATAAACATTGTCATTATCCTTTTTAGTGAGTGATTACTGCAAATAATGTGTCATTACCAATAGGTCTTTGACTGTATTGTTTTTAGTATAAGGCCACGTGAAACTTACAAGCCTTATTAGAAGACCAAACCCCATTTTAGGAGGTACTTTTGCATCCTCTCCTCCCTAGTTTCAATCAGTTGACTCTTTTCTACTAGAAGTTCGCAAATGCCCCTAACCGGTAAATTTGGCTGCGGGTGTTTTTTTTATCTCTAAATGTTTAGATGCATTCTATTGCCTCCAGCTTGCAATTTACCTCCTTAAGCCTAAACTCATGAACCCTGCCTTTTTATGTTGGCTTTCAGGGGAGTGATAATATAATCTCACAATATTTAAGCAATTTACTTCTTAGACATAGCCAATGAAAATGAGTCTGTCTTCATGAAGTCAGTAAAACATGGAAGTTACCCGTGCCAATAAGTAATATTTGCTGATTGGTCTCGCAATCTATCAATCTATAATATGCATTAGATAATTTGTTATAGTCCATGTGGGTTTCATGATATGTATTAACCCCTTAAGTCCTGGGATCGATACATCTCAGAAATAACATATAAAAATATTTTTTAATTGCATATTTGTGGGTTTGAGACTGTTATGCAATTAATTCTAATGTGTTTCCATGCATTTCGTGCTTTAAAAATACAGTATTGTAAAATTGTACATAATGGAGAAGTATCCAGAAAGGTTCTGGTGGGGGAGCACATCCAAGTGCCAAACATCTGTTTAAAATCTAAATACATATCTTCTGAAGAAGCCGTATAGTATGTGAAATCCGTGGAGATATTTAATATATGATTTTACATGTCTAGGGTCCTCATTTAGTTGCGATACGGCCAATTGAATCGGGCTCTATATAAGCATATTTTTTTTAAAGAAGTTTTTAGTTAGTAAAGACCTTGCTTTTGGATAGAAGTTCACTAACTAAACACTTATGTCAAAAATATGCTCTGTGCTTATATAGAGGCCTTTTCAATTGGCGAGATCGCAACTGAATGAGGCCCCTAGACATGTAAAATCATATATTAGATATCTCCACGGATTTCACATACTATACAGCTTCTTCAGAAGATATGTATTTAAGTTTTATACAGCTGTTTGACACTTGGATGTGCTTCCCCACCAGAACTGTTCTGGATACTTCTCCATACTTCTTTTTTCCTTTATTCTTTATTTGTTTCTCTTTTTTTTTCCTGGCTCCCATTAAAGGACCACTGAGTGTATATACCAGGGTATTTTGAACAACTTCACTTGATAATGTGCAAAATATTTTTAGCAATTAAAAAATGCCACCCTTACTTTTTAACTATTGTATTCATATTAGCTTTACTTGGACAGCCATTTACTTTTGTCCCTGACATAATTACTCACCTGGGAACTCCATTCAGTTCAGTATAAGGACTGCCACTTTGAAGAGGCACTTAAAATAGGATTAAGTGCTGGTGATATTTTGCACATTTTTGAGTTACAAACAAACAATATTTCTCAATAAAAATCTAATGAAATAATAAGCCAATTCCACTGAGGCTATATGGGCTGTGAAGGCCCCAAAAAATAGAATTAGTTGGACACAAGAGACGTATATTAATGCTGCAGCGTGATATAATAAAGTAGAATTAAATAACAGCGCTGCACATCTGTATTATGTTACTGTGCAACTGTATAATATTGTTGTAGAGCTGTATTAGAAAAAGGTTTAACTGTGATGCGTTGTTCAGTCGTTTCCAACGCTCTGTGACCTCATGAACTGTAACAAACGTTATGTCTATGCTGATCCACTTGGTATTCATGGCAGAGCTACTGGAGTGGGTTGCCAGTTCCTTCTCCAGTGGGCCACAGTATACAGCTCCTGAATTCTTAGGTAGTCTCGCATCCAAGTACTGACCAGACCCAACCCTGCATGGCTTGAGGGTGGCGTGATCTCTTGGTTCCCTGAAAACAGGTCACATCGGTGAAAGCAGCAAATCCTAACCACTGACACTCCAGAACTGTATAATAATACTGTAGAACTGTATTATAATGCTATAGTGCTGTATAATGTGGCAGAATTGTAATACAATAGCACTTTATAATACTGCACAACTGTATAATAATACTGTAGCGTTGTATGATACTGTCAAATTTTATGGTGATATTGTACTGCTGTAAAATACTGTGGAATTATATTTTAATGTTATAGAGCTGTATAATGTTATGGACTGTATTATATTACTCTAGTTCTGTATAATACTTTAGAATTGTATTATAATGCTATAATGCTGTATAATACAGTCAAATTGTTCTCCAATGCTTTAGTGCTCTACAATACAGTTGTGCTCAAAAGTCTGCATATCCTGGTAGAAATCGTGGAATTTTGGCATTTCTTTTGAAAATATGACTGATCATGCAAAAAAATGTCCTTTATTAAAGGATAGTGATTATATGAAGCCATTTATTATTACATAGTTGTTTGGCTCCTTTTTAAATCAGAATAATAGCAGAAATCAACCAAATGGACCTGATCAAAAGTTTACATACCCTTGAATGTTTGGCCTTGTTACAGACACACAAGGTGACACACACGGGTTAAAATGGCAATTAAAGGTTAATTTCAATTTTTTTAATTGCAATTAGTGTCTGTGTATAAATAGTCAATGAGTTTGTTAGCTCTCACGTGGATGCACTGCGCAGGCTAGATACTGAGCAATGGGGAGTAGAAAAGAACTGTCAAAAAACCTGAGTAACAAGGTAATAGAACTTCATAAAGATGGAAAAGGATATAAAAAGATATCCAAAGCCTTGAAAATGCCAGTAAGTACTGATCAATCACTTATTAAGAAAATTATGTGATCTCTTGATACCAAGCCATGGTCAGGTAGACCAAAAAAAGATTTCAGCCACAACTGCCAGAAGAATTGTTCGGAATACAAAGAAAAACCCACAGGTAACCTCAGGGGAAATACAGGCTGCTGTGGTTGTTTCAAGGAGCACAATACGACGATACTTGAACAAAAATGAGCTGCATGGTCGAGATGCCAGAAAGAAGCTTTTACTGCGCCAATGCCACAAAAAAGCCAGGTTACAATATGCCACGACAACACCTTGACATGCCTCACAGCTTCTGGCACACTGTTATGTGGAGTGACGGGACCAAAATAGAGCTTTATGGTCCCAACCAAAAGGGCTATGTTTGGAGAGGGGTCATCAAGGCCTATGATGAAAAGAATACCATATCCCCACTGTAAAGCATGTTGGTGGCTCGCTGATGTTTTGCGGGTGGGGAAGGGGGGGGTGAGCTCTAAAGGCATGGGGAATCTTGTGACAATTGATAGCAAGATGAATACAGCACGTTATCACAAAATACTGGCAGACAATTTGAGTTCTTCTGCACAATGGCTGCGCATGGGACACACTTAGACTTTCCAGCATAACAATGACCCTAAGCACAAGGCCAAGTTGACCCTCCAGTGGTTACAGCAGAAAAAGGTGAAGGTTGTGGAGTGGCGATCACAGTCTCCTGACCTTAATATCATCGAGCCACTCTGGGGAGATCTCAAACGTGTGGTTCATGCAAGATGACCAAAGACTTTGCATGACTTGGAGGAATTTTGATGAATAGGCAGTTATACCACCTGCAAGAATTAGGGGCCTCATAGATAACTATTACAAAAGACTGCAAGCTGTCATTAATGCTAAAGGGGGAAATACACAGTATTAAGAACTAAGGATATGTAAACTTTTGAACAGGGTCATTTCATTTTCTTTTAAACCTACAGTTGATTATGGATCCCACAAGAAATTAAAGAGATGTGTTTTGCCTGCTCACTCATGTTTTTTTGTATTTTTATTTTTTTATTGAAAGGTATATACAATGATCCAGCATAATAAAGCAATAGATAACTATTACATTCTAGATTTTCAATAACATAAATGCCTTATGTTCGGAACTTTAGTATACCCCCCTACAACAGTAACATTTAAACGAAAAAAGGAAAACTTGAACAAAAACAAAAATTAAAAATACAGAAATTAAAGAGAAAAAAAAACAGTTAAATAAATAATAAATAAATAGATAAATAACAAGGGAGATAAGAAGAGAGCTAAGGCACCGAGATATGTCTGTATATTCATAACTATATGATTCATTATCAGTACTAAAACTCCAAACGTAGCAATTCTTCACATGAAGATTAGTTACTTTTCAGTAGTGTCAAATTTAGTATTCATGCTAAGTTACTTAGAGAGTCTTCTGTTTTTGTACACCAACATCCACAGTAATGCAATTCTTAACCTTTACGGCTAAGTAAAATATAATTACCTCTTGTTCAGCAGCTCACACGAACCTGAGTTTCCAGGACCCTCTCTCTAGCCTCCTCCGCCCCAGGTTTTCCCCTTCTTCACTTTGGATATCTTTGCAATCTCAATCAAATCAGATCAAATCAATGGCGTGCTAAGAGACGACTCTAACCAGGGATTCCAGATTTTATAGAATTGTGGAATTGTGTCTAAGATAGCACACGTTATTTTCTCATTTATTGATATATAATTCACTTTCTTAATAACCTCCTGCAGATTTAAAGTGCCCGACTTCCACTGGCTGGCAATGTGTACTTTAACAGTAGCTGCCATTATTTGGAACAACTTGTTCCGGCTCGATGATAAATTTGGAAGTTCAATCCCCAACAAACAGGACTCCATGGTTGCCGAAACAGTTGTTTCAAACAATGATGCATTGAGTAGTGCTAAGTCTTTCCACATCTTATGGACCACCGGACACAGCCACCAAGTGTGAAATGATCCCCTATCTGTTGGCTGCCCCTAAAACAGTTACTGCTTACTCTGAGGTCATATTTGTGGAGTTTATTAGGGGTACAATATATCCTCTGGAGGACTTTGATAGATGTTTCTAGGTGTGTATAATTAAAGGTTACCTTACTTAAGTTCAAGAACGATTTTTTGCCATTTTTTCCATTCCCATTCCTCCCCAAGCTCTCTCTCCCACCTATGTTGGTTTCTCTGCATTTGTGGCTTTTGAAAATATCTCATATAAAGAACTTATTATTCCTCTAGCAAGTGGAAGGGTTTTACATGTTACAGAGAACCAGGAAGTTTTCGGAGGCCCAAATCTTTTAAGTAGCTCACTGACCCAGCTTCTTATCTTCAGATAATTGTAAAACTCCTTGGGAGGGAGGGCATATTTCTAGTCAAACTGCTCAAAAGTCATCAAGTGACCTTCCGTGTACCAAGAACCTGACCTGCCGAAGCCCCCAGAGGTTTACCAGTGCTTTGATGTCGTACTCAAATTCGCCCAAATTTCAGGGGAGGTGAGAACCGAAGTTAGGGGGGATGCATCTATATCTAGCCTGTTCTTGGACCTAGCCCACCTCCAAGAGGGTATAGTTAATTTTATTATAGGATTCTGATGAGATTTTGTCAGGCTCAGCCCCTCAGGTACCCATATTAGTATCTCCCAGCTATGAGGATGCATTTGTTGCTGTTCTAGAAATACCCAACCTGGCTGATGCTTGACTGAGTGCCCTAGTGGCAACTGAGCTAGTCGCACCGCCTTCAAATAGTCCCGCAGATTGGGGCATGATAGCCCCCCTCCTTCTTATGCCTGAACATTATTTTTCTGGATATGCGAGAGTTCTTATTTTTCCAAATGTATCTAAAAATACTAGATTGGAACCGGTCCAGTTCCTTCAGGGAGATCGGCATTGGAAGCGTTCTAAAAAGATATAAAATCTTTGGAAATATGTTCATTTTATTTGCCGCTATACGGCCGGTTCATGAGAGTGGGTAATTCCTCCATCTCAACAAGTCATTGTTCAGTTTTTTATACATAGGGGGATAATTTGTCCTGTACAGATCCGATAGCTTGGGTGTAATGTTAACCCCTAGATACTTTATATGTCTGGCAGGCCATGAAAAGGTATATAGAGATTTCAGGCCCAGGTTTAGAGCCTCTAATTTCCCCAAGTCCAGTTTAAGCCCTGATACTTTGCTAAACTTATCAAGAGCCGACATAAGTGCTGGTATGGAGGACCTGGGGTTTGTTAGGGTACATAAAATGTCATCAGCAAAAAAAGAGCACTTATAATTCTGCAAACCCACTTAAAACCCTTGAATTTCTTTGTCCGATCTAATGAGTTGTGCCAACTGCTCAATGGCAAAGGCAAATAATAGGGGTATCCCTGTCTCGTACCTCTTTGTATTCGAATCTGGGCTCTATGTTCACCCGGTAACCTCAGGTCAGCTATCGGGGATTCGTAATATGTTCGAAGTAGATTAACAAAATGACCCTTGAGACCAAACCTGTCCAGCACTTTAAATAGATATGGCCACTCAACCGTGTCAAAGGCTTTCTCAATGTCCAGGGCCAGTAAACACATCGGAGAGCTCGCCTTGTGAGCCAGATATTGGATATTTAGGATACGTCTGACATTGTCCCCCGAGGTACAAAACCTGCCTATGAGGTACAAAACCTGTCTGATCTTTATGTATGATCTCTGGTAAGAATCTGGAGATCCACGTTGCCATAATCTTAGCCAGCAATTTGATGTCCCCATTCAGTAAGGATATTGGCCGATAGTTCTTTACCTCGAGATTATCCCTACCCTCTTTAGGGAACACCACTAGGTCTGCCTGATTTAACTCTGGGGGCATACTTTCCCCCTTCAGAATTGCATTAAAGAGAGATAAGGGTTTAGTAAGCTTTCAAATTTCTTATAGTATAAGTTTGGGAAACCATCCGGCCCTGGGGATTTACCTATTTTGAAACATTGGATGGCTGTTCTCACTTCTTCTGGAGAAATATTTAGATTTAGATTAGATAGTTGCTGCTCCATAATCAAGGGGAGATCTATGGCTCCTAAAAAGGAGTCAAGGTCCAGTCCCTCAGTCTGCGTTCGTGATGTATATATCTGCTGATAGAAGGACTGGAACTCCCTTTATATGTCCCTCGGGCTATAGTTGACTTTGCTGTCAGCTTTTCTAATCTGGGTGACCCTAGATTGAACTTCTTTAGATTTTAGTCTCCTGACTAGCATCCTGTCCGGTTTGTTGGCTTTCCAATAATATAGATGTCTCGTTTTCCTCATTGCTTTCTCTGTATGGTATGATAATACCCCATCTAGTTCTAGCCTGACTTTATCAATTTGAGTACGTAACTTCCGATTTGGGCGGTGCTGATTAAGTTTTTCTAAGTTGTTAAGGGAAGCCGCCAGATGCGCCTCCTTTTGTTTGAGGGACTTAGGTGCTGAGCGGTGAGCTTAATACAACAGCCCCTTATAGAAGCCTTATGGGCTACCCAGAGCCAACCTGCCCCCGTCTCAGGAGAGTTATTCCATTCACAATACAGTTTAATATCCTCTGCCAGTGTTGCTAAGCTATTGGGGTCAGACAGCAGGTGCTCATTAATCCTCCAGCTCCTAAACTGGGATAAGCTAGGTCCCAGGGTTATTTTGATGACCATTATAGCATGGTCAGACCAGGGGCAGGGGGCAATGTCAGATTCTCGGACGCTATAAAAAAAAAGGGAGTCCACTAGAAACGTATCAATCCTTGAGTACGTGCCATGCTTGGGCGAATAAAATGTATATTCCCTACGATCTGTATGTAGGCCCCTCCAAGCATCTACTAAGCTTATTCTTGCCAATAACTGTTTAATTTGGCCCCGTTTATTGGAAAATGTAGTTTCCCGGGTGTCCCCCGATCTGTCTATTGTCAGGGTTTTTATGGGGTGAGTTTGTGGGGGAGTACAAAGAGATCAATGAGATTCTATGGCCCAAGACTACTTCAGAAACCAAAACATAGTGTCCCTCTTTATCTATCCTACTGTGTTCTATTTTGAACGGGAAGTCTTTGTGCATTAGAATAGCAGCCCCTGCCTTCTTAGTAGGTTGCATGGCCATATATATTGTCGGGTAATCTTTATGGATAATCTTTGGTTTATTTTCATGAGAGAAGTGGGTTTCTTGCATAAAAATAACTGAGGTCTTGAGCTGTCTATAGTACCTAAAAGCCTTCCTCCTCTTGAAGGGCGAGTTAAACCCTTTCACATTATGGGTAATAAACGTATATTCTCACCCACTCATCCTAATTTAGAGTCAATGTGTGCATGCAGTTCCTGTCTACTTGCTGTTTCTCGACCATTGCCATTTTCAGAGAGTCCAAGGACGGAGGGGGGCCCAGAGGGAGTCTGCTGATGCTGGAAAGTCTGGTCGATGTCAATACAAAGAAAAGCACAAATACATAGCATTAGTGTTACATTTTGTAGGAATCTATCTTTCATCAGAACCTTTATAAACATTATAGACCTAATCACTGAAGCTATATTGTGCTGAGGGCCTAAGCCTTGGCTACCTTCATTTGCAAATAAACAGCGAGCTGCATAATTTTCTATAAACATGGGCACCTCCGCTACTGGAGTCATTTTGATTACTGTTGACTGGTAACTGGTTTGTTGCACCAGCATATTTAGCTCTTCCCTTTCTCCATGGCTATTAGTACAAAAACTAAACAACATATCAACTTTTTAAAGTGAAACTGAGAATTTGTATATCTAACTCAGGTGTTCACTACTAGTTGTCAGTATATCTAAGGTTTTGACTAACGTAATTTTGAACTAGCTTCTTCTACGCTAATTCTCCTTCAGTCCAGAAACTGAGTAGAATCTTGTTGTTACTTCCATCTGCTGGGCTGGCTTTCACTCCGATCTTGCTATAGTCGAAGTGTCAGTGGTAAGTCCAGAGTCCCCTCTGCGTTGAGAGCTGCCGATAGTCTGGCTTTTGCGAATCAAGTTCTTGTCTCTGGAATTTCTAGGAGGGAGCGTATCCTCTATTTGAAGCTGTGGGCCTACTAGAGTCCATTGTCTTTTTGGGATAGGAGGAGCTGGAGGGCGGCCATGATCTTCTAGACTGCTAGACAGTTCTCCAGTGTGCGGGTGGTGTGTGCAGTGCCCTGATAGTTAAAGGTAAGAGCAAAAGGAAAGTTCCACCGATACTGCAGTTTATGCTGCTGAAGGATTGTTAAAGCAGGCTTCATCTGCCTCCTCCTGTCTAGCGTGTTGGGAGACAGGTCCGCGTAGACTTGCAGGTTGGAATTGTCAGGGCCTTTGACAGTCTCCATCTTCCTAGTCTCTGCCAGTAAAAGATCCCTGGCCTGTTGCCTGAGAAATCTTGCAATCACATCCTTGGGGGCCTCCGGGTTTCTCGTTTCTCCAAGAGCTCTGTTAGCTCGCTCAATCTCAAGGACCGTCTCTGCCTGGTGGGGGAGTATTGCCGTAAAGGTCTCCTTCAGCTATGCCGTCAAATCCTGAGTATCCCTTGGCACTCCTCGTATTCTGACGTTATGGCGGCGCGACCGGTTTTCCAAGTCTTCAATCTTTTTTTTTTTTTTTTTTTTTTTTTTTTTTTATATTTATTTTTTTTCCAGACAAAAGAATACAAGTACAAAAACAGAATGTAAATACAAAGTACAGAACAGACAAACAATCACAATTCATAACACACTTCTGATAATACTCCTTCTTCCTTCCTTTCCCCTCATGTTTTCCTCTTAACGGGGGAAACTTATACCTCCAGACCAGATTTAAACATCATATATATATATATATATATGTACACCTATATATATATACATATATATATATATATATATATATATATACAGAAAAAGAAAATATTACATCTGTATCCCCTATATTATCACTTAGCTTCTTTGAACCCAGGGCTGTGAGTTCTGTTAGATACTTTGACAGATCTTAGCTCCTCTCTAATATTTGCATCTATAACTATGGCTTTTCGCCATCCCCCCACCCAAAATTAATTCCAACATTATGTGAGAGAGTTTTCCACTATATAGGGACCGGGGTCTACCCTCTCTTTCAGAGAAAGGTCTATTATTCTTTATCGCTTCTCTTTCTTAACTATCTGCCTTCCTACATTTTCCCTATATTTGTGTTTTCAGTAAAAACGTCTGTATATATAGGAACAGAAATTTTTCCTTTTTTACTCATACCTTTTTTCCCTTTCCTATGAATTCAAGGTATGCCCCCGTTTAACCTCGTTATATTTACAGAATATTTGACTATTATCTAAAGAAAATAAGAGAAGAAAAGGCGAGAAAAAGAAACACATACACCATTCACACTGTACCAGACCGATGACCTACCAATAAGTTGTTGCTGGAGAGTTTGGGTTCCTAATCTACCTATTATATGATTTATAGTCTTTTCCTTGACTACTCCCTTTTTTTTTTCCTTCTCCCCTTCTACCTCTTTTATAATTACTGAATTATGATCCGTTTGTCTATACTCCAATAGAACTTACAAATTTATCCCACTTCTGCCAAGGGAAGCGGGTACCTGTTTCCATCAGCCAATTCTTGCCTATGGGATCAATAATCTCTCTATTTTCTCGTATTGCTGCCACCAGCTGTATTCTTGACGGAACATGGGTATTTTTCCATGATTTTACTATCAAACTTTTAGCTACTAACAGAATGTGACATATCAATATACCATCTGAACCACGGAATTCCTCCAAATTCCTATGGAACAGTACCAATGAAGGGGAGCACCTAATTTCTTGAGCTAATATTTCTTCTATTAATTGACACGCATCTATCCAAAACCTGTTTATTTTAGGGCACTCCCACCACATATGAAACGATGTTCCCAACTGATTACAGCCTTTCCAGCATGTTCTTTGATTTTTTGGGTCTATTTTATTCATACGTTCAGGAGAGAGGTACCAATTATTCGAAAACTTAAAAAACATTTCTATATACCTTGGTAGACCTGCTGCTTTTTTTACCATTCTTAAACTTTGGTACCATACCATCTCTTCAAAGGTTTCTCCCATAATTGATTCCCAATACATCAAACCTGAACTTTTCCTCAGTGAACGGTTCTCATTTATAATTTTATTGCATTTCGAAATAGTTCGTAAATTATCTCTTTTTATCACTAGATCTTCCATTTTAGTTGTTTTTAAATGTTGTGAGATCCTGTAACCGCAGGCTACTAGTCTTTTTTTAATACACTCATATTCTAGCCAAGTCAATCATATCATTTATATCTCCGAATTTCCTACTCATCCTTTGTAGGTCTATAAGTTGTCCATCTTCAAACAGTTTTGCTGTGGGTGTGTCACCCTTGATTTTCAGAGATGTAATTATTGGGTTAGAGCCCCCACGTTCCAGTGTATCAATTGGGGCAGCCAGTGAGGGAAGATTAATTAGCTGCATGGATAGTCTATTTCTATACCAAAATTTGGTTATGGAAACCAAATTCTTCGGGAGATCTCTAATCACCGTCTCATTCAAGCTAGGTAGCCACAGCACGGAGTGGATCTTAATATTTCTTAATAAGGCCTCCTCGATTTCCATCCATCTAGGTTGTTCCTTTATCAAATTCCAGCTAATAAGATGTGCTATACAAATTTGTTGGTAAATATCTAATATACAGGGGCAGTTTAACCCACCTTTCAAGTCTTCAATCTTGTCGGTCAGTTCCATAATAATGTACGAGTTTTGATCGATGGCAGACCGGTCGTGTTGTTGCGCCTCTCCAATTTGATCCACTATTTCTTCCAGCATTTTCGTCCTTTGCCCCAGCTCCTTCAGATCATTTTGCAGCGGTTCTATTGCTTTAGTTAAAAGCTGCTTGATTGTGGCTATGGATCTGGGAGAGAGATCAATATGTTGCTTTACTTTTTTAGAGTGTCTTCCTGGTCTGACGATTCTGAGCATTCGGAAGCAGAGGCTATTTGAGACGTAGGTTTGGCTACCTTAGGTGAGAAATGTTCCCGGAGGCCTTTTGCTGAGGGGCCCCTTTTACTTTTCTTCATGTTGTAGAATAGCGTTTCACGTGCTCCAAAAAACCTGTGGTGTCCTCCTCCTATCCCAATTGTTTGTGAGTAGCTTAGAAAGGTATAGTTAAAGATGTTGCATCACATCTAGCAGGTAAGCTCAATAGTTATGCTCAAGCAGTAGATTGATAATGACTACCATGTTAGTTAAACCTCCCATTGGGCAACCTTTACATCTCGTGGATTAGCAGTTTTTGATTACAGGAAGACATTCTCACCATGTCCGGGCCCTACTGAATTTTTTAGGGAGCGAATGAACATCCACTTTTCCGATGTCTCAGTAGTACTCATCAGCTTCTACCGTAAGCAGGTCTGTAGAATTCAGCCAGTAAGGCTCCTAATTTGCACGTAGATGAAGTTTTGCTGAATAGTCACAGGATAGTGGCGTGGAGCTTCAGGGGCCTGTAGCAGACACCACTCAGTTAGCTTTGTATAGTAATGAGTTGCAAAAAAAGCTGAGCCTTTTAAAACAGGGAAAAGTGAAGCCACAGATTTGTGTCACTGAGTCTGCTAGACTGTCAGGGCTAGCTAAAGTTGCAATGTCGCTGGTCCAGATGAGTACACACAGCCCCTGGGTCTGATGGTATTAGAGTCAATCAGTGTTTTGGTAGGGGTTGTGAAGGGTGGAGAGTTTTGGTAGGGCAGCCCTTTTGGCCCAGTGTCAGCTCTAAAAGGGTGTCTTCCAGCCCATTTAAGATGGAGATGAATTTGCAGGGGTTCAGGGAAGGTGAGGATACTATGGGGCCAGCTCTCCTTTTGCAAATATTCTGTTTTGGCCTGTGGTGGGATTATTGACGGGAGTTTCCCAGACCTAGGCCTCAGGCCTGCCTCGTAGTGCCACAAGATGGCGGCCGTCTGGCTTCCCGCGGGCTTCCCCGCCTTCTTGCCCACTTCTGCCCTAGATTACAGGCCTTGCAGGGCTCAGTAGGTCCCTCCGGTCACCCCCTGTAGGTGTCTCACCCTCTTCTGCGTCCAGGGGTCCCCCTGATGTGGACGGGCCCTCACCTCCTGCGTCACAAGATGTTGGCCTCCTCTCCTCTTCGGGCCCCCACCCACGCCTCTCCTACCTCCTCCCCCGCCTCCAGTGCCTCCTCGAGTCCTGTGCTGCCTCTGGCTGATGATCGTCTTTCCCCGGCGGAGCTCCCCGTTCGGGATCGTGTGTGCGTGCCCTGCTCTCTCCTCCGTGAGTTCGGGGTTTCAAGTTGGGGGTCGGGTCTGGTGCCCCAATGGTCCCCTGATGTAGAACGGGGGATTTTAAGCCCTTTTAGCTTCCGCAGGGCCCAATCTGCCAGCCTGTACACGGAGCTCTCCCTAAACACGTCCGGTAGCTTTACTCTCATGTTTTTTTTAAAATGATACATAGATTACCAATTCGCCAAGGCTATGCAAAACTTTGAGCACAACTGTACCATAGAACTGTATTATAATGCTGTACTGTGGTAAATTACTGCAGACCTGTATAATAATAGTTTAGCTTTGCATGATACTGTACTGATAACTGCATTACAATGCTATAGTGCTGTATTATACTGTAGAACTGTATTGCAATGCAATAGTGCACCATAATACTATGGATATACTAAGAAATTGCCCATCAAAAATGACGGGAATAAAATTGTAAATCTGGCAATGCTGTTTGCTACACAATGTGAGAATTTTGGCCCTCAGAGCAACTTTGGCTTTCATCGCGAGCGCCGCGCTGAGCGCCTCTGGCGCTCATCTCATTGCGAGCCTCTCCCCCAGTGTACTTCAACTTTCCTGCTATGCAATGATCACCTTCGGCGCTCATTGCAAGCCTCTCCCCCTGTGTACTTTATAGGCCTCGCGCTTGAGCACCTTTGGCGCTCATCGCAAGCCTCCCCCCGTGTAGTTTAGGGGCCTCGCGATTAGTGTAACTTTTGGGTTAAGTGTTACCGCCTTGGTGTAAGCGTTACTGCACCAAATGTTACTGGCTTGGGTTAAGTGTTTCTGCCTTCGGCCTCGTTTTCATCCTGTTACTTTTTTTCGGCCCCATTTTTCTCTTGCTTAGGCATTTTCGATCGTGAAAAAAAATGGCAAATATGCCTCAAATTCACTTGCAACTTCACTCACAGGCTCCCTGGGCTGTGTGTCAGTGTGTAAGTGATTTTGAGGCATAATTGTGGTTTTTGGTGGTCTTTCCAGTTGCGTGGTTAGGGCGATTTACATGCTTCGGTCCTAAGTCCTACGGGGCTTGTAATTCCAGTTGCATGGTTTGGCTGTTTTCTGTGCTTTGGTCCTAAGTTCTACGGGGCTCGTGATAAGCGCCTGCGGCGCTCATCGCGAGCCCTGCAATGAGGCGTCAACTGCTCACCTCGCTTCGCAATTATTTAACATTGTGTGACCAACATCGCAACGTGACAAACACTGACAACTATATATATGATAATATATGGACTATAATAATGCTATAATAGTAATAATGCTATATATATATATATTCACAATATAATTATTTAAGTTTGTATTATAATATTTTAGAGCTTTACAATAATACTGTATAACAATGCTGTAGAACTATATTAATACTTATAATTAGCCTTAGAAGTAAATAATAATACTATATAGTTCTATATAATCATGCTATAGCAAGGTAGAACTGTATAACAATACTGTACAATAATACTGTCTAACTGTTTAATAATTCTGTATATTTATGCAAAAATGATGTAGGCAATATTGCTGAAGAACTGTATAACATGATTCTGCTCTATAATTAAAATAAAAATATTTAATAGTGTTTATAAGATTATGTACATGATAAAAGCTGCACACGAGATATTGTGTAAAAATACATTTTATTTTGATAACGTCTAGCTTCCTAAATGTAATAGGTGATTCTTTAAGTATAATGTGAGTGTTTAAACGCAATTAACTGCTGTTATTGTTAATAAAAGAGATTTAAGGTCACAGTAAGCGATTGAACAAACCGCACTAATAGAAAAGAACTCTCCGGAGCCTTCTAAACCGGAGAGGACGTACAAATCACAGGCACTGAAAATCCATTCTGCATCCAAATGAGAAGAAAATCCATGCACATCAAGAGGTTCATTAAACATAAAAAGTTTGCAAATGCCACTTATGTTTGTTCAAATTCTTTTAAACGAGTCAGTATATATATATGTTATAAAATCAAAAACGTATTTCCTCCTCAGGTTTCTTAGAAATACAGTCATTGTACTGCACTCTGGGAGACATGAGCAAGGCCTAGTTAGTATGTACACATAAGGATTTGGACACAAATCACATATTAAATATAATGATCAGACACATACCACTTCTTGGGGGGATAACCAGCTACAGCGTTTATTGGTTAACTCAAAATGACGTAATAACCATAAGAATAAATATATAAACATATCCAGAGACAGTACACCCTACGACCTGAACCCTCATCCAGGGCCTACCGTGATGGAACATCCTTACCACCGTAGGGTAGGATCTCACCCATTTTACTACTGTCCCGGCGACTCCCCTCACCACCCACCACGGAGAAGACTGCAGAAAACCTTATGCCGTTTCGACTCCCCCCAAAAAACGTGGCCAGCCGCATACCCTGCTAAAACAATGAGCTCCATATGCACTCATAAAATTGAGCCCGCCTATGATGATAAAACTATTAGCCTCTGAGCTACCATTGCTGCAGAGAAAAATAACTTCAGAGCAAAGCTAAACTTGAATCTGAATGCTTTCTTACAGGCCTTAGCCACTCTTTCTTTTCTTTTTTAAACAGATTACAGACAAGTCATGTAAATTGACCTATGAGGCAAATACAACCGTGCCTGATCTTTTAACCTGCAATAAAACGCTGCCTGACAGGTATGTTACCAGGAACGTTACTACCACCTGGATCAGTACCAAGGTAGGTAGTGGGTAGTGCCACTCGCTACCTCCTCCTCAGACTGATGTCATTACCCATCCCAGGAACAAACCAATTGTACTTCAATCTGAACCGGGGCCATGACCAACTGTGTGCCGTGATTGTCAACTGAGGCAAAGCTCCTTCATGGTCAGGTATACAAATAGCCAATGACATCACAGTACTCGACCTTCCAATTCTTCAAAGCCACAGTCTCCAAAAAGCCTGTAGTGCTTTTATAGTTGCTGCTTTTGCACCAAGCGAGTGGGTACCAAGTTCCGATCCGGAAGAGGCCCAAACGCTGCTTGCAGCCTCCAATGCTGCAGAATAATGATCACAAAGAACCAATCCTATTTCAAGACGCAAAACCAACTGTGCGTTTGTCCAATAAAGCCGCAATACCAACGAAAGGAGAAGCAATCAGTGTGCCCGGTACACTGTAAACTACCTCCCTTCCACTTCTTCAGTATTGGACAGCTGCGGCCACATGGTCACATGATCACCTTGGATCCCAAGACCAAGCACCAGAGGTCACCATACCTTGTATGTATGCCAACCAACCTCTCACTACCAGCAGGCGAGCGGGAAGGAGAGATGGCTGCACAGAACCGCAAAGCTTCACACTGAACACCGACTTCTTTCCAGAACAGTGGTATCTCTGGCCCTTCGGGAAAAGGCTACTAGTTACCTGCCGTCCCTTTGCCATACCTCCTGTTAAAACTTTGATCCTCTTGTTTCGGGTTACATGGTCACATGATCACCTTGGATCCCAAGACCAAGCCTTGTCTATATACCTTGTCTATATACCAACCAACCTCTCGCTACCAGCAGGCCAGCGGGAAGGAGATATGGCTGCACAGAACTGCAATACTTCACACTGAACACAAACTCTTTCCAGAACAGTGGTATCTCTGGCCCTGCGGAAAAGGCTCCCATTTGCCTACCGTCCCTTTGCCATACCTCCTGTTAAACCTTGATCCTCTTGTTTCACCAAACATTCCTTCGTCAGGTCCTACAACCCGGTTCGTTTCTGAAAGGTCATGGCTGCTACCTGATGCCCCAGCTTCGGGGGACACCTCCTTCGGGCCTTGGGTTACCACGAACCCCCAACCTTGCCAATTCACCCTTTGCGTACCTACACGCATACCAAGCAAACAAACTCCCCATCCTCACACTATGGCCAGCAGTCTGAGGTGCGCACATAAAAAGGACCAGTCGGCCATCCTGTCCTGAAACCTGGTACCTGCATTCCTTTACGCTATATGCTCCCTTATCAATAATGAGCCCAAGTGTTTTCGACATGTAGAACTGCGCGGGATGATAACTGAGAGTAAATGACCTGCACTACAGCCGTATTATGTGAACAACATGATTTACTGTTCCCGCAATCTCCCGCCGACAAACAGTGCATAACTCTTGAAGGATTTCCGAAACCAAGTACCTTGTAGCCCAGACACCATCACCATAGCTTATGATACACCTGAGAAGCCTGAAGGATGAAAGAGTAATTCAACAGAAGACAAAACAAACTGTCCCTTTGAGTCCTCCATTATATGAGACGCACCTACCAGGGCGATGAGAAGGGGAACATTGACCCCCAAAGATGCAGTCCAGTAGCGAGTCAATCCTCTGAGGATATCTAAGATACCCAGGCTAGACCCAAGAGAGGTTACCTCTCATTCCGACACTTTGCAGCAGGGAAAAAGTGGACCAATCCGCGCTATAACCACCACTATATTTGCCGGAACGCCACACAACGAACAATGTACAGAATCCCACTATCAAACATAAACTAGGGGTAAGAAAAAACTGCTACACCATGACTAGGACCCAGCACGATAGGGAAGATGACAAACAAAACACAATGAAGAGGCACCTATGGCACAGCAAATACCATGATAAAAACGGTAAAATTACAAAGTCGACATTCATAATGACCACCTGAGGACATTCCACCAGTCAGGAAACTATACCACTTAGCACGTGGCTAGCAAAGAATACTATAACACTAATGAAAAGAAAGGAATTAGGGACTCCCTCAAAACCTAAAATCCCGGTGGACACCCATGTGAAGAGGAATAGATCTGGATGCCGATCCCAAGCTGTACCCGTCAGCTCCAATGACATAACTAATATATACATATCTGAGCAGGGAACCCCAGAGACTAAATACAGTGCCTTGCAAAAGTATTCAGCCACCTTGGCATTTTTTGTGCTTTGTTGCCTCACAACCTGGAATTAACATGGATTGTTTGAGGATTTGCATCATTTTATTTACCGAACATGCCCACAACTTTGAAGATGTTTTTGTTTTTATTGTGAAGCAAACAACAAATAGGACAAAATAACAGAAAAATGTGCATAACTATTCACCCCCCTAAAGTCAATACTTTGTAGAGCCACCTTTTTGCGGCAATCACAGCTCCAAGTCATTTTTGATAAGTCTCTATGAGCTTGCCACATCTTACCACGGGGATTTTTGCCCATTCCTCCTTGCTAAACTGCACCAGCTCCTTCAAGTTGGATGGTTTGCGCTTGTGAACAGCAATCTTTAAGTCTGACCACAGATTTTCTATTGGATTGAGGTCTGGGCTTTGACTAGGCCATTCCAACACATTTACACGTTTCCCCTTAAACCCCTCAAGTGTTGCTTTAGCAGTGTGTTTGGGGTCATTGTCCTGCTGGAAGGTGAACCTCGGTTCTAGTACAGGTTTTGCTCAAGAATATCCCTGTATTTAGCACCATCCATCTTTCCCTCAACTCTGACCAGTTTCCCAGTCCGGGCTGCTGAAAAACATCCCCACAGCATGATGCTGCCACCACCATGTTTCAGCGTGGGGATGGTGTTCTTTGGGTGATGTGTTGGGTTTGCACCAGACACAGCGTTTTCTTTGATGGCCGAAAAGTAAATTTTTTGTCTCATCAGACCATAGCACCTTCCGCCATACATTTTGGGAGTCTCCCACATGCCTTTTCGCAAACTCAAAACGTGCCATTTAGTTTTTTGCAGAAAGTAATGGCTTTCTTCTGGCCACTCTGCCATAAAGCCCAACTCTATGGAGAGTACGGCTTATTGTAGTCCTATGTACAGAAACTCCAGTCTCTGCTGTGGAACTCTGCAGCTCCTCCAGGGTTAACTTAGGTATCTGTGCTGCCTCTCTGATTAATGCCCTCCTTGCCCGGTCCGTGAGTTTGGTGGGCGGCCGTCTCTTGGCAGGTCTGCTGTTGTGCAATGTTCTTTCCATTTGGTTATGATAGATTTGATGGTGCTCCTGAGGATATTTTTTTATAAAATAACCCTGACTTGTACTTCTCAACAACATTGTCCCTTACTTGTTTGGAGAGTTCCTTGGTCTTTATGGCAGTGTTTGGTTAGTCGTGCTTCTTGCTTAGGTGTTGCAGCCTCTGGGGCCTTTCAAAAAAGGTGTGTATATGTAATGACAGATCATGTGACACTTAGATTGCACACAGGTGGACATAATTTCTCTAATGTGACTTCTGAAAGTAATTGGTTGCACCAGAACCTTTTATGGGCTTCATAACAAAGGGGTGAATATATGCCAATTTTCTGTTTTCTATTTCTAAAAAATAGTTTTATGTATATATTTTTTTCATTTTACTTCACCAACTTAGACTACTGTGTTCTGAACCATCACATAAAAATTAGATTAACAAAACATTGAACTTAAGGCTGTAATGTAACAAAATAGGTAAAAAGTCAAGGGGGGTGAATACTTTTGCAAGGCACTGTACATGTATATGTCAAACTCCCGTCTGCAGATCAGGTCGGTAGGCTAGAGTCCCTATGGCTATAATACCAAACGCCACACACCTCTGCCTATCCTCTGGAATTGACCACACACCTACCCTAGACCCACATTAATGAGTCTGATTGAAAACTGCGCCAAGACTGTAGTGTAAAGGAAAATAAGAATAATTAGAAACAATAGAACACTGAACATAAAACAAAAACTTGTGCACTGTCGCACAAGAAGAGCATTATAGGGAGATTGGCCCTATAACTCCTAAGGCCTCTCTGCTTACCAAAACTAACCCCTTAGGACAGGTAACCTGACGTGAATATATAGGCTTATAGCCCCATTCGCCAGGCAACTCCACAAGGTCGGAAAGCTGAAAACTATAAAGCAAGCTACTAACAAGTGCTGAACATGGTGCAGTTGTTGAAGATACACCAAATACACTTTAATAATAACCTATAAATACTCCCAAGTCCGCAAGTTCTAAACGGGCGCAATATTTTGAAAAAGCACAACGGACACAAATCCTATGCTCTCTCAAGCCCATAATTGAAACATTCAATTATAACAAATCCACTTACGTTCAACCCCGAAACCCGAAAATGGAGAAGCCAATGGTTGCTAGAGAGGACCCACAAGGGGATAAAAGTAAAATTCGTAGCATTGTAACTGCAAATATAAACACACTACTGTACAAATCAAGAAAGATTGCTTAATTTCCGCGTCATACCAATCAAGATACATAGAATGGAACTCGCATAGACTTGCATATCATATATATGTCTTTATGAATATTGCTTAATGCAGGAAAGCTGAACTGCTCGTACACCGCAATTAAACCGGTAAGACCTATAAATCTAACGCCCATTTTACAGATTCCTCTAAACATGTTACTAAGGGATGACTGATTGAACATGTATATGGCCGTAATCCAACGGCGCGAGAATGGTTTACGGGCTTGCGTCTCCGACCTATTAAATTCATTCAACGTGTGAAACCGTAGCCCGTAACGTAGCCCGCAAGGCTTACGGCTATTAAATTAACCCACAAATGGAGGCAAAAACATTACAGCCTCCAAATAGGACCTGCAAAGGGTTTACAGAAACTTTCTCAACACTGTAAAAGACAATATAAACACACCACTGGACTTTAAAATATGGAGAAAGCATGGACGGACATTACAATTACACAATAATCCGCCAATAAAAAAAAGACATTTAAAAAATATTTTATTACATGATATGTTGGAAGGGTCATGCATATGCCAATATGAAAAGCCATGCTGAAACATGCATAAAGCAATTAAAGACACACTACCTGATTAAATTGCAACACAAAAACATGAAACTGATGCCGTATTAACCCTTACTCACTCACAGAGGCTCTAATGTGGACCCTGGAATATATATATGATTGCATATACATCTCGCTCATCACATCTACTTTGGGAAAACAAATAGTGGCCAAATTACACCTCCACGTCACATACATCAAGCACCAGGGGAACATTTTATTATTTGTTGTTCAGTCCTTAACTCGTGTCCGACTCTCTGTGACCCTATGGACTGCAGCACATTTAGCTAGGTCACTGCCTGTGTTGTTCCACAATGTTTGCATGCCAAATATACTGGAATTGGTTGCCTGTTGTTCCTCTAGTGGACTGTGATTTGTCTGACCTCTCTGCTATCACCTGCCCACCTACACTGGCCCTACATGGTATAGCTCACAGCTTCATTGAAGTAGACAAGCCCCTTCACCACCACTTAGCAATGCTGAAGTGCTCCAGGGGAACATACAGCACACTAATTTACTTTAACACATCAGAAAGGGCTGCAAAAACATATGGAGGCTGTGCAGAGGCACAGGGATCAACAGCCAAGTCACCTCCATCAGGGGTAATCTCCGCTAGGCCCATCCTGGAAAGTCCCACACCATTGCTGGTGGCCATGTGCCAAGATATATACCCATTCCCATTTGGTGACCTCCCATTATGTTTTGTTATTCATCAATTTACATTAGTGTGGTGTATGTTCCCCTGGTCCTCTTTGGATTGTTAAGTGGTGGTGGTGAAGGGGCTTGTGTACCTGAATGAAGCTGTGAGCTATACCATGTAGGGCCACTGTAGGTGGACACGTCATAGAGGTCAGACAAATCACAGTCCACTAGAGAAGGAACCGGCAACCCACTCCAGTATCACCTGTCATATTCCTATCAAGCCCTCAGGGAAATGTTGATACCCCACAATATCACTAATTGGATATTTGCATGTGTATTAACCCTTTATGTTGCTTATATATGATATATATATTATATGATATCTAATGCTATTATGACTATTATTTTTGTTATATGTATTGATCTGTTGCATAGTAACTAGGGCTCATTAGTTTACATATATAGGAATGTGACACATATGTGATGTATGTGGATGTCCCATAACCCCAACCATTGAAAACCCACTGACATGGTTAGAACGGTATAACAAAACTTTATTTCATACACAGAGCACAATCAGAAATTGTCAAGACTGTGCAATAATATCATGGGTGAAGTGTGGGTGGATCCCGGGAGAGCAAGAGGCTTGGTGGAAAAAGGGGATACCTACAGGGGGTAATGTCATAGTCTAGAATAGGCATGATGCATAGCACCTACCAGGGTCACATGTGGTCACTACACCACTGCAACCGGAATCTGATGAAGAAGGATCATCAGAAATCACTCCATTTTATTGAAGAAACCATTAATGTGCATAGCACTTACAACTTGTCTAGATCTGCTCAATGAAACAGATGAATCGACCTCTGGACTGTGTAATCCAATACAGTTTCACACATGAAAAGCTGTGTGGTGACAAAAAAAATCACCAAAAAAGTGGTAGACTAAAAAAAGGCGTAGGAGGATAAAAAAAAACTAATCAACATGCATGTACAGTGCTAAATACTGTAACTGTAACAATATACTAACTCACCTGATTCCCATCTGCAAGCATCTGCAAGCATTACTAACTGTTAGCTAGGTCTCTGGATAATCAGAAATATGGTGCAAATAGCCATTAATACGGAGAGGACACAAAGATGAGCAGCCAGATTCACTGTTACTTACATCAGACCCAAGGTCCTGTTCTCAGACTGATATTGAGGTCATCATCATGTGCTTTACCAGTGCATATATTAATGCTGGCTGTCATTAACATGCCATTGTGAGACTTTGCAAGTCCACCGCCATAGCAGTATTAGTCTACATTTCAGCTAACAACAATCATGTCTGAGATATCTGGCTTTATAATGGCTTTAAGATTGGGGGCTGTCATTGAAGGAATGTCTACCTGAGATGCACTGGGAAAACATTAAACCTCATACATTTCCTCCACAATGCTTGCAGATGCAAGAGATGGCTTCATGGACCTGAACTGTACCTAAAAAAAAAAAAAGACAAAACCTTTAAAATAAGGCCTTAAAAATCATAGGGACTGCAGCATCTCTTCTCAACAGCATTCCTTAGTGATATGTTCTCCCCCTCTCCCTTCTCTCTCTCTACATTCTCTCTTTCTCTTCTCTCTCCCTTCTTTCTCTCTCTCCCTTCTCCCTCTCCCTTCTCTCACTCCCTTCTGCTTCTCGCAATCTCCTTTCTCTCTATCTCTATCTCCCTCTCCCGTCTATCCCTCTCCCTTCTCTGACTCTCCCTCCTGCCTCTCTCTCTTCTCCCTCTCCCTTCACTTTTTTTTCATTCTCAATTACTATGCAGCTTTGTAACTTATATTGAAACATCCTCTACAATGGCGCATTTGTCAGCATAACTCAATGGCAGAGTAAGGCCCATAGGCTAACCCTCACGCTAAAGCTGCAGACAGAGTAGCAGTCTAAGAAGGAAACCACCATTACACAGTCATGTAAATATAATATTAATGCCTTTATGTTCCGACTTGCATACCTTCTAATGTTATTTCATTACCTAGTTTAGAAGCATGTGATGTTTTTACCAAACCACAGAAGACCTTTGAGTCAAATCTCATTGCAGCTACATAAGACTGAATGGAGATCTCTGTACAATGTAGGTGTTTTAGCTGCAATAAAATGCTTCTGTATTTGATATCACCTCTTCTCTACAAAATAATGTCCTTTTTAACACAATGATGAAGTTTGGCAGGGCCATCCCTCAGCCACTGACATGGCCAGGAGCCCTTGTCCACTTAATACTCCTCAATATCTAAATGACCGACAGATGATTACTTACTGAATTTACTGTACTGTGGCATTTACTTATCAGCAAGAACAATCTCTGTTGAGAAATGGGTAATGTCAACAGCTTCCTTAGCAGCCTTGTGAAATCTTATAGATTAATGATACTGTTACTCCGTATTTCATTTCACCTTGTACCTCTGCCATGTAATATTCCAGTCAGCAAATACATATGGGACACAGGGCAGCGAAATGCCCAAAACAAGCCAGGGCGGACGCCAGGAATGTCCACACACCGTACTCCTGAAATAAACCACAAGTTTTATTCCACCAGAACATTGAATGCATTTCAAAGGCAAGCTAAATATTCCTTCTGAGCTCTAAACAAAGGGATAATAAAGTAAAAATGTCATGTTTGACGTTCTGCAGGAACAACACTCCAGAAAGGGAAATGCTCTGACCAGAGCTGAAACCCAGTGTGCAAATACAGAAACTTGTGTGCAAATAAATAATCCCAGTGTACAAATAGAGAAACACAGTGTATATATATGTGTGAACGCAGAGTACATATGCAGAAATCCAAAAATCAATGTACTTGCCATCCATTGTAAAGGTGCAGGAACCCAGAGTAAAGATACATAAAACCAGTGTACAAATACAGAAACCCAGTGCATTAAAGCTACCGTATATACTCGAGTATAAGCCGACCCGAGTATAAGCCAAGGCACCTATTTTACCACAAAATACTGGGTAAAATGAGTGACTCGAGTATAAGCCGAGGGTGGGAAATGTGCTGCACCCTGTGTCCCTTTTGTGCCTTCTGTGTCCCCCTCTCTCTCCCGTGTCTCTTCTCCCCTCTCCCTTCCCTGTGACTCTTCCCACCTCTCCCTTCCCTGTGTCTCTTCCCCCCCTCTGCCTTCCCTGTGTCTCTTCCCCCCTCCTCATTCTCAACCTCCCTCCTCAACCCCACTCCTCAACCTCCCTCCTCATCATCCCTCCTCATCCTCAACCTCCCTCCTCAACCCCCTCCTCCTCAACCCACCATACTCAACCCCCTCCTCAACCTCAACCCCCCTCCTCATCCTCAACCCCGTCCTCAACCTCCCTCCTCAACCTCAAAACCCCTCCTCATCCTCAACCCCCTCCTCAGCCTCCCTCCTCATCCTCAACCCCCTCCTCAACCTCAACCCCCATCCTCAACCTCCCTCCTCAACCTCAACCCCCATCCTCAACTTCCCTCCTCAACCTCAACCCCCCCATCCTCAACCCCCTCCTCAACCTCAACCCCCCATCCTCAACCCCCTCCTCAACCTCAACCCCCCATCCTCAACCCCCCTTCTCAACCCCCTCCTCATCCTCCCTCCTCATCCTCAACCTTCCTCCTCAACCTCAATCTCCCTCCTCAACCTCCCTGCTCAACCCCCCTCCTCATCCTCAACCTCCCTCCTCACCCTCAGCCCCCCTCCTCATCCTCAGGCCCCCTCCTCACCCTCAGCCCCCTCCTTAACCTCAACCCCCTCCTCAACCTCCCTCCTAAACCTCAACCCCCCATCCTCAACCCCCTCCTAAACCTCTCTCCTCAACCTCCCCCCTCATCCTCAACCCCCTCCTCAACCTCCCTCCTCAACCTCAACCCCCCCATCCTCAACCCCCTCCTAAACCTCCCTCCTCAACCTCCCTCCTCATCCTCAACCCCCCCTCATTTTAACCCCCCCCCCTCATTCTAAACCCCCCCTCATTCTAAACCCCCCCCCTCATACTACCCCTCTAAATACCCCCCCCCCCCCCCCCCTCCCCTCACTTACCTGCTCCGGCCTCCGCTCCTTCCGGGTCTTGATGTGGCGCGCATGTTACGTCACATGCGCGCCACGTCATTAGCATATACCGGCTGCCGGCACCCGGTATATGCTAATGACGTGACGCGCATGCGCGCCACATCAAGACCCGGTAGGAGCGGAGGCCGGAGCAGGTAAGTGAGGGGAGGGGGGGTGGGTAGTATGAAGGGGGGGGTTAGAATGAGGAGGGGGGAGGATGTGGAGGGGGGAGGGAAAGAGACACAGGGGGGTTAGAGAGACACCGGGGGGTTGAGAGACACAGGGGGTAGAGAGACACAAGGTGGGGGGTAGAGTGACAAGGGGGGGGGGGGGGGAGTGACTCGAGTATAAAAAAGGGCTGAAAAACTCGGCTTATATTTGAGTATATACGGTATAAGGAAGTCTCCCTGCTTTTAACTTTTCTAATCTAAAACATCCACTTCTGGATGGCTACCTTGTCGTGGTTATGGGGCTTGTGTACAATGAAGCTGCGAGCTGTATAATGCAGGGTCACCCAAGATGGGCAGGTCAGAGCAGAGAGATCAGAACTGGCAACCCACTCCAGTATCTTTGCCATTAAAACCTTATGGATCAGCACAACCAGACACAATAGGTTACTGCTGTGCTGCGGTCCATAGGGTCACGGAGCGTTGGATCGACTAAATGGCTAAGCAACAAAAATCTAACACATGCTGCTTATATCAGAAACACAGATTGCATTGATTCATTCTATACAAATACAGAGATATTTTATTTAAAAAATAAAATGTGGTTTCCACACTGTCAGAAGTGACTATATAGGCATCTGGTACCTACCAATAGAAATTCTGTATTCAGGTATGCATTCTAACCCTATACTAACTTCAAGCCAACAGTAGAACAATACAGAAATCCACAACAGCAATGTTTGAGCTCCTCTTTGCTTCCTTGTGGTTGGGAAAAAAAGACTACACATCCCACGATGCTTTGCAGAGACGGACTTCCCAGACATTGCAACAATGTTATAGCTGCTTGTGATTAGCCAAAACGAATTATGAATTTCATGCTAATTTAGCCAGGATTTTCAAGGGGCATTCCTTGTCAAAATCATCTGCTGGAAAACTGAATACATTTGCAAACATTAGGGTAAGTTTATTAATGTTTATTTTGGGATGTTTTCAGGCAAAAGCATTTTTTTTCATACACTAAGATTCTTCTCTATAAGATTTATTCATAATCCATGAAACGTAATAATGACTTTAATATAGAACCGAGAGTAGAGATGTAGAAACCTGCAAAAGTCCAGTGTACAGATGTATGTATGAGGCTCAGTGCATGAATGTGGCGGGTGCACTGCTAAAGTTTCAATGTAAGTTTTAAAAGCTACATTGTATTTAATTACTTTTATAATGCTAACCAGTTATTTAATAAACAGAATAACACCAAATCTTTATTTACTTAAGATGCACTTCATTACTGTGCATGGTTTGTAAATAATGGATAGAATTATAGTTCCCAATCGGTGCTCATCATTGAAGACTTATAAATAAATATATAAATATTATAATGGTTTTTAGATCATAATAAAGTGGGATTGCTGAGTTACCAATACAAATTGTAATGTGTTTGTTAATGAAAATGATAAAATGCAGTGTTCTATGTAAAGAACTGTGTTTGTTCATGTAGCTCTTTACACAAACAACCATTGGATGCAATTATGTATAAGATTAATAATTAATAACTGAGAAAGCAAGAGTCACCAAAACACCTGCTGAGCAATAAACTGAATGGCTGTGTTACTGCAAATCTCCATATTAGCTCTTCAACAGATTTGTTTTGTCTGCTTTATAACATAATGAAAACTTTTTAAACTCGATGAACCCTCAGCCATCACAAAAACCAGCATCGGAGACAAGAGAATCTCAACGGCTTTGTTGATTCATTCGAATTGACAATGTCCATACTCACCACAAGCTTTTCTCTCTATACTCAGTAACCACTGCACCTTACCTTCCCCTACCCACTTACTTCTGATCATTGTTTCCATGCCCACTATCATCCATTGTTTCATTCCATACTCACTCAATGTTACATGTTCTTTCTCCTAATCCACTCACTATCACACATTGTCTGCATACTCATATTGTCCACCACACTCTCAGTATCCATACCCTCTAACTATAACAAGAACCATTTCTCTTTTCCTACCCACTCAACACTTCCTTTTTTCCATACCGACTCATCTCGACTCTTGCCAATTCCACCCTATCATTTCATATTAAACTTTCTTATTCCACTAACCAATATCAATTTTTCTTTAAGCATGCTCAACACCACTATTTCTCTCCACTTTCATTGTCACCCTTTCTTCCCATTCCAACTCACAAACACTCTTTCTCTCTAAATGGAGTAGCTTCCTCCCTTTATCTCTATAGAGACTCACTATTTATCATCCTCTTCATACCTATGCACCACAATGCTCCCTATACATACCCAATTACTACTAACCATTCACTCCATATCCACTCACGACTCTTTCTCTTCATATCCATTCAGCACACATTTCCTCTCCAAACCCTCTTACCATCACTCTTATTCACAATATCCGCTCACCATCACTCTTTCTCCCCACACTCTCACCACCACTCTTCCTCTCTATACTGACTCGCCATGACTCTTTCTCTCTATACCCGCTAACTATCACTCTTTCTCTCTATACACACTCACTATGATTCTTTCACTCTGTATATCTGATGAATAAACCTGTTTCATAGAATATGCAAATGGGACAAGATTTGGACATATTAAAGCATTATTTTATATTAAAGAATGCAATTGATATTATTAAAGATATCGCTAATTCTATATTTACCTACTAATGTGTTAAGATAAGTTGAACGAACAGCACCATTAATTGGAGGGCGGAACTGGAACAACTATTTTGTACCAGGCTTTTTTAGCAAACCTGCCATATCAGAGTTACTCAAAAATAAGATTATTTTGCATCAACAGAGCTTTTTTTTATAGCCATGGCGCAGATAGCATAAAATTACTATTTAGCTTTGCACAATGGACAAACATACTGGCACCTTGTTGTTGTATTTAACAAAGACTCCAGTTTCGAATAAAAACTCAGGAGCCACTATCAATCCAGTCAGTCATAAGCTTTTGTTAGATTACTTAGTTTTTTATTTAGATGCTTACTATGAATTAGCCAGTGATCAGAATGTGGGGGAGCAGCAATCACATATATAGTTGTGATAATTACGAATTGGCAGTCAAGCCAGGTCCAAAGTTTTTTCCCACTTTGAAGTTTGTTTCCCACTTTGAAACAATTGGCTGGCTTTCAAGGAGGGTTTTTACTGTTTGCCTTCCTCTGGATTCAATATATATTTCGTTTAACAGTTGTTAATCTACAAGTTGCATGTTAAAAAACATTATGTCAAGTCTACAATACTCATTAATACAATGTTCAACTGTTCTTACATTAAAATGTTACTACTTTAAAAAAAAAAAAAAAGGTTAACAGTTTGTCACCAAAAAGTTGCATGTTAAAAAAATAAACATGTTTCATATAATAATTGTACTTCTTTAGAGATAAGAAAAAGGTTACAAGTGTCAAATATGCATATTACAGACAAAACTGAATTACAAACATACACATTTAATTGCGGTCATTTTTTGACGGGCAAGTCGCTAGTCATATATATAGTTGTCAGTGTTGGTCACGTTTGCGATGTTGGTCACGCAATGTTACATATTTTGAGCGAGGAGTTCAGGCACACGGCTGCGAGGCCCATGGAACTTTTAGGCTGCAATGAGCGCCTTTGGTGCTCATTGTAGGCCTGGTGCGCCTTCAGCACTCACTGCGACCCCCACAACACTTTAAAACAGCCTAGACATGAGCACAAAAGGCGTTCATGTCAATGGCCATGGTAAGCGCCGAAGCTCGTAGCACTTTGCCGCTCATCACGAGTCATGCAACACTACAAGTTTAACGGCCGAAATGTATTCAAAGGCGTAACTCCAAAAAACACCAAAAAACACCAAAAGCTTAAAAAAAAATACTTACACACTAACACACAGAACAGGGGGAGAGCCAGGGAGCCTGTAAGTGAGGTTGCAAGATAATTAGACCCATATTTGGCATTTTTCTACAACCAAAAATTGGCTAAGCGAGGAAAAAAATGGAGGACGGAAAAAAGGAAAAATGATCAAACAGCATCAAAACGAGGCCAAATACAGTAACACTTACACCAACAACGCCAGGCACGTGGGACTTAGAAAATAAACAACGGCAAACCCAGTAACACTTACGCAAGCAATGCAAGGCATGCCACACTTACAAAACACACAACGCAGAAGCCAGTAACACAGCCGAACAACGAGCAAGAGTCAATGGGCTGAGAGACAGAGGACAAGAGACATAGGGCAGGGAAATAAGAAAAAAACAAAGCCAAAGGCGCTCATTGCAAGCCACGTGTTGAAAGCCGAAGGTGCTCAGGCGATGAACGCCAAAGGCGCTCAGCGTGGGGCTCACAATGAGAACCAAAGGTGCTCAGAGGAGGCACAGCATTGCATTGTGTGGCAAACAGCATTGCCAGGCTTCAAATTTTATTCCTGTCATTTTGGACGTGTAATTTCTTAGTAATAAATAAAAGGTGGTGTTCTAAAGACATTTTGCTGATTATAAAAACAAGTTTTTCAAAGGAGCCTATTGTAAATATGGAATTTCAGTGGTCTTTGAATACATAAATAAACTATCACTTGTGGTTAAAGGACCACTATAGATTGTTAACATGAGCAAACTGTTTTAGAATGTTTTAAAAAAATAGATAAAATCCTTTCATTTTTATTTTTTCCTAAAAAATTTTTATGCTCATGACTTACATTGTTGTTAATGTTCTTAGTTTGTTACATATTTCATAAACGTGAAGTTTTTTTCCAATCTACAATGTTCCTTTACGCAATGTCTTGTATTTTTGCTGATTTTACATGTACTTTCCCTGCATGACTTTTTATAAACAGAGGTGAATTGAGTTCAGTGTGACTTACCATGTGTTTTTATAACAGATTCAATATTTCAGGTGCCAGCAGTGACATTACTAAATCTCAATAATAAATCATCAGTGTTTGGAGTGAAACATTTACCTGTGGTTCTTGCTCTTAAAGGGTCATAGTTCATGGAGATTCCTACTCTCTAGATTAACTTTGCAGCTTTTACAATGCTTACACATTTATTTCCTGCATGTGATCCCTTATCTTATCTCACAACTACATTATATTTTAGCTCTTTGGCCTATGGAGTAAAGATGTGTTAAAATTAGATCTTCCTAATCTTCAAGGAGCACTTTAAAGGAACACTGTATGAAAGGTTGATTTTTTTTTCTAAATCATACTTCCCATGCATGCAGTATGCCAAAATAATAAAAACTTAGCTTTTTATTATAAAAAAAAAAAAAAAAATTTGCAGCTCTTATCAAGCATTACATTCCCCCTTTGCTGCTGAGTCACTCTAGGAGGCTGTTATGTAAATTAGGGGGGTGTACATGGCTGTACAAAGAGCTCACTCACAGAGTCTGGAGGAACAGAGTACATGGAAACATGCCCCCATAGAAACCTCATAGTGTGAATCAGCAGCAAAGGAGGACTGTAGTGCTTGACCAAAGTTGCAAATGGAGTCACATGGAATAGAAATTAAATATTTTGAAAATAAGTAGCTTTCATTTTTTTAATACTTGCCATTCTTTGCTATAATGTCTACATGGGGAATATGTCTGAAAAAAGCCCCAAACTTTCATATACTGACACAATAAATCAATAAAAACACTCTGCACCATCACAGAGAGAGCTTAAAATTAAACGGATGATGTACAAACCTTTTTTTTTTTTCATTTGAAGCTCTTTTCTGTTTTATAGTCTAAAATTGATATCACATATAATAGTTGTCAAACTACGAATCGTCGTCACGCTTTGCGAGCTCGTGAAGCGAGCTTGCAAGAACTGTATCCCTTGCGGAAGGTGGAGACTTTAAAGTCGGCTGTGTTTGTCCGCAAATGCGGACCCCCCTCATGCACGAAAAATACGACCATAATGGCCGAACCGCATGCACCTAAAAAACGTTAAAACACACCAAATACTCACAAAAAATACATAAAAAGCTTACCCATAGCAAGGGGGCATCCAGGACCTCTGAAAGTAAAGTTACACCTCCATTTAAGTCCAAATTATCAAGTTCAGACACACGAAAATCCCCTAAGAAAGAGAAAAAATGGCCCGCTAAAAAAAAAAAGAAAACGAGGCTCAAAGCCCAGCCACGTACAACTTACCCAAGAAGGGATCCGAGATAAGCTCGGAAACCCGCATTAACCCCATGGGATCCGAGATAAGCTCGGAGACCTGCATTAGCTCCACATTAACCATCGCAGTGGGTGTCCCGATCGCACGCGATCGGAGACCCCCGCAGCAATGAAAATTCAAAATTCATGCGTTACGGGTCCTTAAAGGACCATAAAGGTCCTTAAAAGACCCGTTATAAAAAAAAATATACACTATCACGCATGGGGCTCTGTGTGTTGTTTTTTTTTTTTAAAGAGCGCGGATGCTTCCGGGGCAGAACACCAGGAGGCCGGAGACCTCGTGGGCAGGTAAGTACAATGTAGATTTTGTTGATTTTACTTGGTTTTATGTTTATGTATGCGAACTAATGTAATGGTTTTTTTTTAACAGGTGCTGCACCGGAGAAGCAAAGATGGAGGACGTGACATGCTGGAAAGGTGAGTAGAATATTTAGAATGTTTATAATGTTTATTTATTTTATGTAAACGTGTTGTAGTAATTTTTTAAATCTTTTTTACCCTAGGTTGGTGATCTGAAGAAACATCTCAAAGGTAAGTGGTCTTAATTATTTTATTTTAGCTTAGAATTCGGGTTGCTATATAGAGATAGCATGTATTGTATATTAGATAAATAGGGGGATGTATGTTAGATAGATAGTATTGTATATTAGATAGGGGGGTGTATATTACATAGGGGGATGTATATTAGATAGGGGGATGTATATTAGATAGGGGTGTATTGTATTGTATTTAATTGTATTTTATTGTATTTAATTGTATTATATTGTATTGTATTTAATTGTATTGTATTGTATGTATTATATGTATTTCCTGTATCAGGTTTTTTTCTTTTCTGTAATGTACATTTTTTATATTTTATGTAATGTAGATTTTTGATTTTTGATGACTTTAGTTTTTTGATTTCTGTAATTACAGTGGTGGGGAGGGGGTTATAAGAGGGTAGGTAGGTAGGTAGTGTAGGTGTTAATAGGTTAGTATAGAGGGTGTTTAGTTGATATTTAATGTTTTATTGGGGGGGGGTATAGTGCAGTGTAGTGTTTATACTTAGTGTCATGATGGTCCTTGAGGACCATCATGGCACTTATGTAATTAATGTTGGGTTGTAACAAGCCCATAATGGTCATAATATACCCTTATGGGGCTGATGGGGTTAAATAGAGGCTTATGATGGTCTGGATAGACCCCCATAAGTGACCGGGTTAAAATGGTGTAGTGCTTATACTTTGGGTCATGAGTGTCCTGGATGACCCTCATGGCACTTATAGTGTTATTACATGAGTTCATTAGTGTGTTAGAGGGGTCTATATAGTTGAGGCACACAGTACACTCACATTGTGTGGCAAACAGCATTTCAACACTTTCTTTTATTGACCGTCATTTTTTGACGGGCAATTCGCTAGTATTTTATATTTGATATATGTATATATTTATTTGATATATTTTTTTTAACTCTCAAACTGTTGATTTAACCTGACGATTGTCGGGCATCTCTGCACTGCAAGATTCATTGATCTTATAGGCACAATCCTTTAGTTTACGAACAAAAATCCCCTCTAAATGCTCATATTTGTCTTTACTGTAGTAAATAATTCCATGTGTTTCCATTTGACTTTTGAATGTCTAAAGAATCCAAAATTGTGAAGCTTGCAAGTTTTGGTTGCACCAGTGGGAGTTTATTTGGCATTTGCATGGTGCTTACAGTGTTTGGTCCTTGCAGATGGGCAGGCAGTTGAATGAATAACTAGGCTATTTCGAATCTCTAATAAAACAATGAAGTATGCATCAATTTTGAAAAGTTTGTTCACTGAATTTCAATGCTCTGATGATGTTACAATGTGATGCTTCCATAACTGAATATTTTATTTTATACTAGCGACTTGCCCATCAAAAAATGACGACAATAAGATTGTAAGGCAGGTAATGGTGTTTGTTTGCGACATTAATTTAGTTGGTGCTCCGAGATCCTTCGGCGCTCATTGCGAGCCTCTCGCTGAGAGCCTTCGGCGCTCATTGCGTAGCTCGCAATGAGCGCCTTGGGCGCACATTGCGAGGCTGTTGGTTGTTTCTGTGCTATGAGCAGTGTTGGCGGTCGATTTTGTATGCTAATGAAATAATTAATACATGAATAAATTAATATACTTTACCTATTTTGAAGTAATATATGCAGGAAGCATTGTATTGAAGAGCTGACAATTTGTTTTGATGTTGCTGCAGCATACAATGTGTGTTTTCACTATTGTGGAGCTGTGGAGCAATTTGTGCAGTGTGTAGTGTAAATAGTGTGCGTGCGCGAGGGCAATCCGTTAGGGTAGCTGTGTACTTCCGCATTGTGTAAGTTAGTGTTGGAAAATGACGCCTAATGTGTGTGCTACGCGGCTGTGGCTGATTTTGCGTCCTTGTTCTTGGACCTCGTACGTCTTTTTCGGAAAATCTGTATCTGTTTCGTGGTGTTTTGCGTGTTTAGGGTCCTGTAGCCTTTTAGTTTTTTTCGGCGGCCATTTTTTTTATTGCTTAGGGGATTTTCGGGTGTCTAAGCTCTTGAATTTCTACTTAAATTGAGGTGTAACTTCCCTTTCAGAGGTGCTGGGTGCCCTTCCCTTGCTGTAGGTAAGCTTTTTATGTGTTTGTTGTGTTTTTAATGTTTACATGTGCGCGGGTTTTGGGCGCTAAGGTCTTATTTTTGCAAGTTTGTAATTTTTTTTTTCTAAGTCCCGCAGCTCATATTTGTGGATGCTAATTTCGTAAATTTTGCGGTTTAAGTCCTGTCATAGGGATGAGCGCCTACGGCGCTCATCAGCAGCGGAAGTAGCGACAAAGGCGCTCCTTGCCAGCAAATGCGGCCCTCACTTGGCAACAACTTTTGGCAACCCGCACTGCTGACAACTATATATGTGATTCTTATATTAATATTTATATCTGTGATGTTGTACAAACTGTAGTGATTCTCAGTAGCCCTTAGTATAAGGTTTTCTGTGTTTGTTTTTTCTGTCCTTCTCGATTTCCTCTTATCTCTATACAGCCTCATATCCTTGCTTATCTGTTTCGCTCATATGTCATATGATTAGAGATCTGTGCAGTAATTTTCCACTGACTTTAGGTCAAATGGAGATGCTTGTGCAAAAAAAAGAATCTTTCAGATTGATGATCTTACATGTGAAATAACTGCTTCTTCTGTTCGTAAACTACAAGTGAAAAGGAAGCAGTGTAGAAATGTGAATCACACATCTTCAATCAGGGAGGAGAGGGGGTGTTTTGTGCGGTGGCCCACCCAGGAAGGGGGGCCCATGCTGCTAGGTCATTTATATGCTGATGTCTGTCATCAGGGGAGGGAGAATCAGGGCTCTATGAACTGGGCACATAGATTTCTGATGGCATTGTAGTCTTCAGTGTTATTTAAATGTTATTAAAATGCATTTTCTTACAATAGTCTTTCATTTAAACTTGCAATATTTAGTTGTCAATCAGCCAGTCTGATCCTTCCATCAAGGACTGACTGTTTTGTCTGTCTAATGGGGACATTATTGCCAGATATTACTGATTGCTTGGGAAGAGCAGAATTGCTGATTGGCAGATAATTATTACAACATGAAAGATTACTGTAAGAAAATATTTTTTAAATCATTAGATTTAGGAAGTACATATTTTTACCTATACTTTTTAGTTATCCCATATCTGAAAATTCCATTCTGTTAATTTAAAGTACCACCAAACAAAAAAAAAAACAATTATAAAAATTGCAGTGCATTCAACAGGACTAATGAATAAACAAATCATGTGAGATTTTTCCTAATCCACAGTGACCCTTTAATTTTGCTGCACTGCAGTGAAACATTGGGCTACAGTTTTCATTATTATTATTATTGATTATTTGTAATGCGCCAACATTTTCCATAGAGTTATACATGGGTTAAGTAAAAGAAACACAATATTAACACATGGAAAAATAAAGGGTCCTCTCTTTGAGCTTAAAATCTTGGGTGCATGGTACTTTTTATCAAAGCACCTTCCAATATTGAAAATTCGCAAACTTACAATCTGTGAGTTGTGCTAATCAGTGATAACAAAAAACAAACAAATGTAAGTTGATAACAAATTAACACACTTGTCCTAAGACAAATTATACTACTATAGTAAGATAGAAGGATATAAATGGGGGACTCTTTATTTATTAGGGGAGCAAGACAAATAATTATTATAATAACTAGGAAATTGCCCCTCGAAAATGACAGGATTAAAATTTTAAGGCTGGCAATGCTGTTTGCCACACAATGTGAGGCTTTTGGTCCTCGCAATGAGTGCCTGTGGAATGGAAGACAGTGAAGAAAAAGAATGGGTAATGTGAGAAAGAAGAGGTTAATGTGAGAGTGCAGTTGAAGAAGTCTTGGAAATTAGAAAATAGAGATGGTGAGAGGTGAAATGGATAAAGATTGAAATATATTGGCTACTTTTGAGTTACTTGAGTTAATTCCATATCTCTCTTGCAGATTGTAAATTGTGATCACAGGCTAAAATGTCAATGAGCTATAGTGGAAGAGCTCTTGTAGCTGAACTGATACCAACACTTTCACTGAAAACATAATTCAATCAGTAACAACTGTAGTCATTTATGTGTGTGCTGTTTATTTCTGCAATACATGCAATATTTTTGGTGTCCATGTAAGCCTACATTCCAAAGCCTTCGGCTTGTAGAGTGCAAGCTCTGCAATACAAAGACTCAGCCTGCCATGGCTTGTCCATATATGGTGGTGTTTATCAGTAAAAGGGCGCTGTTGCTTTTATTCTGAGAGACTTTCTAGAATAAGATGTTACCACTTGTTGGTCTAAAATACAATAAATATTCTTTGTGTAATGTTATTTTTAAATATGGCTCATGGCATATACTTAGAGCAATTAATAAATAAGTTACAACTTCCTTGATATTCTCAGTTTATTTGACATGAACCAGATGCAAGGAACAGAGCAGAATAACTGGAAAATATAAAAAGACAGATTCATGTGCAACAGACGGTCTAATAAAACATTGTCTATAGAAGTTTGGCAGAAAGTATAAATATGATATATAGAGTTATTTAATGAAAAGTGAAAACTAAATCAGCTTTCCTGACCAGAAAATAAACAAATGTAGAGCAGAATGGCAACACTCTTGGCCAGTGGTGTTATTTCTGCCTAGGGCAACACCTTTTCAGAGGCACCAAAGTTTATTTTTCTATTCCGAAAATAATTGCGTAATAATTAGGTGAAGGATGATTATGTGAGGGGGTGTTTACATTTGCAGTTATAGTTGCCATCTGCTGATTCTGAGCATGTATGGGGAATGGGCACATAGAAGCGTTATTGAAACTGTGTTAATTTAATTATCTTTGTATTGTACTATTCTTGTTTGCATCCCACCCCTCATACCCCTCACACCTTTTCAGTTGTTCTTAACAAATTTGTTCTGCTTATATTTACTGGATCTGACCTCATCTGCTTTTCTCATTCCAGCAGCACCCACCATCTTAGATCATAACAATTCCCTTCCCTGGACTTTGCAAATTGCAACTACTCTCTCTGCCCTACCTCCCTGCCCCACACCCACCCGCCCTTGCATTCTCTTAATTTATAGAGATTCACATGACTTGCACCTGCTCAGCCAACACCACCTGCTAAAAAAACAACAACAAAAAACAAAACAAAAACATTGTCATAAGACTTTTAGCTACTCACCTACCCCAGCCATTCTGATAAACCTTATCACACTCTTTTCCCTGCTCCTGAATCTATATTACTACTACTATCATATCTTAGTATAGTAATTCTTCCATCCACAAGCTTCTAAATTTTTTTCCTGATCTTACACATTGTCACAATGCTTTCTCATTCTTTCCTCTTTCTTATAACCTACTGCCTCTCTCTCTCAGACTCTCCTTTGCAACCTCTCTATATCATGTCCACAACAATATTACCATCTCACCATCCTTGCTCTCCTTTTCTCTGCTACCACAAGCTCCTCTCCCTCCAGTCACAATATTATCCCCTCCCTAACACTCACAAGCAGAAACAGCACTGTAAGTCCCATCTTCTCTCCCTTTCACTCCTCCTTCTCCTGGCTGTGGGAGATATATCCCCTAACCCAGGCCCTTCAATCATCTACACTTGTTGTCAGCCACGCTCTGGTTGAAGGCCAGCAAACACCCGTAACACCCAGAATCTGATATCCATCACGTCACAAACCTCCTACTCTACCTTTCTCCTGTGCCCTCTATTCACTACCAACTCCCTAAATCTACTGGCTCTCACTGAAACCTGGCTCTCATCCTCAGACACTGCCTCCCCTGCAGCACTCTCTCATGGTGGTTTTAACTTCAGCCACACACCTAGACCTAGGAGCAAACAAGGTGGTGGTGTGGGTGTATTGCTTTCCACTCGCTGTACATTTCACCTCATACTCCTGTCCCATCCCTCCAATTCTCATCCTTTGAAGTTCATACAATCAGCCTCTTCTCACCTATCTCTCTATGTGTAGCTGTGATCTATCGCTCCCCAGGCATTTCCTCTCAATTTCTTGACCACTTTTCTGCCTGGCTCCCTCACTTTCTCTCTTCCAATGTTCCTTCACTGGTACTTGGAGATTTTAACATTGCTGTTGATACTCCCACCTCCCCAGCAGCAGCCAAACTGCTTGCGCTCACCTCTTCCCTTGGCCTCTCACAACTAACAGATTCTTCAACTTATCATGCTGGACATTCTCTTGACCTTATCTTCACCAGTCTCAGCACAACCTTCTACCCAGTCATCCATCCACTCCCTCTATCTGACCATCACTTCCTAACCTTCAACCTCACCATCACAAACAGAAACCTGCTAGCACTTGACCCTGATCAGCTCTCCATTATTATCCAACCCCTTCTCAGCCCCATATTATTATTTATTATTATTATTATCTTTATTTATATCGCGCCAACATATTCCGTAGCGCTGTACAGGGGTTTAGTACATGGCAAAAAACGAACTTAACACCTTATAAAGAATGGAGGGCCCTGTTTTTGAGCATATAATCAAATGTACATAGTGCTTGTTTCCAAGACACGGACACACGATTGAAAACTCGCAAACATCACCAACCTCAACTGCCCTGACACGGCCACCTCACTCTACAACTCTACTCTCTCTTCCACCCTTGACACTCTGGCCCCCATAACCACATGCAGACTCCCTCACTCTCATCCACAACCATGGTGCACTACACAAACATGATACATCAAGAGGTGCCCCGCTTTGCTGAACGACTATGGAGGAAATCACGCATTTCTGCACCCTCAACCTTGCCAATCAACACTACTTCACATCACTAATATCAACTCTGTCCTCTAACCCCAAGCGTCTGTTCACCACTTTCAATACTCTCCTCCGCCCACCACCTACAGCTGAAGACTTTGCCAACCATTTTATGCATAAAATTCAAAACATTCGCAATGAACTCTCCTCTCATAATGGTTTACACCCTCCACCCTATCAACTAACCAACAACACCCAGTCTCTCCCTTCCCCAATCCCACAGCCACCATGACCTGCTTTGACCCTACTACAGATGATGGTCTCCAGCCTGCTATTAACCACTCACCTCACTACCTGTCCTCTAGATCCTATTCCATCTCAGCTTATCCCTCCCCTCTCAACCACACTAATCCAAGCTCTCACACACCTCTTGAACCTTTTCCTAAATACTGTCACGTTTCCATCTTCTCTAAAACATGCCATAATTACACCCATCCTCAAAAACCCCTCATCTGACTCTGACGCTACATCTAACTACTGCCCTATCTCTCTACTTCCCTGGCTTCCAAACTGCTGGAACGTCTCGTCTATAACCGCCTTACCAACATTTTCCTCTAACTCCCTTCTTGACACCTTCCAATCTCGCTTCTGGACACAACTTTCCACTGAGAAAGCTCTCTGTAAAGTCACTAATGACACTGCTCTCTCGTAGTTCTCATCATACCTACAAAATCGATCATTCAGTGTCTCCTTCACTGACACCTCTTCTTCTACCTACCCCCTGTCTGTTGGCGTATCCCAAGGTTCAGTCCTAGGCCCCCTCCTCTTCTCCATTTACACATCCTAACTTGGTACCCTCTTACACTCTTTTGGGCTTCAGTATCATCTCTATGCAGATGGCACTCAAATCTACCTCTCATCACCATATCTATCCCCCTCTCTTCTAACACACGTTTCCTACTGCCTTTCTAGTAAATCCTCTTGAACGTCCACCCACCCTCAAACTCAACATGTCTAAGACTGAACTCCTAATTTTCCCTCCCTCTACCACAGCATCAATTCCTTACATCTCTCTCACTGTCAACATCAACATCATCACTCCCACCTCCCAAGCCCATTGCCTTGGGGTTCTACTGGACTTTCATCCCTCACATACAGTCACTAACAAAATCTTGCCTTCTCCATCTAACAACATCTCCAGAATTCACCACTAAAATCCTAATACACTCTCTCATCATCATCACTCGACTTGACTACTGTAACTTGCTTTGTGCTGGACTACTCACCACCACTTCAATCCATAATTAACGCCTCTGCTAGACTCATCTTCTGTACACAACATTCATTGTCGGCATCACCTCTCTGTCAATCACTCCACTGGCTTCCTTTAGCCTCCAGAATAAAATTTTACATCATGAACCTAACTTACAAAGCCCTCAACAATTGTGCACCCCCTTACATCTCTACTCTCATCTCCAAATACTCTCCCACCCGCCCTCTTCGTTCTGCTAATGACCCTTTTCTTTCTACAATTCTTGTCACCTCCACTCATTCTTGCCTTCAGGACTTTTCTCGTGCTTCCCCTATTCTCTGGAACTCCTTGCCTCACTGCACCAGATTGTACTCTTGCCTCAAAACACTCAAAACCTCACTAAAAATGCAACTCTTTAAAGAAGGGTATCACCTTCCACCCTAACATGCTCATCACCTCTCTCTCCCTCCTTTACCGCACACAATACCTTTAGGTTGTAAGTCTGCGAGTTTCAATCCTGCAGGGTGCTTTGGTTATTTTTTTTATTTGTATTTACCTTTGCCTGGAACTTATCTTATGTACAGCGCTACGGAATATATACATAAACAATAATACTACTACTACTACTAATAATAATAATAATGGGGGTGGGTATCACATACTAAAATATCCAATAATTTAACTAATCCCCATCCCCTCTCCCTCCATTCCTGTCCCTGACTACACATGTTAGGACTCCACTATATCAGGACTCCACCCCTGACATAATGTAACAACTGAGACTAAATGGAATCTTTCTATATGAAAACAGTGTTCACACCTAAAATTCAGTGGTCCTAAATAATATTTAATGATGTTGACATTTAAGTCATCAATGGCTGACAAAATTGTCTTATTGAGAACTGTATCCTTCTGGCCCATGGTCCAGTGGTTCGGGCCATCTTATTAGCCTGGTACTGGCACATACAGACTCATAAGTACCATGTCGGGCAGGAAATTGTCCCTAGCTCCAATTGCCAGTCAGTCATTGTAATTTTGGTGTCTGCACTAAATACTTATTAAGCAAGACACATCACATCCGGTGAGTGATACTATTTATAAAGCAAATTCACGTTGACTATGACTTTCTTGTAGTGTGGCTATGAAATATTATGTTGACCTTATCTGTTTTAATTCAATAAGTATATTTGAATAATTTTGCTGTGTCTATCTTTAAACACTTTTTAACACCCAAAGTAATAGTGATTTTCTGATTTATCTGTCCTCACGGATACAAAAAATTTCCTCCTATCCATTCCTTCGAAAGTTCTCATGATGGGATATCTTCATAAAGCAGCTCAACAATTTTACCATGTTGCGATAAAAGATTAGTGCAAACCAAACTATATTCTATATTTTCAGGGTATGACCAGTTGAAATGCTGTCTGGGGAATTCAGACCGTAAGAAAATCATCAACATAAACTGTCAATGAGGAAATAGAGAGATCATTTAGGGCAGAGACCACAAAACTATATTCATTATTTTAAATCTTATAAAAATGTGGTTATGAGGGCACTGGTCAGACATTATGTCTGGTGACCCAGACATAGGAAATAGAGAGATCATTCAGGGCAGAGGCCACAAAATCATGGTAATAATTTTAAATCTTACAAAAATGTGGTTACAAGGACACTGTTTAGAAATGATGTCTGGTGACCCAGAATTGATGTTGGTATTTTATAACAGGAGTAATAAATCTGGGTGACAGATGTCAAGTAGCTCATTCTGGCTTTCCTAGGATCCCATCTATTTGTGTGAGGTTATGTATAAGCCAATGCTTAGGATTCATCTTAATTTAGTTGGTTCCATTCAACTAACAAATGTTTCAATAGAAGTCAGCTGCTATTCAAAACTGCTCAAGTGCTCTTACTTTTTGTCTGCAGATAACTATTTGCAACACATGAAATGCTGCACATTCTTGTATCTAATAACATAACCTATTTTACATTGAACATTTTCCAATAATAATGTAATTGAAATTGTGACTTTTGCCCCTTGTTGTACCTAAATTAATGAATTACTTTGTAGAATGGTACATACATTATACAACAATGGTACAATATTTTCCATGTTGTTTTCCATGACTTTAAACCATGTCCAGTTACTAGAGAGGTCCATGAAAAAATGCAAATGAGTCATAGACTCAAGACTTGACTAGAGTGGTAGCAATGAGTAGTTTAATTCTGAATAATTCATCATGACATAGCATGGAGGGTGGAGATGCGGCTAGTGAGGATGTCCAGGTAGGTAGCTGGGTTACAGTTACCAGGGAAAGCAGCAGGATCGGGAGGAAGAGGCAGGC
>CM050171.1:101448989-101596489 GCA_027410445.1 Discoglossus pictus | reverse complement strand
GATGTCTGTCTTATGATTACCTAAGTTCTGGCAAATGAAAGATTTCCATACAGCCTTTTCAGCCTGGTTCAACTGATTATCAAAGTTCTCATCTTTAATCAGTTGTCTTATTTGAGTTCCTACAAAAATCCCTTCTTTGATCTTTGCAAAACTGATCGTTGGTGATTTTTTTTTTCTTAAATATGTAAATCCAGGTCCAATTTGATCCATCGCTTCGACAAAGTTCTTCATAAGACCATTCTTTATATGGAGTGGAGGCAGATACACTTTTTCTGGATCAACAAGTGGTGCATTGACAACATTCTTCTGTCCTGGAGTTAGTGATGTTTGTTTTGGTCATTGTTTCTGAGTGTAATTTCTTCGGTACCTGCTGTCCCACTCACAAAGAACACAGCTGTACTTTAGGCGACCAAGTTTTAGTCCAAGCAAAAGAGTGACTACTTTCAAGTCACCACAGTTAATCCATTTGTATTCTTCATATTTGATTTATTCAAACACAAGTTTTATGCTCTCATAAGTTTCTTTGATATTGGCAGCATGAGCTAGTAGCACTGATGGAAACGTATTTCCTTTGTGGAGAAGCACAGCTTTCAAGCTAACTTTAGAAGAATCGATAAATAAACGCCAATCCTCTGTTTTGTACTCGTGACCAAGTGCTTCCATGACAGAATAAACATCATTGCAAAAAACAAGTTAATCTTCAAGAGGAAAAAAAATGCTTAAAGTCACTATGCCTATCTCTAAAAAAACAAACTTTATTTTGGAGAAGATTTCAGCCTTTCAACCTGGAGCCTAACAGCCTTATATAAGCACAGAGAATATTTTTTTACAGAAGTGTTTAGTTAGTGAACTTCTATCCAAAACCAAGGTCTTCACTAACTAAAAACTTCTGTAAAAAAATATGCTCTGTGCTTATATACAGCCCTTTAGAATTTGCTGAATCGCATTTTAATAAGGCTGTTAATGTTCTGATTGCATTTTAGATAGGTTCAAGTTTTGGTCGAGGTCATTAAGATCTCCTTGGATAAGGAAATGTGGTTGTAACGATGAACAGGAAGCCTCAAAAGTTTGATCAAGTCTTATATCATCATCACCATGCTCTACAGGATCTTTTTCTTGTTCATCATCACTAAGTATTACTTCTTCTGGAGGCGTTGGCACAGGCATTTTTTCACTATGCAACACTAGCCTGATGTCAGATGATAAATTTGGATATCTCACAGAGTGCTTTGATTTAGAACTGATGCCTAAAATGTGTGTAAGACAAAAGTAAGTAAGTAATCTGTGGAGTGATCGTTTTGTTCTCTGCAAATTATTGGAACAGGAAAATTCTTGTGCCGAGAACCCGTTGACCAACTTGTGAGCAGTCTGACACAGGTACGACAACAAAAATGAGGGGCCCAACATTTATCTTGGTCACTGACTTTGCTCATAACACTTCTTAATAAGTGGAGTAAAACCACATTTATGATTTTTAAATGTCACCTCACTGCAAATGTAGCAGAATGAGTCCGGATAATTAATAATTTTTTTTGGCATTGTTCAACTTTGTATTATGAACATAAAATGTACATAGAATTATACAAATAACAGATACTCACAGCATTAGATGTTTCAAGAATGAACTCTTTCCACAAACTGGCCAGGAGCGCTGACTCATACAGTAAACAAGCAAACATGTGACTTATCATGCCTCAAGGGCAACACGTGACAGAATATGACACAACTGTTTATTACTCTGGGCCCTATTTACATTGACTAATCAGTAGAATTTACAACAACTAAAAATAATACTGGGATCTTACTGATAAAAAATTAACATATCTTAATGCCGTATAAATGTATTATATTAAAGAGGACATAACTTTAATACTATGGGTGATAGAACAATTCTGGGACCATTGTCGAAATCAGTTGGATAAATTACATATAGCACAACCCTTATTTGCTTTGAAACTAAATCTTTGTTGACCAGTGTAATTAGTGACCAGGAAAAGGCAGATGTTTTTTTCTTCAGTATATACAAGGGAGGCTGGTTGGGATACTGCAACATAATGGGGCTACACTACCTTCACCAAATAATTGGTTGACAAAGGAAGAAATCCAAAAGAGGTTGGAAAAAAGAAATGTTAATAAAGCTCCAGGTCCTTATGGAATACATCTAAGGGTACTGAGGGAACTGGGTTCTGTAATAGCCAAACAATTATATTTCACACATGGTCGCTACCAGATGACTGGCGAAAAGCAGAGGTGATACCTATATTTAAGAAGGGAGCAAGAGCAAATCCTGGGAATTATAGACCAGTGAGCCTCATTTCTGTAGTGGGAAAGCTTATAGAAGTGTTATTAAGAGATAATATACAAGTATATGTATATTTGAACAGGATTATTATTAGGAGTCAACATGGATTTGAGGGATAGGTCAAGTCAAACAAATCTAATTCATTTCTTTGAAGAGGTCAGTAGGAACCTGGATGAAGGCAACTTAGTGGATGTAGACTTTTTGGATTTTGCAAAGGCATTTGATACAGTGCCACATGGAAGACTATTGTGCAAACTAAGGGATACAGGAATTGTATTAAATATCTGCTCATGGACCGACAGCTGGTTAAATGACAGGAAGCAAAGGGTTGTGGTAAATGGAACATACTCCGATTGGACTAATGCGGTAAGTGGGTTTCCGCAGGGTTCAGTATTAGGTCATCTCCTGTTTAACATATTTATTTATGACTTAGAGGTGGGACTGGAAAGTAGTGTCTCCATTTTTGCTGATGAAACAAAGCTGTGCAAGGTAATTAAATAAGATAATAATGTACTTTCCCTTCAAATAAATGTACATAAATTATAGGAATGGGAATCTAAATGGCAGATGAGATTTAGTACAAATAAATGTAAATTTATGCATCTGGGAAGGAAAAATAGCCATGCATTTTATAATCTTAATAGAGCAAATCTCGGGGTATCTGATATTGAAAGGGATTAAGGATTGAGGACAACAGTGCTAGGAAACAGTGCTCAATGCCAAACAGCTGCTGCAAAGGCAAATAAAATATTAGCATGTATTATGTAGGGTATAGAAGTAAGGGCCGAAAATATAATTCAGCCACTATAAAACTCCCTAGTATGCTCTCATTTGGAATATGGAGTACTATTTTGGGCACCACTTCATAAAAATGACACTTTAGAGCTGGAAAAAGGTACAGAGAAGGACATCAAAACTAATAAGGATAATGGAGGGGCTAAGTTATGAAGAAAGACTAACACAATTAAACTTATTTTCTCTAGAAAAAAGGCGTCGAAGAGGAGATATGATTACCTTATATAAATACATCTAGGGTCAGTATAAAGATTTGGCAAGTGAGCTTTTTGTGCCAAGAGGTTTTCAACTGTCAAGAGGACATCCTTTGAGGTTAAAACTAAAAAGATTCCACCTTAAAGAAAGAAAAGGTTTCTTCACAGTAAGGGTGGTTAATCTGTGGAATTCTCTACCAAAGGGGATGGTGACAGCGGATTTGATAGATAACTTTAAAAGGGAACTGGATTTATTTTGATCTAAAAAGGGCATTCAAGGTTATCCTGGTTAATTAGAGAAATAGTATTGATTCAGGGAGGAATCCGATCGGCAGTATCTGACATCAGGAAGGAATTAAAAATGTTTCCCTTTTAAGATGATTGGAAAAGTTTCACTTGTTTTTTTGCTTTTTTGCCTTCCCCTGGATCAATTAACAACTAATTGTCTAATATTGCAGATCAGAGGAGATCTTAAAAGGTTGAACTTGATGGACGAACAGTCTCTTTTCAACCTTAATTACTATGTAACTATGTAACTATGACATGAAAATACTTTGGAAGTATGGTGTAACGAAATCCCCTATTTTACAGACTTCACGAACCCACCTGTTCGGTTATTTGCGGAGTTACAATGGGCTTTCGTGGAAATAACTAATAAGACAAACTTCAGTCGACGATTCTGAGAACTGTGTTCGTGGGATCTGAGCACTATTCGCCTAGAATATGCACTCAGATCTCAGCTATCTGGGGATATGTGGAACTTCAAGTTTATATTGTGTAAAAACAAAGTTATACATTTTTATTCTGTTTTATTAAAACAAAGAAGCCATGTTTCTTTCTTCCTGGAGATAATTAAGGCTCTCTGTGCTACCTTAATTTAATTATCTCCAGGATAGAAAAGAGGGAGTGATTTATGTGTAAGGGGAGTGCTTATGCTATAGCCACTGTGATTGGCTACTGTTTAACCTTTGTCCACCAGGTGGAAGACCTGCATAAATATGGACCTTAGCAGCACAACTGGATGGATTCCATCTATATCAACTTTTTCATCAGCCACAATATTGATGAATGAGTTTACTTTTAGAAAATGCTGCACTGTGCCATTCAAGGCTTCTACAACACTGTCAAGTAACTAAATTAGATCAGAACGCAGGAGTACTGTCAATCCGTTCAGGGTGCTGTAGCTGACCATTAACTGTTAACTGTTTGAGTTTAAAAAAAAAGTACCAAACTTAGGTATGTTGACCACCAGTGGTCTGCGAGCCACATTCAGGTGGTCCACAGGTTTTCTGGTATTACAAAAAGTATGGAAAATAATTAATAAAATGTAGTACAAAATCATAAAAAGTAATACAGGAGTGTAAAGATAAATTGATATTGTTTATAAGTGTATATTCTACATTCCAGTATAGCACAACACACTCTAACTGAAAAAAAACAGGCAGAAAAAATCAAGGACCACTGTGGTTATTTTTTCTATAAAGCTTTTTTAGAATAAATAAACTTGATAAAATGCAAAATATTGATAGAAAGTAAAACAATAAACACAACCTTCAGATTTTTCACTTTTATATGCAATTATTCTTTACTTTTGTCTTCCAATTTCTTTACTGAGACAGCTTCTTTCAACAGGGAGTGCCTTGTAAAAAAATGGGCTTTGCATTTAAAGCTAATGAACGTAATGGCCGATGTATATGCCACCTTCCAACTGTGCAGATATAAATGTCCTGTGTGTTGAAAGTATACTCCCACATCAGGAAGTAGATAACCAGAAACTAAAATGGTAAGTAATTGATTAGAGGTTGCATTATTTTGTTTTAAATCCTTTAAAACCTATTTTCATGTGTCAGTCTTCAAAAAGGGCTATGTTTAATTTTTGATCATAGTTGTCCTCAAAGACTTTCTGCAGCTGTAAAGTAATTCACAGAAGTCTTAGAATTTTTGAAGCGTTCCTAAGAAAAATGTTTGGGAAGCACTCAAAATGAATAAGGAATTAGTTTATTACAGGGTTACAACCTTAAGATCTTGTGAAGTAGTTTTTGGCATATGATGACTGGAACTGGTCCCAGTTAAACCTATTATATTTTACATCCTCCTAGCAACAGAATTTTGCATAGACATTGAGATCTTATATTTGCAGGTGAAAGAATAAACGTAGTACTGAAAACAAACAAGTAACTAACATTTCCATGAAAGGAAGTGTAAATAAAGGACAGAAGAAGGTCACTGGCAGAATCTGGAGATTGTTTTTAAATTACATGATCCTATTGCGTCCAATAATTTGAATCACATCTGGCAGCTGTGTCAACAAATATTCCTTACATCACAAAATAAATCCCAGTGGTCTACCCAATCATTGCCCAACAGTGCTAGTTTGATCCAACTAGCAACAAACACAAAAAGAATATACAGTGGATATAAAAAGTCTGCACACCAATGTTAAAATGTCAGGTTTCTGTGCTGCAAAAAAATTAGACAAAGATAAATCATTTCAGAACTTTTTCCACCTTTAATTTGACCTATAAACTGTACAACTCAATTGAAAAACACACCGAAATCTTTTAGGTGGAGGGAAGAAAAACAAAAAAGAAAAATAATGTGGTTGCATAAGTGCACACCCTCTTATAACTGTAGCTGTGTTCAGAATTAAGCAATCACATTCCAAATCGTGTTATATCGGAGTCAGCATACACCTGCCATCATTTAAAGTGCCTCTGATTAACCCCAAATAAAGTTCAGCTGCTCTAGTTGGTCTTTCCTGAAATTTTCCTAGTCGCATCCCACAGCAAAAGCCATGGTCCACAGAGAGCTTTGAAAGCATCAGAGGGATCTCACTGTTAAAAGGTATCAGTCAGGAGAAGGGTACAAAAGAATTTCTAAGGCATTAGATATACCATGGAACACAGTGAAGACAGTCATCATCAAGTGGAGAAAATATGGCACAACAGTGACATTACCAAGAACTGGAGCTCCCTCCAAAATTGATGAGAAGACGAGAAGAAAACTGGTCTGGGAGGCTACCAAGATACCTACAGCAACATTAAAGGAGCTGCAGGAATATCTGGCAAGTACTGGCTGTGTGGTACATGTGACAACAATCCCCCTTATCATTCATATGTCTGGGCTATGGGGTAGAGTGGCAAGAGGAAAGCCTTTTCTTACGAAGAAAAATATCCAAGCCAGGCTACATTTTGCAAAAACACATCTGAAGTCTCCCAAAAGCATGTGGGAAAAGGTGTTATGGTCTGATGAAACCAAGGTTGAACTTTTTGGCCATAATTCCAAAAGAAATGTTTGGTGCAAAAACACTGCACATCACCAAAAGAACACCATACCCACAGTGAAGCATGGTGGTGGCAGCATCATGCTTTGGGGCTGTTTTTCTTCAGCTTGGAACTGGGGCCTTAGTTAAGATAGAGCGAATTATGAACAGTTCCAAATACCAGTCAATATTGGCACAAAACCTTCAGGCTTCTGCTAGAAAGCTGAACATGAAGATGAACTTCATCTTTCAGCATGACAACGACCCAAAGCATACATCCAAATCAATAAAGGAATGGCTTCACCAGAAGAAGATTAAAGTTTTGGAATGGCCCAGCCAGAGCTCAGACCTGAATCCGATTGAAAATCTGTGGGGTGATCTGAAGAGGGCTGTGCACAGGAGATGCAAAGAAGAGTGGGCAAATCTTGCCAAGTCAAAATGTGCCATGCTGATAGACTCATACCCAAAAAGACAGAGTGCTGTAATAAAATCAAAAGGTGCTTCAATAAAGTATTAGCTTAAGGGTGTGCATACTTATGTAACCATATTATTTTATTTTTATATTTTTTCTTCCCTCTACCTAAAAGATTTCAGTTTGTTTTTCAATTTAGTTGTAGAGTTTATAGGTCACATTAAAGGTGGAAAAAGTTCTGAAATGATTTATCTTTGTCTCATTTTTTTACAGCACAGAAACCTGACATTTTAACAGGGGTGTGTAGACTTTTTATATTTACTGCATCTGAGTGTAGTATTATTAGAAATGGATTATATCAAAATGCTATTCACATCCAAACACATTTTGTTGTGTATATCTATTCACATTCTTTAAGCATGCAAATAGGTTCCAATAGTCTTATACTTGGGAAAGAAGTGCCATCTTCCTTCAACCTCAACAGATGGGGCTTGAAATTTTGTGGGCTAATGGAAAAATAATCACACTTAATTGTCCAGCAAAAACACTGATTTTACAAGTTCAGATACCAACCTTTCAGCCACATTAAATTCCCCTCACGTGTAAAAACGTAGCTAGTAAAGTTGCTTGCAAGACTTATGGATACTAAATTGGCCTCTTAAACCAGCCCGCTGACGACTTGCGGGGTAGGAGCGAGAAAACCCAACGGGACGTGAGAATTCGACTTGCGACACGGGGGGAGAGTAAAGTCAAATATTATCCCATTATTTGTGACGGTAGGCCTGCAATGGGCGCCAAGGACGCTCATTGCGAGGCCTGCAATGGGTTCTGAAGCCGTCACACATGCGAGCCTTGCATAGCGAGGCGAAGCAGCATTGCAGCACTTAGGCTGCAATGAGCACCGTATTAGCTCATTGCAGCCAGCAGCGCTGTCACAACTCCACCAACCCACCAAAAAAAAAAAAAACATTTACAAAAAATTATAACACACTCACACACAGCACAGGGGGAGACACAGGAAGCCTGGGAGTGAGGTTGCAAGCAAATTAGACCATATTTGGCATTTTTCGTCACTTGAATGAGGAAAAAAATGGTGGATGAAAAGCACAAAATTTCAGCAACAGCATGAAAACAAAGCTCAGCAATGCCAGGCGCACAAAACTTACAAAATACATGACGCTGAAGACAGTAACACTTACACGAACAACGCCAGGCACGCGGGACTTTGAAAATAAAATGAACTGCAGTCACCGCCCGCCAAGCAAACATTCAGCAAACACACAGAGGAGAAAGGGACAGGGAAGGGACAGGGGGGAGATGCTGGAAAGAGACACATGGCATTCCCAAGCATTAAACTTGCAGGTTAACTAACCCTTCAATGAGCGGCCCGTACAGTAGGCGAGAGAAAGGCCCACAATTAGTGCCAAAGGCACTCATCGCGAGCCACGCGATAAGCGCCAAAGGCTCATAATGAGCATCACGAGCGGGAGAGGCTTGCAACGAGCGCCGAAGGCGCTCATTGCGAGACCCGCGCTGAGCGTCGAAGGCGTTCAGCGTGTGGCTCGCAATGAGCGCCAAAGGTGATCAGTGCAAAGCAGGAAACTTGAAGTACACAGGGGGAGAGGCCAAAGGCGCTCATTGCGAGTCACACAATGAGCACCGAAGGCGCTCACTGCGGGGGACGCAATAAAGGTGCTCAAAGGACCAAAAGCCTCACATTATGTGGCAAACAGCAAACAGCATTGCCAGCATTACAATTTTAATCCCGTCATTTTTAATCCTGGCAATTTCCTAGTAAATATTATGTTACTAATTGAATGTATATAAAAATAAATGAATAAAATAAATATAATTAGATAAAATGTAACAAATATGAAAAATAAATGAACTATTTTTGTGTATATTCAGTGATCTATATGTCATAATCTATTAGTGTTATCATTACATTTAATACTATCAAAAAATAATACATTTAATTAAAGGAAAACTGTTTATATATATTCATAAAAAAATGGAAAATAACAATTAAGTTGATTCTTAACAGAGAATTTTCTGTGTAACAATTACTTAATATCTCTTATATTAACCTATTGGTGGGTTATATAGTAGCATTAGACCTGAGATTTTAGAAGCATGTGATCAATTATTAGATTTCTTTGTTTTATGTATTTTAAATTGTAATAATAACTATACTGATTTTAATGTAATGACATTGGGATGTTAGCACCTCATCCCTGAAGAAATGGAAATAGATGAAATGCATAGGAGGCATTGGAGCTTGTAATATGTATTTTTGTTGGACAATCAAATGAGATCATGTGGGAAGGAACTAGGGGAATGAGGGGGACAAATGCCCCAGATTTTTCAATGTGTGTAGAGAAGCAGCTGTGTTGTATGTTTATGCTATATGTGGTATTCCCCCCCCCCCCCCGAGATTTTCTGTGTCTCCTACATCCATGAATGAGATTATATTTCCATTAGCCCACAACATTTCAAGCTCCGACTGTTGGTGTCGAAGGAACCCAGCACTTCTTCCCCAAGGCTATTGGGCCGTATTTGCATGCTCAAAAGAATGTGCATAGAGATGCACAACAAAATGTGAGCTGGATGTGAATTATAGTTTGATGTATAAACCCCTGTTAATAATATTACACTCAGAGATATTCTTTGTGTGTTATCTCTTAGTTTTTGTTACAATAGAACACCAAAGAGAAGGTGTAGGATAAGTAGGCTGCGTGCGAGAGCGCAAAGCTTTTGTTTAGGTGTGTAATTCTGCATTTTGGATTGGTAATGTTATTAGTTGCAAGTTAGTGTTGTAAAATGGCGGCGATTGTGTATGTGTTAGGCGGTTGTGGAGCATGTTGCGTCCTCCGTAATAGTGTATTTTATACCCCGTATGGTCTTGTGTAGAATTCTTATGTGTGTGGCAGGTTTTTAAGTGTTTATTGATCGTGTAGCCTCATTTTCGTTTTTTTTTGGCAACATTTTTTTGTAGTTTAGGCGATTTTCGTGTGTGTAAACTCGGCAAATTGTGGTTCAATTGTCGTGCAACCTGACTCCCAGACGTCGTGGCTGTCCACCCGTGCTTTGAGTGATGTTTTTTTTTTTGTTTGTTATTATTGCGCGGTTCGGCTGTTAAGTTCTTATTTTTTGGACCTCGTATTTGTATTTTTCGTCCGAGGGTCGTATTTTTTTGTGTAAGTCTATGGTGCTCATCTCCACCAGCGCAGTGAGCGCCTTCAGAGCTCCCTGCCTAAAACGTACAGGGTCGTAGGGATGAGAGCCTATGGTGCTCATCTCCACCAGTGCTCCTTGCCAGCAACTACGTGACCCCGCAAGCGTTAGCAACAACCCATATTGCTGAGAACTATATATGTGATTCAAATTTGGTGATGTAAAAAAGTAATTTTCTATATTAAAATTGTTGCTTGTTAAAGTAATTTCCCTTGACAACTAGCTTTTGCTTTGAGGGCAACTTATGAAAGGTTTAGTCCTCTTATCATTGTTCTTAATGCCCTTTAGACCTGTCTCTCAGCTTAGCACCCTTTTCACTTTGATGTCCCTATCAGGATGGAGGATACAGCTGAACTGGTGGCTAAAACACTAACCTATAAATGTAAATTTAATATACAATATTGTTATAATAAATCATTAAATAGGAACTTTATAAATGAAGCATAATTAAAACAACTAGCTCATCTCGTTAAACCATAACAATGATCCTTTAAAGGGCTACTATAGTCCCAACATTTCTCTCCTACTTTTAAAATAATATATTTTATACTTTAGAAGAGTTTTTTGTTGTTGTTTAGTTGTTCAGTTATGTCCAACTCTCCATGACCCTATGGACAGCAGGACGCTAGGAACATCTGTTAGTCACTGCCTCTTGGAGCTCCTCAAGTTCATGTTCATTGCTTCAATTACCTCATCTACCCTTCACCGCCTCTTTCATCCTCTTCTTTGTGTGCCTTCTTTCCCAGCATCATATTCTTCTCAGGGTAATCCTGCTTCAGCCTCATGATCATACCTTCCTGTAAACAGTGTGGCTTGATTTCCTGCAGTATGGACTGATTGAATCTTCTTGCAGTCCAAGGGATTCTAAGCAGTTTTCTCCAACACCACAATTCAAAGGCATGAATTCTATGGTTCTCAGCCTTTATTATGGTCCAGCTCTCACATATATCTCTCTGTATATTACTACTGGGAATACCATAGTTCAAACTATGCAGACCTTTGTTGATAGTTTAATATCTTTACTTTTTACTAGACATAGCCTTCCTTCCCAGCAGCAAACATCTTTTAATTTCATGGCTACAGTCACCATCCAAGGAGATCTTGGGTCCAAGGAAAATAAAATCTATCACTGCTCCACTTCTGCCCCATCTATTTCCTGGGAACTGAGATTGTCGTTCGCCATGATCTTAATGTTTTTAACATTGAGCAGCAGGTCAGCTTTTGTACTCTCTTCTTTTACCCTCATCAATAAGTCCTTTAGTTTGTCCTCACTTTCAGCAATCAGCGTAGTATCATCCTCGTATCTGTTGATATTTCTTTCAGCAATGTTGATTCTGACTTTGGATTTCACCAGCCCGGCCTTAAGCATGATGTACTCTGCATATAAGTTGAATTAATAAGGTGACAATATGCAACCTTGTCGCACACCTTTACCATTCTTGATCCATTCTGACTGGGGCTTCTTGGTCCTCATACAGATTCCTCAGGAGGTGGATAAGATGATCTGGTACTCCCAGATCATTTTGTTGCCACATTTTGTTGTGATTCGCATCCCTTTTTTGGGATTGGCACGTGGAATGACTTTTTCTAGGCTATTGGCCACGGTTGAGCTTTCCAAATCTGTCATAAAGCAAGCAACAAATTTACAGCATCATCTTGTAGTATTTTGAATAGTTCAATTGGGATTCCATCAACTCCTGCAATCTTTTTATCAGCAAGGCATCATAGGGACCCTTCTCATTTTGCTCTCAAAAATGTTTGGTTCCAGTTCTTTGGACGAACTATTGAGGTCATCACTGCTGTTCAGATCCTTCCTGTAAAGACCTTCAGTGTATTCCTGCCTCCTTTTCTTTATCTCATCTTCTTCTGTTAAGTCCCTACCATTTTTGTATTTTATCATGCCCACTTTGACATAAAAGTTCTTTTGAGACCCCAATTTTTTAGAAGAGATCTCATGACCTTTCCATTCTGTAACCTTCTTTGATCTCTTTACATTGCTCATTGTAGAATGTCTCCTTGCTATCCTCTGGAATTCTGCATTCAGTTGGACAAATCTTTTCCTATCTCTACTTACTTTTACTTTCCATCTCTCCTTGGCTACTTTTAAAACCTTACCAGACAGACAGTTTGCCTTCTTAGTTTTCTTTCTTTTGGGGATATCTCTTGTTGCCGTTTCCTGGATAATGTTGCAAATTTCAATCCAATGTTCTTCAGGCATTCTATCTTTCATGTCAAGGCCTTTAAATCTATTCTTTACTTCCACTGCATACTCACAAGGGATATTATTTATTTAGTAGCTGCTTGGTCCGATGATTTTCCCTCTTTTCGTCAGTTTAATTCTGAACTTTGCTATAAGAAGCTCATGGTCTGAGACGCAGTCAGCTACAGGTCTCCTTCATCTTTGGCTACAACATATATAGTCAATCTAATTTCTATATCATCCATTTAGTGATGTCCATGTGTAGAGTCTGAGGCTGTTAGAAGAGGGTGTTTGCTACAACCAGATAATTATCTTGACAGAATTCTACTAATCTCTAAACTGCATCATTATGTACTCCAAGGCCAAACTTGTCAGTTATTCCAAGTATCTTTTGGTTCCCTACTTTAGCATTCCAATCTCCTAAGATGAGAGTAACATCTTTTCTTGGTGTTATATCTATGACATGTTGAATATCTTCGTAGAAATGGACAACTTTAGCCTCTTCAGCATCCATGGTTGGAGCATAGACTGTGATGTTAAATTACTTGCCTTGAATTTAAATTGAAATAATTCTGTCAATTATTGGGTGGTAATCGAGCACAGCTTTGACCACTCTTTGATTGACTATGAGGGGTACTCCATTTCTTCTGCGGGATTCTTGACCATAGTAGAAGATTTGGTTGTTGTCTGATGAGGAAATGTCCCATTCCAGTCCATTTGAGTTCACGAATTCCCAGCATATAAATGTTTAATCTCATCATATCATGTCTGAACACACCTAGTCTTCCTTGGTTCTTAGTTCTAACATTCCAGGTTCCAATGCTGAATTGTTCTTTTCATCAGACGACTTTCCTTTCCCCTCTAGACACATCCGCAGCTGGAAGTCCTTTGAGCTTTGGCCCAACCATTTAATTAGATCTGGTGCTACTTGTACTTGCCCTCTGCTCTTCCTGAGTAATGTGGTATGCACGTTCTGACCTGAGGGGCTCATCTTTCAGTGCTATATCGTTATGTCTCCGGTTGTGCTTGTTACATAGTTACATAGTTACATAGGGCCTCATTCTATTATCGGCCGCAGCCGTTGCGGGGCCGCAAGGACCGGCCGCAAGCTATTCGGCTATTCTATTCCCTTACGGCCGGGGATTCCGGCAGGCTTGCGGCCGGTGCCTTGCTATCTCTTGCGGCCGCTCGCGCCGGAGGAAAGCCTTTGATCTTAAACGGCCGCAAGAGATTTGCAATTCAATTGCTCCGGGAAACCTCTCTGCAAGGCTAAAAGCGAGCCGCAGTTACTTGCAGGACAAAGGTTTCGCTAGCACCAATTAAGCACATAAAATAGCTCAAATAAAGCCATCCTGCACTTTGAGAAGACTATAAAGGGATTTTAGGTGTTAGAAAAAATAGCACATAATTATCCTGTACTCAAATCCGTAAAATATTTTATTTTTAATATCCGTAAAATATCCATGTAAAAAGTCCAGAGTGCTTGGAGCACTTCAGACACACCCACGCCGCAGCCGGCAAATAAACAGTTAATTTGAACTCGGGTTTGGGCAGATGTGCAAGCTTGAGAGTGGGTTCCTTTTAATCCTCATGTCCCCCAATATGATCCCTAGCATTTACAGAGCTGTACAGTGCAGGCTTGAATTTATTTTTGCGTTTTTAGATTTCACAGATTACGGCCGGTTCCAAGATATGCGGCCGGCCGTAAAAGGAGATCCTTGCGGGGCCGTATAATAGAATCGCGAGTTAACTGAACCCTCGCAAGGAATCGCAGCCTTACGGCCGATTTACGGCCGATAATAGAATGAGGCCCATAGTATTTAAGGTTGAAAAAAGACTTTCAGTCCATCAAGTTCAACCTTTTAAGATCTCCTCTGATCTGCAATATGCAGATTAACTATTAATTAATTAGTTGTATATAAAAATAAAAAATAAATAAATAATCAATTCCCTCCTGATCCCAGACACCGGCGACTGGAGTTCTCCCTGGATCAATACTGCCTCTCTAATTATCCATGATAACCCTGAATTACCTTTTTAATTAGAAATGAATCCAGTCCCCTTTTAAAGTTATCTATCGAATCCGCTATCACCACCTCCTCTGGTGGAGAAATCCACAGATTAACCGCCCTTACTGTGAAGAACCCTTTTCGTTCTTTAAGGTGGAATCTTTTTACTTCTAACCTCAAGGGATGTCCTCTTGTCAGTTGAAAACCTCTTGGCACAAAAAGCTCCCTTGACAAATCTTTATACTGACCCTGGATGTATTTAGATAAGGTAATCATATCTCCTCTTAGACGCCTTTTTTATAGAGAAAATAAGTTTAATTTGGTTAGTCTTTCTTCATAACTTAGCCCCTCCATACATTATTAGTTTTGTTGCTCTCCTCTGTACCCTTTCCAGCTCTAAAATGTCCTTTTTATGAAGTGGTGCCCAAAATTGTACTCCATATTCCAAATGAGGGAGTACTAGAGATTTGTATAGTGGCAGAATTATATTTGCTTCCCTGGCTTCTATACCCTTCTTAATACATGCTAATATTTTATTTGCCTTTGCAGCTGCTACTTGGCATTAAGCACTGTTAAGAGTGGTTGTCCACAAGCACTCCCAAATCCCTTTCAATATCCGATACACCTAGATTTGCTCCATAAAGATTACAAATTGCATGGCTATTTTTCCTTCCCAGATGCATAACTTTACATTTATTCGTATTAAATCTCATCTGCCATTTAGATGCCCATTCCTCAATTTTATGTAAATCCATTTGGAGCGAAAGCACATCACTATCTGATTTAATTACCTTGCACAACTTCATGTCATCAGCGAAAATGGAGACACCACACTCCAATCCTACCTCTAAGTCATTAATAAATATGTTAAAAAGGAGAGGACCGAATACTGAACCCTGAGGAACCCCACTTACCACATTAGTCCAATCGGAGTATGTTCCATTTACAACAACCCTTTGCTTCCTGTCTTTTAGCCAGCTCTCAATCCATGAGCAGATATTTACTGCAACTCCTGTATCTCTTAGTTTGCACAATAGTCTCCCATGTGGCACTGTATCAAAAGCCTTTGCAAAATCCAAAAAGACTACATCCACTGAGTTGCCTTGATCCAGGTTCCTACTAACCTCCTCATAGAAACTAATTAGATTTGTTTGACATGACCTATGCCTCATAAATCTATGTTGACTCCTACTTATAATCCTGTTCAAATAGACATATTCTTGTATATTATCCCTTATTAACCCTTCTAAAAGCTTCCCACTACAGAAGTGAGGCTCACTGGTCTATAATTCCCCGGATTTGCTCTTGCTCCCTTTTTAAATTTAGGTATCACATCAGCTTTTCTCCAGTCATCTGGTAGAGACCCTGTGTTGAGTGAATCTTGAAAAATTAAATATAATGGTTTGGCTATTACAGAACCCAGTTCCCTTAGTACCCTTGGATGTACTCCATCAGGACCCGGGGCTTTATTAACATTTATTTTTTCCAACCTCTTTTGGATTACTTCCTGTGTTAACCAATTATTTGGCAAAGGTAGTGTAGCCCCATTATGTTGCCGTGTCCCAACCACTGGTACCTCCCTTGTGTATACCGAAGAAAAGAACCTATTTAGGTCATCTGCCTTTTCTTGGTAACTAATTATCAGACGGCCTGTGTCACATTGTAATGTTCCTATAGCTTCCTGCCTCTTCTTCTTCCCATTAATATACTTAAAAAATATTTTAGGGTTAGTCTTACTCTCTTTTGCAATAAATTTTTCATTTTCTATTTTAGCCAGTCTAATAGCCCTTTTGCAAGCCTTGTTGATTTCCTTGTATTCCTGTAAAGCAGTCTCTGTCCCCTCTTGTTTGTATAATTTAAATGCCTGTTTTTTACTCCGTATCTTGATCTTTAAATCATTGTTAAGCCACATTGGATGGTATTTACACCTTTTACTTTTATTCCCACACGGTATATGTCGATGTGTATGTATATTTAGTAAGGATTTAAATGTTGTCCACTTGTGGTCAGTGTTTTCACCTGCCAGATCTCTATCCCAGTCTATACTTTGTATTGCTGCCCTTAGACCGTTAAAATTAAGAGTTTTTGTTGGCCCCTTAAAATGTTTTTTTTTTTTAATTCAATCTCAAACGAGACTGTGTTGTGATCACTGTTTCCCAAAGGTTGCCCTATTCCAACATTAGATACTATATCAATATTATTTGTGATGAGTAAATCTAAGATAGCTTCATTTCTAGTAGCCTCTTGTACAACCTGGGCCAGATAATGATCCCTGAGTGCACTCAAGAACCTGCTCCCCTTAGATGAACTGCTGGTCTCATTTATCCAGTTTATTTCAGGGTAATTAAAATCTCCCATTATTAGAACTTGATCATGCCTAGCTGCATTTTCAATCTGTAACAATAATTGTATTTCCTCACTTTCAGCTATATTTGGGGATTTATAGCATACTCCTACTAATATTCTTTTGGAATTTGCTGCTCCGCTATTTAACTCTACCTACAAACATTCAGCTTTATCACTAGGTCCACAATAAATATCTTCTCTGACTATAGGCTTAAATTCAGGCTTAACATACAGACAAATCCCTCCTCCTCGTTTACCATTGCCTCTATCTTTCCTAAATAGGTTATAACCATCCAGTTTAACAGTCCAGTTATGAGATTCATCCCACCACGTTTCAGTAATGCCTATTAAATCTCATTTTTCTTTTTTTAATTGCTAATAATTCTAACTCTCCCATTTTTCCTGGCAAGCTTTTGGCATTAGCAAGCATACACCTTATGTTATGAGTCTGTAGTTCTGAAGTGCCTGCCACTGTACTTGAATTACTTAGTACTACCTCCCTATTGACTATACTACCCCTCCCCCCATCTCCTCCCCTATGAGTTAATTCATCCCTTATTCCCTCTACACTTTCTACCCCATTACTTATATCTAGTCCCTCCCCCCCAACTCCTAGTTTAAAAACTCCTCCAGCCTTTCTATCATCCTATCCCCTAGTACAAAAGCTCCCTCATCATTAAGGTACAATCCATCCCTACTGTAGAGATTGTACCGAAGTGAGAAGTCAGCCCAGTGCTCTAAAAACCCATATTGTTCATAAAGTTTTCTTATCAAAGTTACTGGAGTGGGTTGCCAGTTCCTTTCTCCAGTGGATTTCAATTTGCCTAACCTCTCTGCGATGACCTGCCCATTTTGGGTGACCCAACATGGTATAGCTCACATCTTCATTGAAGTATACAAGTCCCTTCACCATGACATGGCAGCAATCCAGAAAGGGCATGGGAAAAAAGTTATGTTAATTTGAGAGAAATTACCCTAAATCAACATTAAAAAATATAATAAACAACGCATTTGATCTGGTTAACCTCATCTGTGAATTGATAGAACTTGAGATGGTGTGTAACATCGATAGGCACCAATATATAGTTATCTCATCTCAGTTAACATTCTTAAGAAAAGGTATCAAATCCACAGATTTACAAGGCTGTCTGTGTGTTTTTTTCCTGCAATATATTCAGGCACAGGAATAGAAAAAGGCCCTTTCTGCCTCACTTTAATGTAATTATTTGTACACTATCAGTTATTTTCCACATAAAAATATTTTTTTGTAATGTTTAGAATATGATCTATTAAATGCATGATAGTAATATGTGAGGTTAAGTGAGATTGGTTCTGGCAACTATGAAATAAGGCTGTAGATAATTCATGGAGGATAGAAAAATATACACAGAATAATTTTTCTATCTATATAGCTACAATTAACATTACTACCTTCAAACAGGAAAGTAACATACAGTACATTTTACGGTCTTCAGTGGAGGATCCAGAACTTGAGAATACCGTGATGTACTCATAAAGTGAATTTCCCACGGGTGCCTGTTCCTCATTCTCATATTTCCCCCAAGGGATATATACAACCTTGAAGTGTTATTTGAAATGTAATTCCGCATTTCAAAAATGTTGTTTATGATGTTGGATAAATGTCTATTTTTCTCTGCTACAGTAAAACCATAACAAGTATGTACTGCCATTTACAAAAAATAGCAGCTTTTTTAGATATGAACTGATAAGATTAAAGATAATTAATTACTTTGAGTTAAAAAATGTTCCATCATAGCAGCAGAGATAGTGGTCTGTGAGTAGTATCAATATGAAATCTGTTTCCTTTTTGAAACTTTCTTTACTTATTTAGATCAAACCACCACTCCATTACCTCCTTCTTCATCAGTCCCTGGCCATTAAAAATATGCTACATTTAGATTACCTCCATTATACGCAATGTGATTTCCCCTGAAATATACAGTTGCACCTCTCAGCATCTCAGAATCTCCAACAAACTTGGAATGAACTGCCTTATATTTACAGTGGATTTACACCTGATAAGGGGAAAATGTTTTTTAAAAGTGAAAAACAGCCTTTAATGTATTGCTAAATAGCTGCAATTATGTTGCCACCATCTATTATTTTATTTATCTACTTCTACAAGAAGGACACCATGATTGTGAAGAAGCATTTAGAAGTTTCAGATGAAATGTAAAAACAAAGAATTATAGGAATTATGTTGAAACAGAAATAATATTTTTTGCAGAAAAGAACCCTAAAGTTGACCCTTTTTATGATTCCTAAAGTCAAGGAGGTGCTGGTATATAGAGAAATATTCCACAGAGCTACAAAAGAAAGATAGCACTTGCAGTTCCCATGGCTTTGGAAGTCCTTCTAATCATATCATGAGGATGGTAAGTCTTTGTGGTGCTTTGAAAACATAAGGTTTAATGTTACCAAAGCTCACAGTTATTAAATCTGGGAATTTTAAGAATAGCAGCATTCCAACTCAGGATTGAATAAAATAAGTCAGTGCCTCCCAATGCCAAAAGGACACATAATATAGAGACAAACAACAGAACACGTCTGTGTGTATCAAAAATTTCCCAAAATGATATTACCTTTAAAAAAAAAAAAAGAAACAAATCTAAACTACTTAAGCTGTGACTTGCTAGACTAAGACCTAAATGAGATCTGTGAAAAACTAACTAAAAGGGTTGTTGTAACAGGAACATACACAGTTTGGACTAATGTGGTATGTGAGGTTCCTCAAGATTCAGTATTAGATACTATCATTTTGACATATTTATTAATGATTTAGAAGTAGGACTGGACAGTATTGTCTCCATGTTTGCTGATGACACTACGTTGTGCAAAATAATAAAGATTTGCATGTATTAGGGGAATGGACAACTAAATAGCAGATTAGATTTAATACGAATAAACATAAAGTTATGCATTTTGGAAGGAAAAAAAACCATGCAATTTATAATCTGATTTCACATGTATCATAGTTAGAAAAGGATGTAGGAGTGCTTGTCTATAAGCAGCTACTGTCAAAATGTAAACTTTTAGCACATTTCTATGGGTATAGAAACAAAGGAAGCAAATATAATTCTGGCGCTATATAAATCCCAGGAACCCTTTCTTTTTTAACATGGAATACAATTTTGGAAACCACTGGAAAAAATTGACATTGTAGAGATAGAGAAGGTACAGAGAAAAACAAACAAAAAAATAATAATAAAGGGAATGGAGTAACTAAGCAGATATGCTGCTCTCCATTCTCTAACGTGCCCAGGGAACCGTCCTTATTGGAGACATTATCTGTTGTCCTGTTGTTTCTCTTCCTCCTTCTCTGCAGTGGCTATTGCAGGCAAAGATAGCCCAGTCAGAAATGATTTGGGACAACCTTCTGGGCGGATCCTCTTTCACCCCCTGGACATCTAGTAGGAGGTGGAGATAAGCATATCTACTAGAAGCAACAATGATAATTTCAAATGTCAGTTTTAAAAGCTAAATAGTTTTTTTTTCTTAAAAAATGTATTTTATTGTTAATGACTAACTAAATCAACAAAATAAACTCTATTGTATGACAACTACAGAGGCGTTTTAAAATGTCTACTGCCTGGTAAGTAGCAGCTATACTTAAAGGTATAAGTCATTTAATTTATTTATTTTAAAGCTACAGTAATTTATTTTGTTTTACTTGATAATGTGGATTTTAAAATGCAAAAAAATAATCAGAGTATGAATTGGCTGAACATTTGATGAGCTGATGTCGCTAATTAGAAATATGTTGCACCACATTTTTGGTGCCTTCCTGTCCCTATAATTAAAAGTTCAGCACTTCAATTAAGCACTTCAGATTGTGAAAAACTCTGTAACAAGTTAACAACATTATCAGATGTGAATACTGTGGATAGAAAACATTTTTTATTTAAATTATTATTTTTTGTAAACACTGTTTGTTCCTAAATTATGGCGTGGTTGTGTCTTCCATACTTCCTGCTGGCTTGGAGACTGAGTGGATGTGTACGTAAGAGTGGAAGGAGGAGAGATGGATTCTTTACTGGTGGTTATAGATAAGCACAAAGCACCTTCTCCATCCCTTTCATAGGGTCGGTAATGGCAGTATCCAAGTATACTTGTGAGCCTTGCTTGCCGTGCTCTCTAACTACCCCCTCATGTTTTAAAAAGGAAGTAGCACTATCATGGCAGCTTCCATGCACTAGCAAAATTAGGATTTTCATAGCTGGTAATGTGAATTGCTAATTTACAGTGACGCTTTAAAGTTTTTTAAGGTTGGAAAACCATTTTGGTGCTTCTTAAAGGCATATCCAAGTTTCATGAATTAATTAATTTCCGCACAATATAGGCAAAAAGCAGCGTTTATGTATGCAGCACATCTTATGAAACATTTTATTTATATTAATATATAAAAATCCCTCTAATGAGGGGGTGTCTACACAGGCATCTGGTCCCCATTCAATCAGCATGCAGCATTAGGGGAGCAATTTAACCCATTATTCACCTGCTGTTTCTTCCTCAACCAATAGGAGAGCACTGATGTCAACCCCCAAGCCACTGCTGGGTTATGACTCCCTGCTGCTTCCTGTCTGTGCTGTGCTGCTGCTATAGCACCTAGCATAGTGCCAAACTACATATCCCAGGCTGCTTTGCAGCACAAACAAGAACCCCAGAGTTTAAAAAAAAATGTTTCAGCTAACCGGATTGTCCAAAACAAATTATAAAATGAATGCTAATTTAGCCTGGGTTAAGAGAGGGTGTTAACCCTAATTTTCAACAGTCCGAAATTACAAGACATTTTACTAACTTGAAGGTCAGTGTTTAAATGTTTATTTTGGTATTTTTTCATGCAAAGAAATGTTTTTATACACTATTAATTCTCTTCTATCAGATGCACTAATCCAGGAAACTTAGACATGCCTTTAATGCAACTTCTTCAAAGAAACTATGTAAAAAAAAATAGACTTCAGTGAAACTTTAATCACTGAACTGTCGATGTTCAAGTGACTGTTTTTACACATTATTCAGGCTTTCTGGAAATATATCACTTGGTTGAAAAGGGTGAACTGTCCAATTTGCTTAGAATGGATCAAGGAGCTGAGTCACAAAGCTTGGGGTCAAATCATCTTATACTTCACTTGGTAAAGTCTACGTTATGTCATTGGCTTCTTGTTTTGACAGTAAGCCCCCCAGGCCAGTTTGTATGTGTCCTTGTCCTGGTACATAACACTTCTTCTACAGTGTCAGATATAGTTAATGTTCCATGAAAAACATAACACAATATAATTCCGTAGTTTGATCAAAAAAATCATATAAATTTAAAGAAAATAATCCAATTCAAAGAAAATAATCCAATTTTTGAAGTACTGTAGACTACAAGTCTAAAAAAGCAAGTTATAATTGATTAAAAGTAAATCTAAAACCAGAAATGTCACTTTTTCTCCCTCCACAGTTAGTCCCTTATTTCTTGCAAATCCCAGCTACTGCAGAAATTAAATGTACACATATAAATATAATTACAAATGGTTATTAGTAAAAATGAGTAAAAGTGTTAAATAATTGGCTTGAAATTTACATGAAACATAAATTACATTAACAGTCCCCCTGCTCTACTGATGATGAGATTCATTAATTAATATTATTGCATAAATAAGAGTTAGAAAGGAAATTAAGTTGGCGTGAATGTTGGTCGGTATTGAAAGTTATGGGAACAACATATATCTTTATGCTAGTTATAGTGATTACTATGTAATAACATAGGGCCTCATTCTATTATCGGCCGTAAACCGGCCGTAAGGCTGCGATTCCTTGCGGGGGTCCCGTTACCTCGCAATTCAATTAAACGGCCCCGCAAGGATCTCCTCTTACGGCCGGCCGTAAATCTTGCAACCGGCCGTAAGCTCTGAAATCTAAAAAGTCAAAAATAAATTCAAGACAGCTCTGTAAAGCACCTGTAAATGCTAGGGATCATATTGGGGGACATGAGGATTAAAAGTAACCCACTCTCAAGCTTGCACATCAGCCCAAACCCGAGTTTAAATTAACAGTTTATTTTCCGGCTGCGGCGTGGGCGGGTCTGAGGTGCTCCAAGCCCTCTGGACTTTTTACATGGATATTTGACATATATTAACAAAAAAATATTTTACGGATTTGAGTATAGGGGAATTTTGTGCTATTTTTGCTAACACCGAAAATCACTTAGTCTTCTCAAAGTGCAGGATGGCTTTATTTGGGCTATATTTTGTGCTTAATTGGTGCTAGCGGGACCTCTTTCCTGCAAGTAAGCTGCGGCTCGGTTTTAGACTTGCAGAGAGGTTTCCCGGAGCAATTGAATTGCAAATAGGATTTTCTAACGGACGATTTCCTTGCGGCCGTTTTAGATCAAAGGATTTCCTCCGGCGCGAGCGGCCGCAAGAGATAGCAAGGCACCGGCCGCAAGCCTGCCGGAGGGAAATAGAATAGCCGCAACAGCTGCGGCCGCTAATAGAATGAGGCCCATAGTGTTTTAATGAGAATTTATTACTTGCATATGTTTGTACCCATCTCATATCTTTTTATGTCTATATTTTATTTTTTACTTTATTTATTTTTTGTCTGTGTGTATGACTGTATTATGTATTTGTTATTTGTGTTAAAGTCCAATAAGTTTTCTGATATTTAAATGGTCCTGGTTTGTGAATAATCACCCCTAGTGTGATATATAATTAATTATGTTTAATAAAGTCATTAGTGAGGGAGAACATTTTCATGTAACTTATTTTTTAAAATACTCAACTTTCAGATTTAAAGAGTAAGGGATTCTTAAGAGTTAGGGCTTGGATATTGGGGATAAGATAGATATAGGTGTTAAGGTAGGTTTAGTGAATGTGTTGGGTTTAGGGGTTAGGGTAGGGCACCTAGCTCAGTTAAGGTGGGGTTAGGGGTGGGTTTAGGGGATAGTGTAGTGTTAAGGGTTAAGTTGGTGTTAAGGATTAGTTTAGTGGTAATGGTTAAAGGTTTTTGTATGGGGTTGTGTTTTGGATTAGTAGTTATTTTTAGGTTTAGGGCTTGGGTTTAGGGTTAAAGGTTGGGTTTGAGATTAGGATATTATTTTCGGACGTGAATCGCATGGAAGAAAATCATCTAAAATACCTGCACTTAGTAATTAGCATGAGACCTTACATAAAAATAAAAATAAAATCACTGTAGGTGAGCAATACTGAAGAGTAAATAATTAATGATAGCTTTACTTTAGTAAGAAGTAAGACTGAGTCTTGATTTTAATGGTGTTATTCCTTAAACTTACATTTGCAAATAAAACAATTTATAAGTTTAGCCCTACAAAATATAGCTATATATATAGATGTAGATGTGAATGTCCAGTAATCCAGGTGAATAATCTGCGTATTGAAGTATGCAATGATACCTTTTTATTAGACAAATATCTTATTTATATTGACAAGCTTCTGAGAGGTTTAACCTTTCTTTATCAAGTCTGAAGCAACACTAACATTAAATGGATGTTTTTAGTTTGAATCTAAATAGTGATACAAAGAGAATGGAAAAAGCATTTGACAGTACCGGAAAAATATGTTGAGATTCAAAATGAAACTTTAATTTAATGTTAATATTGCTTCAGACTTGGTAAGGGAGGTCAAACCTCTCGAAAGCTCGTCAATATAAATGCATTGTTTGTCCAATAAAAACGGAATCACTATATATTGCAAAAGTCTAATTATATATATATATATGTGTGTATGTGAAGTATTCTGAAAACATATCAAAGCATAGACATTTGGAAGTAGGTCAATCATTTCCATAAAGTGATTCAAAGCATCTTGAAAGTATCTGAAGATTGCCAAGGAACTGACGCACTCAAGAAGTTATTTGGCTTTCCTGATACACGCAGTGGACATTATTCAGTTTTATTCTCTCTTATGGCTTTATCTGTTATGGTTCAATGTGCCTTTTCCTCCATTCTGGTGCTATCTGATTGCAGATTAGATTCCTATCACGGTAACTTACTATTAAATCCATTCTCAGCAGTCCTTTGGAAAATGTTTCATCGGACAGAAATAAAGATGATGAAAGAGCTTCTTCTCGGCTTTCCCATCGCACAGAGTGATTTCATTTGTTTTGGCCTTGTAATTTTATTGACAGCAGATTCATCAGAGGTTGTGATGTTTCCATCAGAAGACTAAGATAGTTGGAAATCCTTTCCTAAACTCTACCACATGTTTCATTCTTGAAAGAAGATCCTTGTGCTACTGTTTACAGCACGACTGCAGGATTCTTAAAGGACCACTTTAGTGATCCTTAAAGGACCACTTTAGTAAACATGTAAAGGTGCCTCTAAAGAATAGTTATATAGAGCTTCGTAATAAATGAAAACTTTTATAATTTTTTTTGCTGCGCATTTAAAAAAATACATACTATTTTTCAAAGTACTCCCAGGCTGTGTAGGCTCTCGCAGGCAAGAGCCCAAGAGCTGTCTGTGCCTGCAACAATCAAAGTGCAGCCTGTGCTTATAAGGACCAACGTGTATAGACTGTGCCTATAAGAATCAAAGTGTAGACTGTGCCTATAAGAACCAATGTGCAGTCTGTTCTTATAAGAACCAAAGTGCAGTCTGTGCATACAAGAACCAAAATGTAGCTTGTGCTTTCAAGAACCAAAGTGTAGCCTGTGCCTATAAGAACCAAAGTTCCAAGCAATAATATCTCCTCCTTCTCCATCTATACATTGCCACCATCCTATTGCGCCCTTGAGTCCTCTCAGTACAGTTAAAGCGAAGGTAAATTCTATGTTATTTGATCTATTTATTGTTTTTCATTTATGTCCTTCAAATTAAAATGGGAAATTTCTGGGGCTTGGAATGAATAATTTCAATTTACATTCATTATTATGGGAACTGCTATCTTGGAAAGCAACCTTTTTAAAACTCAACCTGCTGACCGGAACGGATTACGATTGAGAACCAAGGTACCACTGTAGTTGATATTATGTGTACTAACAAAAGACTACACCTACCAGCATTGTAAAGAAGTATCTTCATGAGCTTTATTATTCCCACCCTGAAGGCATTGCATTTCTTGCAAGGAGCAGTGTGTAAATCACAGTGCCTGTTCTATGTCTGTTTTAACATACTTTTCAATGCAAAAACATGTAATCAGGCCCCCATAGGCACTTGCCTACTCTTCCTAATGTATAAGCCACCCCTGTTCAGGTTCCAATCTTGCAGGTTGTGATTAAGTCAGACAAGATGGAAACATTTTGCAAAAAAAAAAAAAATGTATGTGCATAGTATAAACAATTGCTAAGGCTGTTAGCCGGTAAATACTTTACACACATGTAATGTTTATTCTAAAATATTGTGGTCTTTTAAAAGTTTACTGAAAATACAACTAAGATCTCCTTCTGATAATCACAGTTTTAATTGAGTCATGTGCACCCATTCACAGGCTCAACAGAACTAAATATCTGTGTCAAATGCTTATATCAGCGTTTGAAAAAAGGTGTAAAATTTATAGATTAAGGACTACTGTAGTTAAGGGAAAACCTTGAGTGTTTGTGAAGTTTTTAACAAATTAACACCATTAGTATACGAGTAAGCCGTGAATATAAAAGGATTTGAGAGAAAAGTTTTGAAGGCTGCAAATCTCATCTTATCTTTTCAGTACTTTCATATAGCTTGGGGCCTGAGGATATGTACTTATCTACTGTACAGTAAAGGAGGAGTGAAATGGATGGGAGATTTGTGATATTATTGGAGCATTTAGTATTTGACACTTCTTCATTCTTTCACAAATTCTCAGAAGCAAGGTAAACTGCAAACCATGTTAAAGGTAAAAACATCCTCTCATACATGCAACCTTTTTCATTGTGGTTGTCTCCGTAGACCATCATATAGTGGTCAACTAAGTCATTCTGGCTTGACGGTGAATTTTATTTTTGTTATACTTAAAATATGCTCGTTTAAAGGCATATAAGAAAATGTAATCAACTTAACATAGCATTTTACATAACTGTAAAACTATTGAGCCCAGTCTTCAAACTACATAATGTATTCACAGGAGACAGTCCTGTTAGGAGTCTTTATGCAGCCAGTGTAAAGGCTAGCCTCAAAATCCTAATCATCCTGGGTGGATCATATGAGTCCAAAGGACTTATGGTCAGGGGGATCATGACAGTACCTACTGGAATTATCATTTGCCTTTGTTCCAAAGGAATATTACTATCCTCCTGACCTAATAGCCAAGGAGGGACACTTGGCCTGGGATGTTGGGCTTGTTCTGGGGTCACCACCAGAATTGTTAACTCTCTTGGAATTGGTAGAAGAAAATAATGACAAAAATCTGCCATGCCCACCCAGAATCAGGCCACGTGCAGTAGGAGGCCCAGATCCTGAATCCGTGGGACTGTTTTCCCCAGTTTCCCCATTTTTACTGGGGATTATGAATGCTGCTGGGCTTCTACCACACCCAAAGCAAGGACATATGGACAGACTGAGTGTAGCAGCCTGCATGCTATAATCTTTGAAGATCATAGTCTGCATGCTGAATGTGGAAGGATGAGTAAGCTGTCATGATTGATTTTTTGGGGAGTATGACATATTGCTTTTATATGTAATGTTTAAAGGTTATTGTGTGTTGTACAGCTATTTGTAATATTGAGTCATCAGTAGCCAAGCAAAATGGCGCCTGTAGCTAGTCTAGACAAAAGACAGGAATTGGAACCAGTTCAGAGCTGCTTGTGTCCAGCTCAGGTAACATAGACCAGCCCGCCGAAGAGGGCAGCCCCTTTCTGTGACATCATCTCTGCCCCATGGACGCAGGACTATTCTGATTGGACTATGCTAATTCAGGCAGTACAGCTATTCAGCTCATGAATGCTATTTTTGCTTTGTTATGTGTTTAAAAAAAAAAGTTCAGTTGGTTTTGGGCTGCCATGCAGTCAGTCTGAATCTAGCATTATAAACCACAGAATGGCTGATGTTATGAGTTCTTCCTAAAACAGTTTATTATGTTAATAAGGCAGTAACTTTAGCGCTGAGTTTGCAACCTCTGATGTCCTGAGTTCTTCTAAAAGGTGTTTGCTGGATGCTGAGATCTTGAACAGAAAAAAGGCGCGGCCTGAGAGAGAAAATTGGGGTGAGGGTGGTCCCCCAAATCTTGGGATCGTCACAATGAGCCATTATAGTATTGTTATTATTATTTATCAGAGATCCGACTAACATACAAATGCAGTTTAAAGATGTTCTCAGGAACGTATCAAGTCCGTAACCCAGATACCACCTGTATATATCAGCATTGTAGTAGATTTTACCTGCATGTAATAAAATCTTTAAAAATTGGTATGTTACAAAATTTCTGCGTACACCTATAACCAACACAGGACTATGATTTAATATTAACAGTGACTATAAACTCCATTACATTTTCCCAGGAAAGTAGAAATTATTTATAAAACAAGGAGCTAATTAGAAAGGAGATGGCAGCAAAGAAAGATAATGAGAAAAACTTGCACATAATGAGAAAATATATTTTTGGAGTTTCAGATGAGTTGTCACTTTTCTGCCACTTTAGTAAGACAGTTTCTGCATCTCCACAAGGTAATCTGCATTTCATATCACATTTATATATTAATTTGTGGGCATTTGTTTGCTTTTTTATTTGTTTTTTTTGCAGTTTCCTGTTAGAGTGCCTTTTCTTGTGTTCAAGATCAGAAGTTAGGAAACTTGTCTGACCTCAATTTCATAGTTACATAGTTACATAGTAATTTAAGTTGAAAAAATACTTTAGTCCATCAAGTTCAACCTTTTTAGATCTCCTCTGATCTGCAATATGCAGATTTATTGTTAATTGATCCAGAGGAAGGCAAACAGAAAAAAAAAAACAGTGAAACTTTGCCAATTGTCTCAACAGGGAGAAAAAATATAAAATTCCTTCCTGACCCCAGATACTGGTGATTGGATTAATCCCTGGATCAATACCCCCTCTCTATTTATTCAGGATAGCTCTTAATGCCCTTTTTATTTAAAAAGATATCCAATCCCTTTTTAAAGTTATCTATTGAATCCATTGTTACCACCTCCTTTGGTAGAGAATTCCACAGTTTAACCACCTTACTGTGAAGAACCCTTTTCATTCTTTAAGGCAACATCTTTTTACTTCCAATGTCAAAGGACGTCCCCTTGTCAGTGGAAAACCTCTTGGCACAAAAAGTTCCCTTGACAAAGCCTTGTATTGACCCTGGATATATTTATATAAGGTGATCATATCCCCTCTTACACACCTTTTTTCTAGAGTAAATACGTTTAATTTGGTTAGACTTTCTTCATAACTTAGCCCCACCATTCCCTTTATTAGCTTTGTTGCCCTTCTCTGTACTTTTTACAGCTCTAAAAGGTAATTTTTATGTATTGGTGCCCAAAATTGTACTCCATATTCCAAATGTGGGTGTACTGTGGATTTGTATAGTGGCAGAATTATATTTGCTTCCCTTGCTTCTATACCCTTCTTAATACATGCTAATATTTTACTTGCCTTTGCAGATGCTGCTTGGCATTGAGCACCGTTACCTAGACAGTTGTCCACAAGTACTCCCAAATCCCTTTCAATATCTGATACCTCTAGATTTGCTCCATTAAGATTATAAATTGCATGGCTATTTTTCCTTCCCAGATGCATAACTTTACATTTATTCATATTAAATCTCATCTGCCCCTTAGATGCCAATTCCTCTAATTTATGCAAATCCCTTTGGAGGGAAAGTACATAATTTTCTGATTTAATTACTTTGCACAACTTTGTGTCATCAGCAAAAATGGAGACACCACACTCCAATCCCACTTCCAAGTCATTAATAAATATGTTAAAAAGGAGTGGACCTAATACAGAACCCTGAGGAACCCCACTTACCACATTAGTCCAATCCGAGTATGTTCCATTTACCACAACCCTTTGCTTCCTGTCTTTTAGCCAGTTCTCAATCCATAAGCTAAAATGTATGTCAATTCCTGTATCCATTAGTTTTCTCAATAGTCTCCCATGTGGCACTGTATCAAAAGCCTTTGCAAAATCCAAATATACTACATTCACTGAGTTGCCTTGATCCAAGTTCCTACTAACGTACTCATATAAACTAATTAGGTTATCCTTCATAAATCCATGTTGGCTCCTACTTATAATCATGTTTGAATAGACATATTTTTGTATATTATCCCTTATTAACCCTGCTAAAAGCTTTCCCACTAACAAAGCGAGACACACTGGTCTATAATTCCCCGGATTTGCTCTTGCTCCCTTCTTAAATATAGGTATCACCTCTGCCTTTCTCCAGTCATCTGGTAGAGACCCTGTGTTGAGTGAATCTTGAGAAATTAGATATAATGGTTTTGCTATTACAGAGCCCAGTTCCCTCAGTACCTTTGGACCCGGGGCTTTATTTTTTCCAACCTCTTTTGGATTTCTTCCTGTGTTAACCAGTTATTTGGTGAAGGTAGTGTAGCCCCATTATGTTGCAGTGACCCAACTACTGGTACCCTACTTGTGTATACCAACTATTTAGCTCATCTGCCTTTTCCTGGTCACTAAATATCAGACAGCCTGTGCCACATTTTAATGTTCCTATAGCTTCCTTCCTGGCCTTCTTCCCATTAATATATTTAAAAAATATTATAGGGTTAGTCTTACTCTCCTTTGCAACTAACTTTTCATTTTCGATTTTAGCCAGTCTAATAGCCCGTTTGCTGCCTTGTTGATTTCCTTGTAGTTACGCAAAGCAGTATCTGTCCCCTCTTGTTTGTATAATTTAAATGCCTGTTTTTTACGGCTTATCTTTAATTCATTGCTAAGCCACATTGGTTGTGATTTACTCCTTCTACTTTTACTTCCACATGGTATATGATGATGATGATTATGTTTATTTAGTAAGGATTTGAATGTTGTCCATTTATGTTCAGTATTTTTACCTATCAGTACTCTGTCCCAGTCTATACGTTGTATTCCTGCCCTTAGACCTTTACAATCTGCCCTTTTAAAATTAAGAGTTTTTGTTAGCCCCTTGCAGTTATGTTTTTTTTAATTCAGTCTTAAATGAGACTGTGTTGTGATCACTGTTTCCCAAAGGTTGCCCTATTTCAACATTTGATACTATATCAATATTATTTGTGGTAACTAAACTATACTTGAGTTACTTAGTAATACCTCCCTATTCACTGTACTAACCCTCCCACATCTCCTCCCCCATGACTAGTTAATGTGTTACTTGCCCACTCTACACCTTCTACCCCATTACTTCTCTCACGTCCCCCCCCCACCTACTAGTTTAAAAACTCCCGCAGCCGTTCTACCATCCTATCCCCTAGCACAAAAGCTCCCTCATCATTAAGGTTCAATCCATCGCTGCTATAGAGATTGTACCCAAGTGAGAAGGCACTGGTAGTATCTCAGAAAATACTACTTTGGAGGTCCTTGCCTTCAGCTTATTACCTAGTTCTATAAAATCATTCTTTAGGACACTCCATCTTCCACTAACTTTGTCATTGGTACCAATATGTACCAAGACTGCCGGTTAATTTCCAACCCCTCAAAATAATTTAGCTACCCGATCTACAACATGCCGAACCCGAGCACCTGGGAAACAGCAAACTGTTCGATTGCTGGGATCTGGGTGACAAATCACCCTGTCTAACTTCCTAATAATAGACTCCCCAACCAACAAAACCTGCCTGTTGCTTTGCCTATTCCGCCCTCCCACTCCTCCAGTAGAACTGTTCTCCCGGCTGTTAGAGGGAACAGCTCTATTGGCATTGTCATTCCTGAATGGACATCCCAACAGTTTCATTCAATCTGGCAAATCTATTGGTGATTGCTAACTCAGAACTGGCCTGCCTCCTCCTACTGTTCCCCCTGCTTCCCCTTGTAACTGTTACCCAGCTACCTCCCTGGACATCCTCACTAGCCACAGCTCCACCCTCCATGCAAGGCCCAGCTAAACTGTGCTCCGTGAGCACCAACCCCCTTTCCAGTGGAGCAATATCACGAAGTGCTGCAATTCTCCTCTCTAGTTCTCTAATTTGAGTTTCAAGATAGGCAACATGCTCACACCTGTCACAGAGGTATGGACCATGGATCATCTGTTTCAGTATTGCATACATATGACAGGATGTACACTGAGTGAGGTTTCCACTGGACTGACTCATAATTACAGTAGGGGGGAAATGTATAAAGCACTACAATGTTCTCCCCCTTTGCACTCCCTCCTTATATTTAAACTCCTACACTTATACTAGAACTGCCCTTATGCTAGAAATGTTCGCACCTTCCCCTGTTTATATTAGGTTCTTACTACTGCCCACTACTGCCCTCTACTCACTGTGCAAGTACACAATACACTTACTGTTCAAGAGAAATCACAGAACAGATGCAAGCAGACCACAAAAAATCACACACTGATATAGCTTTACACAGGCAAAACCACACCCCCTCTCATATGTTCTTCTTTTTCTCTCCCCTGCTTTGCCCCTCTATTACTATCCACATTTTCCTCTCTTTCCTCCTTTCATCATTTCCACTGTTTAAAGTTTATCCAGGGTTCATAGTGAGTAATTTGTATTAGCTTAACCAATTTTACATTAAAATTTAAAAAACACAAAGTTGTAAGTATACAAAGATTCACAAGACTCCTTATTCATGGTATCATTCAGTAGGTCAGAACAAGATGAGGAGAAACAAAAATCCCACCCATTTAAATTTAAAGTAAAAGTTTCATCTAAACTCAAATCAAACTTATATGAAGAATTCACTTATAGAAATTTAGATATATGTCTATATATATGTTCAGATAGATAAGTTTTAGATTTTGCGTTTTATTGCCAGAAGAACTGTATACGTGCAGTGATGTGAGCTGTGGAAAAATATAGCACATTACTGTAAAAGCTAGAACTCTCATCCAAAAAAAAGGTCATATTTAAACCAGTATCTTTTAAATGAAAGTTAACATTTGGGACTACAGTGTCCCTTTAATTCCTGGCATATTTACAGTTTTAGGTGGCGTGTTTCTGTCTGTGTTCAACAGATCAATCGACTGTTGCCTTTATTCTTTTTAAATCAATAGTACTTCAAGTAAATAAACTTCTATGTAACATGGATTGGTGCTTTAGAATCCCGTCTGAAAAGCAATTTGAAAGCATCAAGGCTGGTACTGATGCTGATAACATGCACTGTGGTTAGGGGCAGCCCTGGCACCAATGCCCAAAGAGAAGAGCAGGAAAAGGGAACTGCAGAAGGGATGATAGAACGGATGTCTGTTGTATAAGATAAGCCGCCTATCAAAACCCCACAGGAAGATGAAATGAGAGGCTGTCTCATAACAGACTACAAGGGAAAACTACAGCAACCAAAGCTCAGAGATAAATAAATGGACCATTTTTTGTGGACAAGGCTTTTTCTATTATAGCACAGACAGCTTATATGAAAATGTCCATAATTAAACAAATTAGATATTTTATCCCACAAATGTAGTGCATTAGGAATTTAAAGGGACTCTTCTGGCATTTTTTTATTTGATATAAGTATTCTAACTAGGTTAACTAACTTTATTCTCCTTAATGTAATTATGATATAACATTTACACTTCACTTACTTCTAAGAAGTCCCCAGAGTAACAGTTTCTCGCCTTCCCGTTTCTTGCTTATGAGAGGTGGCAGGTTGAACAGGTGTGACTTAAAGCCACACCCACAGAGAGTTCAATCACACTACCAGTGCCTCAGGCTGCTAGCAAGGAGGCAGTGGCATGCTGTGCAGCATTGCATTATAAATGGAAAGCCTCTTCACATGGGTATGGCTTAATTTACAACTGTAACTATAACCCATGGGCCTGATTCAATTGCAAGCCCGTTCGTCTCTGATTACGATGGTATTCAATTGCTCAAGCCCGCAAGTTACTGGTCCAAAGCCGAGACCGTATACCATGCACAGGTTCTTAGCAGTTCAGGGCGGGAACATGATCAATTAAGCAAGCCCATAACCTCCCATTTTGAATCAGCCAATAGAAAATGAGACAGTCATTATTACGGCTGTTAAACATAGCGGGTACATGTCAATCAATTAGGTTTGGGGGTCCGATATGTGATCAAACACGCAAATCTGCAAATAAAGAATAATGAAAATGAATGCCAATACTGTTTTAGTCCATATGGGTGGCCTGATATGTATTAACTCATTGATACCCAAGATCAGTTTAACCCTGAAATGAAACATACAAATAAATTAAATGTCCTACCAATTTGCGAGCTTGAGACTGTTGTGCAAATAATTCTAATGTCTATCATCTCTTTCCCCGTTATTTACAGAGCAGGATTGATTTTTTTATTTGCATTTACAGTGCTACGAATAGCAACCCCCATGCGGGTCCTCTCTAGGACTCATAGGATTTTCTCCTTCTTTTACCATTTACAGATGTGAAAACATTTGCGGGCTTGGGGAAATTGATCAATTGAATAGCTATTTGCGATTTTAGCCATTGTAACTCTTGTGAAAGTGAAAGTGAAAGATAAAAGGCTTCGGAAGGCCGTAAGTTCCGCGTTTAACCATCGCAATGTTTTCATGGCCGTAACTCGTAACCTGCAAAAAAAAGTCGCCAATTAAATAGCAAATTAACTTGCAACCTCAATTACGGGCTTCCGGATCGAGCGAGAGCTCAATTGAATCGAGCTCCATGTTCCTTAAAAAATGTTCCCCTCTCACATACGCAACCAACATCAACTTGGCATGGATGCATCCAGGGGAAAGCAGAGGCATTACATGTATTTATTATAATTAAAAGCTATGTTTTTCTGCTCAGTTATACTCTTAGTCAGTCACAGATTTTACAAATATATATTTTATTTATCATACACTGCTCCATTAAGCTGTTGGGAATCTCACTTCCTGCTGGTAAAACTCATAAAAGAAAAAAGTGATACAGTTTAAACAAAACCAAAAAGAATGATCGAAAGTGCTTAGTTCAAAAGCAATATGTAATACAGAGTAGCATGAGGGTATATTAAAAATAGAACAAGTATTGAGACATTCTTAAAGGTGTATCCTTAATGTAACAATGCAATTCTCTTCCTTATGGAATCAACAAAAGCACCCAAAATAACAAATGAACCAGTGTGCTAAAGCTAAAACGTGCACTTTTAAGCAGTTGTTAACTCACCCTTAACTCATATCGTTCTCTGAAAGAAACTAGTCCTAACTTAAAATGACAGAGATAGATCTAGATATGGATTATCATCATAGATACAAGAAAAGAATGGAGGAAGCAGAGCAAACTATTAGTCAAGGTTGTGAAATAACAGATCCATTCACATCTCAATCACACGTCCACCGAGGAGGTTTTCTTTCAGTGATCTAATGGCATCTTCACTGAGAACAGGTGAAATTGGATTCTCACCGGAAAGGAGAAATATCAAAAGGTGGAGCAGACACTTGGGTGGAAGTTTCAGGTCGAGTTTTTACAATTTAATTTTTTTGGTGTTTTGCTTTAGTACACACTGGTTTTGCTGATTCAATGGCCGAGAAAGACTTCCTATGCAAAGCCACACTGAATTTTTTTTTACTGTGGAGAACCTTAAACAGGTGCTAGGTCTACAATCTGCAACTTAACAAACAATTCAAGTATTTAGTTTATTATATACCTAAACAAAGCTGTACCTAACCTTCAGATTCTAACATTTGGCTTATTAAAGCTTTCTAGTCCCCAAAAAACATTAACTGGTGTTCCAAATCACTAATGCCCTGTGGAAATTCAGCCTATAGGTTGCCCTCTATAGCCTAATGAGCTTGGTTATTACATATAGCAGAAATAGTACTACATAACACTCACAGACTCTAACAATGATTCATAGAGGCTGTTTCATAAGGTTGTACACTACAAACCAATTTCCCAGACAATTAGCCCTTTGTATCACTCCTTTTTTCAGTCTAGAAACAAAATGGCAGTGCTCCCATTCTATTATTGAGAGATAAAGATAATGGGGTCCATAACAGTCTCAACCCACATCACCATCTACTGGAAGACCTCCACATACCATTGCTGAACATAGAAGACTTTCACTCTCACGCTAACCATCATTTAATGGCTGAGATACTCAGACATAATCCCAATTGCAAATTACTTTGCTCCCATTCAACCAGAACTGATATTGCAGAGATGGGAGATGTTTTCCTCATTGGCTTAGTGAACTGCATATCATCGACAGATCATTAAAATTGAGTGTGACCCATTTAAAGTCCCAGCAGAAAGGTTAAAAGGAGCATGAAAAATGTATAAAAAATGTTTTATTACCTTTGTCCCTTTAAACAGTGCCCTACTCTAGAGACATGTTAAAACATAGTAAAAGGGAAAGTTCTATTTAAACATCTCTCAGTACATTATATAATGTTGTTAAAGGGAAGGTTCCATTTAAAAGTAAACTTATCTTATATGAAGGAGAATACTGAAAGAGGTTCAAATGGGCATGTTAATGTTATGGGGTTTTATATACGTTAGAAGAGCCAGGTACAGTCAGGTCCATAAATATTGGGACATCGACACAAAACTAATCTTTTTGGCTCTATACACCAACACAATGGATTTGAAATGAAACGAACAAGATGTGCTTTAACTGCAGACTTTTAGCTTTAATTTGAGGGTATTTACATCCAAATCAGGTCAACGGTGTAGGAATTACAACAGTTTGTGCCTCCCACTTTTTAAGGGACCAAAAGTAATGGGACAATTGGCACCACAAGATGTAAACCATTGGAGAGACTCAAAAATAGGAAGGCAAGATTAGAGTTTGCCAAACAACATCTAAAAAAGCCTTCACAGTTCTGGAACAACGTCCAGATGAGACGAAGATCAACTTGTACCAGAGTGATGGGAAGAGAAGAGTATGGAGAAGGAAAGGAACTGCTCATGATCCAAAGCATACCACCTCATCAGTGAAGCATGGTGGTGGTAGTGTCATGGCGTGGGCATGTATGGCTGCCAATGGAACTGGTTTTCTTGTATTTATTGATGATGTGACTGCTGACAATAGCAGCAGGATGAATTCTGAAGTGTTTCGGGCTATATTATCTGCTCATATTCAGCCAAATGCTTCACAACTCACTGGACGGTGCTTCATAGTGCAGATGGACAATGACCCGAAGCATACTGCAAAAGCAACCAAAGAGTTTTTTAAGGGAAAGAAGTGGAATGTTATGCAATGGCCAAGTCAATCACCTGTCCTGAATCCGATTGAGCATGCATTTCACTTGCTGAAGACACAACTGAAGGGAAAATGCCCCAAGAATAAGCAGGAACTGAAGACAGTTGCATTAGAGGTTTGGCAGAGCATCACCAGGGATGAAACCCAGCGCCTGGTGATATCTATGTGTTCCAGACTTCAGGCTGTAATTGTCTGCAAAGGATTTGCAACCAAGTATTACAAAGTGAAAATTTTATTTATGACTGTTAATCTGTCCCATTACTTTTGGTCCCTTGAAAAGTGGGAGGCACATATACAAACTGTTGTAATTCCTACATTGTTCACCTGATTTGGATGTAAATACCCTCAAATTAAAGCTGAAAGTCGGCAGTTAAAGCACATCTTGTTCGTTTCATTTCAAATCCATTGTGGTGGTGTATAGAGCCAAAAAGATTAAAATTATGTCGATGTCCCAATATTTATGGACCTGACTGTATAAGATTATAAAATCCCTGACTGAAAACAATAAAAATCCAAGAATACAAAAGCGGGAGAAAGATCTAAAGAGAGACTGGAATATAAAAATATGGTTTAAAGCCTTTGAGGTAACAGATATTCATGAAAAGTGTACCTTTGAGAGAGATATACAATTTATGCTCACTCAAAGGTGGAACATAACCCCCCAATAATTAGCAAAAATTTAGGACAATGCTGGAGAGGCTGTCTTGTGCCATAATCAAAAAAATGTTTTGTTAAATTGTATAAACCAAATATCAAAGATTATTAACTATGACTTAAAGTTAACTCCAGAGCTTATACTGTTCCATATCCTTCCTGATAAAATTAATCGCAAAAGGATTGGTATTATTATAAAGATTCTTTTGGTGTCAAAATGGCTGATCACTTTGAATTGGAAACAATCTGTATTACCCTCCTGGAATGAAATAAAAGGCTTGGAATGTATATTTAAATTGTCATTTATATTTTTGTTTATTTTTTTTCTTCCTTTGATTGCTTTCTTTAAGATCTCAACAATTGGACACAATATTTAAAGTGAATTCATATTTATATAGTTTTGTATGTATTTTTTATGGGTAAATTAAAAGGATTTAATAAAATAAGAAAAGCAAGGTAGTGTGAGCTGCAAAAGAATACAGTACAAAAGTAACTGATTAACTACTGTTTAGAACTGCAGCTGTAATTTTATTGAATCTATTTGGTAAATTAAATGACAAGGCTTAGAATTCAGTGCCAGTTTTACAAAACCTATTCATGCCATTGTTTGACATGGAAGACTTTCACTCTCAGTTGAGTAAGCAGCTTGCAGAAGAGCTGATGATCGCTAACCATCATTTAATGAATTAGATATTCAGACTTAATCACAATTGCAAAAGGTTTGGCTTCCCTTCAACAAAAACTGATATTGCAGAGATGGGAGATGTCTAACCTCATTGGCTTAGTGGACTCGTTGTCATCGACAAATCAGTAAAATTGAGTCTGACCCATTTAAGGTCCCAGCAGAAAGGTTAAAAGAGACATGGCCAAAATGTTTTCCTTTGTACCATTTCCCATTAAACCTACTCTAGAGACACGCCAGAACATAGTAAAAGGGGAAGTTTGATTTTAACATCTCTCAGTACAGTATATAATGTTATTAAAGAGAAGGTTAAATTTAAATGTAAACTGCTCTTATATGAAGGAGAATACTAAGAGAGGTTCAAATGTGCATGTTATAGTTATATATTTTGTACGTACGGTACATTAGAAGAGCCAGGTAATATGAGCTGCAAAATTAATTGATTGCTTACTGTTTAGAACTGCAGCTGTAATTTTGCTGAATTTTGATCTTTTGGTTAAATAAAATTACAAGGCTTAGAATTCAATGGCAATTTTAGAAATCTGCCTTTTTTTCTAATATAACTCCCTGCTTCCTCAAAGTAACTTGCTAACTGAACAATGTAAAGTAGTAATTGAGGTTGAAAAAATACTTTAATTCCATGAAGTTCAACCTTTTTAGATCTCCGTAGATAGATGTATTTTGAGAATTGTTAATAGATCCAGAGGAAGGAATAACTTTTAATATATATTTAATATTTTATAACTACACTATTCCATATATACAGTGCCTTGCAAAAGTATTTACCCCCTTGACATTTTACCCATTTTGTTATATTAGAGCCTTAAGTTCAATATTTTGTTAATCTGAATTGTATGTGATGGATCAGAACACAATAGTCTAAGTTGGTGAAGTGAAATGAGAAAAATATATACATAAAACTATTTTTTAGAAACAGAAAACAGAAAATTGTCATTCACCCCCTTTGTTATGAAGCCCATAAAAAGCTCAGGTGCAACCAATTACCTTCAGAAGTCACATAATTAGTGAAATGATGTCCACCTGTGTGCAATCTAAGTGTCACATGATCTGTCATTACATATACACACCTTTTTGAAAGGCCCCAGAGGCTGCAACACCTAAGCAAGAGGCACCACTAACCAAACACTGCCATAAAGACCAAAGAAACTCTCCAAACAAGTAAGGGACAATGTTGTTGAGAAGTACAAGTCAGGGTTAGGTTATAAAAAAATATCCAAATCTTTGATGATCCCCAGGAGCACCATCAAATATATCATAACCAAATGGAAAGAACATGGCACAACAGCAAACCTGCCAAGAGACGGCCGCCCACTAAAACTCATGGACCATGCAAGGAGAGCATTAATCAGAGAGGCAACACAGAGACCTAAGGAAACCATGGAGGAGCTGCAGAGTTCCACAGCAGAGACTGGAGTATCTGTACATAGGACGACAATAAGCCATACGCTCCTTAGAGTTGGGCTTCATGACAGAGTGGCCAGAAGAAAACCATTACTTTCAGCAAAAAAACAAAATGGCACGTTTTGAGTTTGTGAAGAGGAATGTGGGAGACTCCCAAAATGTATGGAGGAAGGCGCTCTGGTCTGATGAGACTAAAATTTAACTTTTTGACCATCAAAGAAAGCGTTATGTCTGGCGCAAACCCGACACATCACATCACCCAAAGAACACCATCCCCACAGTAAAACATGGTGGTGGCAGCATCATGCTGTGGGAATGTTTTTCAGCAGCCAGGACTGGGAAACTGGTCAGAGTTGAGGGAAAGATGGATGGTGCTAAAAACAGGGATATTCTTGAGCAAAACCTGTACCACTCTGTGTGATATGAGGCTAGGACGGAGGTTCACCTTCCAGCAGGACAATGACCCCAAACACACTGCTAAAGCAACACTTGAGTGGTTTAAAGGGAAACATGTAAATGTGTTGGAATGGCCTAGTAAAGCCCAGTCCTCAATCCAATAGAAAATCTGTGGTCAGACTTACAGGTTGCTGTTCACAAGCACACTTGAAGGAGTTGGAGCAGTTCTGCAAGGATGAATGGGCTAAAATCCCAGTGGAAAGATGTGGCAAGCTCATAGAGACTTATCCAAAGCAACTTGGAGCTGTAATTGCGGCAAAAGGTGGCTCTACAAAGTATTGACTTTAGGGGGGTGAATAGTTATGCACATTGACTTTTTCTGTTATTTTCTCCTATTTGTTGTTTGCTTCACAATAAAAAAAAAAACATCTTCAAAGTTGTGGGCATGTTCTGTAAATTAAATGATGCAAATTCTCAAACAATCCATGTTAATTTCAGGTTGTGAGGCAACAAAACACAAAAAATTCCGAGGGGGGTGAATATTTTGCAAGGCACTGTAAGAAAGGGTAGATACACCAAAGTGGACAGGACAGTAAGTTCCTGACCTAGATCAGCAAATTAAAAAAATGTTTGGTCTCAACCTTAGGTGCTGCTCATACACATTAAAATATTGTTTGATTCTTATATAGGCACAGCAATTGTACCCCTCAATCTCGTGCCTACTTTCGCCAGTTATTTAGAAGAAGGCATTGTGGTAGGTCCCTCGTGACATGTCGATTTGTGTCTGTATGTTTGGTTGTATCTGGACGTGTCTGTATCTGTGTAAAGATCTGTCTGCATTTGTTTTCGTCTGTCTGGGTCAAGCTGTAGAGTACCTCCTGCCTTCTACTGTATTACTGACTTACAATAGTTACTATACTTATGCAATTTAAAGTATGCATAATATTTAATACCAACTGTCTATATTTGATGCATTGTGTATATGCAGAAGTCTGGCATCTGTCAGCTTTTATGTGCTGACCTTTATTTCCTTTAAATTATGTTTTCTGAAATTCATTAAATTGACTAATAGGTGCTTCAGCTTTTTACAGTTTATTTTGAAAAGTGTTGATTCAGGGCTATGTATTATTTTGTATTTGTTATTCTTGGCTTACTACAGAACAATAAAACGTTCCTAATGTCTGGAAAGTAGCATTTCATGCACTGCTGCAAAAGGGTGTTCCACTCTATGGATTGCTCAGCCATTTGTAACCTGTTCCCTTATAGATGGCAATACACTATTGTTGGTTTATCAGAAAACAATAAGGGCTAAAGGGACAGAAAGAGCACATTTGGAGCCGGCAAACAGATGCCAAAAAGACGTCAATTGAATAGCAAATTAACTTGCGACCTCACTTACGTGCTACCGGATAGCCCGAAACCTCAATTGAATGGGGCTCCAGGAAAAGATCATTACATCTTATTTTGGTCTTCAGATCAACCAAAAAAGAGACTTAAGAAATTGAGCTACTGTAGTTAAAGTCTTAACCTGTTGGGACTTTGTTTGCTGATAACTTTAATGTGGTCTCTGAGAAGCACAAAACTCTCATGTCTACATTGTGGGGAAGAACCCCCAAAATCAATCTAGATAAAAAATCCAGTTAATTATTTTCTGTTTGTAGACAATGCATCAATATCTTCTTCTCTACATTCTACTTTACTGGACTGGATAACTGTGAATAATACTTCAGTACTACCTGTGACTAGTCAGCATACATACCAGACAAGGGAGACTTGATTTAGTGAGCAAAGCATATGAAATCACTTACACATCTGTATTACCATATTACTGTATTTTATTGCTCCAGGATCTTTCCTATCATATATTTCAGCACAGAAGATCAATTCCTAATCGACCAGCTTCATAGGGTGGACATACCATACAGACAGGGACACTCATACTCCATCAGTCTGATTTATTATCAAGATAGAACAATTACCCTATGCAATGCTCATTACAAGCCTCCCCCAGCTAGCCCAGTCAACTCCCCAATAAGAAAAGTTTAACAACCCATAAGAAGAAGTAACCAAAATAGTGTTGAGGGCCAACAAAACATTACCGAACACTCTCACATATCAGACCAGGCTAATAAGGCTAGGAGAAAATCAGGGACTAGAGAGTAATGAAATGGTCTGCTCGTTAGGTCTTTTATTTGTTTTTTGGATGACATCTTGGAATATGGAGTACAATTTTGGGCACCTCTTCATAAAAAAAGAAATTTTAGAGCTGGAAAAAGGACAGAGAAGGGCTACAAAACTAATAAGGGGAATGGAGGGGCTAAGTTATGAAGAAAGACTAAACAAACTAAACTTATTTTCGCTAGAAAAAAGGCGTCTACGAGCGGATATGATTACCTTATTTAAATACATCCAGGGTCAGTATAAGGCTTTGTCAAGTGAACTTTTTGTAGCAAGAGATTTTCAACTGACAAGAGGACACCCTTTGAGGTTAGAGGAAAAAAGATTTTACCTTAGACAAAGAAAAGGGTTCTTCACAGTTAGGGTGGTTAAACTGTGGAATTCTCTACCAAAGGAGGTGGTAACAGCGAATTCGATAGACAACTTCAAAAAGGGGTTAGATATATTTCTGAATAAAGAGGGCATTCAAGGCTATCCTAGATAACAAGCAAGGAATATTGATCCAGGGAGAAATTTGATCGCCAGTTTCTGGGGTTAAGAAGGAATTTTGCTTTTTTTCCCCTTATGAGACAATTAGCAAAGTTTCAATGTTTTTTTTTTCAGTTTGCCTTCCTCTGGATCAATTAACAATTAATAATAAATAGTGCACATTAAAAAGATCAATAGAGATCTAAAAAGGTTGAACTTGAGGGACTAACTCTTTATTCATCCTCCAATACTATACTATTAATAATTATTTAATCAACAAATTAATTAATAACTAATCCGCATATTGCAAATCAGACGAGATCTTAACAGGTTGAACTTGATGGACTGAAAGTCTTTTTTTAACCTTAATTACTATGTAACTATGTAACTATATAACTATCTTTGGTAACAAACAAGATTAAATGAAAAGCATTAAAACTTGTTTTGTTCGATGTCTACAAATGAGAATTAGGAGACTGACACTGTTTCTTATTCCATCCACTGAATAAATAAGTGTTTTAAATATTTGAACAGACTTATGTGATTTAGAATTCCTTATGTTATACATGAGAATCAAATCAAGACTTATTCCTCGGCTAAATACTTTTTATAGGAACACTGGAGGCACCAGTTCAGACACAGAAACAGGCTCTGCACTAAATTAATAAGTGACCCATGTGGGAGACCACCTGTTTATTGTGAGCACTAAAGCCTTATGCAGTGTTTCTTAGACTCTCTTAGTTTACTTAAGACTGAGACAACGGGATCTTTGTCAATTTTGTTAATGTTAGATAGTTGCTGTAATTATTTAACTTCCTGTTCTGTTTATTTAACCAGTTTATTTTCCCTCCATCTTCCCTGGACATTTGGAGTGAACCTTACTGAGGAGTTTGTTAGAACACACCCATTCTGGAGCGACTTCAGACAACGTCTCCTAACTGTGACTAAAAATATGACACAGCCTACAGTTTTCACAAAGACTTTTGTTAAATATAATGTGAAGGGGCTAAATGTTCCAGAAAAAAAGACCCCAAACACTAGATTAATTCTGCCACTTAAATGTGAACATTGTGATGAATCAAAAGACTCACTTTATAAGATGATATGAACCCAACCTAATAAATAAACTCTACTTAACAATGGAATAGCATTCTTGAAATATAAAAATATTACTCTTTATTTTTTTATCCTAAAAAAGTAAGGTAAGCTTTGTGGTCAAAATCTTGCATTAGCACTGTTATATCCCATGAATCCAGATAACGTTTTCTCGGTAAGATCATAAATGACTTACTAGAGCTTAATATGTGAAGGCTGTTCTTAACTTTCCTCTCAATCTAGCCTCAAGTAAAACTGGGCATGTTCTGCAGCACATATTTGAGACTCTCAGATGTCTTCTGCACCGACTGTATTGGTAGACGTGTGGTGGGTCAGGCACAGGAACACTTGATAATTGTACTTTTTATACACCTCTGCATGGTTCATATTTGTGAATAGATTAATTATTATAGGTTACTAGCGAATTGCCCGTCAAAAAATGACGGCAATCAAATCGTAAGGTAGCTAATGCTGTTTGGTGTGTAATAGTAAAATATATAGTACATGAATAAATGAATATACTTTACCTATTTTGAAGCATTGTGTTGAAGAGCTGACAATCTGTTTTCATATTGCTGCAGCATTAGTGGCGTGTAGCTGCTGTGTAAGCGTGATGAATGCGTGCAGTGTAACACTGTGCGTGCGCGAGACCAAACCGTTAGCGTAGTCGTGTACTTCCGCATTGGTGTAAAATGGCGAGTAATGTGTGGTATAGGTCTATATCGGAATATCCGTAGGTGTTTTGTGGTGTTTTGCGAGTTTAGAGTGCTGTAGCCTCGTTTTCGTTTTGTTCGGCGGCCATTTTTTCTCTTGCTTAGATTTTTTTTTAGTCTGTAAACTGTTTTTTTTCGAGTAAAATCGAGGTGTAAGTTGCATTTTTGAGGTCCTGGGTGCTCCCTCTTGGTGTAGGTAAGTTTTTTATGTATGTGCTGTGTGTATGTATTGTGTTTTAAATGTTTGTATGTCGGCGTGTTGCGTCCGATGTTTGCGAGGTCGTAATGTGTGGTAACGTGTTTCGTACGTTGTTTGCGTTCCTCGTAAAATTTAGCGAGTGTCGTAATTTGTGTGTCGTGTTTTTTGAGTAGCGACGTGAATTTTGCGAGTGTCGTAATTTGTGTGTCGTGTTTTTTGAGTAGCGACGTGAATTTTGCGAGGGTTTGAGGCCCTTGCCCAGTGACCTCGCCAGCAACTGAGTCCCTCGCTTTGCGAGGGGCCTCAGTTGCTGGCATGGAGCGCCTTCGGCGCTCCATGCCAGCAACTGAGGCCCTTGCCCAGTGACCTCGCCAGCAACTGAGGCCCTCGCTTCGAATTTTGCGAGGGTTTGAGGCCCTTGCCCAGTGACCTCGCCAGCAACTGAGTCCCTCGCTTTGCGAGGGGCCTCAGTTGCTGGCATGGAGCGCCTTCGGCGCTCCATGCCAGCAACTGAGGCCCTTGCCCAGTGACCTCGCCAGCAACTGAGGCCCTCGCTTCGCGAGGGGCCTCAGTTGCTGACATGGAGCGCCTTCGGCGCTCCATGCCAGCAACTGAGGCCCGTGCCCAGTGACCTCGCCAGCAACTGAGGCCCTCGCTTCGCGAGGGGCCTCAGTTGCTGGCATGGAGCGCCTTCGGCGCTCCATGCCAGCAACTGAGGCCCTTGCCCAGTGACCTCGCTACGCGAGGGCCGCGGCTCGCTGCACGAGCCGCGGCCCTCGCTTCGCGAGGCCCGCGGCTCGCTACGCGAGGGCCGTGGCTCGCTTCGCGAGCCACGGTCCTCGCTACGCGAGGGCCGCGGCTCGCTTTGCGAGCCACGGCCCTCGCTTCGCGAGGGCCGCGGGCTCGCTACGCGAGCCCGCAAGCGTGAGCAACGACTCGTACGCTCACAACTATATATGTGATTACATCTGTTTGGTCAAGTCAACCATAATTCTTCCTATCACATTCTGTTTGGTGGGAGGACGACAAGGGTATCTTGAGAGGAGCACTTATAAAACATTCAGTCTAAATAAAGAAAAGAAGGCTAAGAAAAGTTTAGCCTGTAGCTCTCTGGCATAATACCTGAGCTTCTGCAGTCCACGGGCTCTCAGCTCTATTTACATATCTGGCACCCTTGCATGTGCATATCTGCTTCTCTACCACTATGTTACTCACCCTATATATTGTTACAAATTGAGGCAAATAATCTATGTGAGCCTGAGAATGAGAAGAGCTATATGTCCAGTCTACAGCTCAATTGCACCTGAAATCAGACAGGAGGGGATTTAAGAGGCCTATAGCCAGAATGCAAGTTTTTTTTTCTTGATTGTGAACCTGTAGCTGTTGAGAGAAAAACTTAAAGTGTTTGAAATGCTGGATACAGCCTGTCGATTCACATTCAAATACTAGTAAAAATGATACAGAAACATTGCAGAAAATGCTGAGCTGGTAGGGAAATTCAGCAAATTGAGGACATAATTTAGGGAACTACTTTCCAAGGAGACAGAATGCAATAAACCAAAAATAGTATTAGTGGAAAAATAATTTAGATGTTTCTTAGAAAGGTCTCTCCATAAACAGAAAGTAAGGTTCAATATTTATGATATCAGGGATCATCTAGGAGCAATGGTGAACTCCTCTTCAAAATATATTGCCAAAGTATTAATAAATGATAAAGCTAAATTATATAATCTACGATAATCTGATGCACAAGATCCTAAAGAAGCACATTTACATTAGATTAATGTTTCTCAAAAGAACATTAGCATGACCAAAATTATAGAGACTACTTGGAGCCCCCTAAAGAATTAGAAGAGGTATTGACAGCTAGCAAAACTACTCATACAGAGAAGACCCCGGGACCTGATTGCTTCATAGCAAATTATTATAAATGATTTAGTTGTATTCTCTTGCATAATATGGTGACTCTATTCAGCTCTGTCCAGCAGGATGATGGCTTTTCTAAGTCAGTGCTTGAAGCATATTTACCTGTAATCCATAAAGGGGGAGCTAGTTATAGGCCAATTTCACTTTTAAATGTTGATATGATTTTTTCGCACAAGTCCTGGTATCCTAATTAGCTGAATTCCTCCTAGAACTTATTCACCTCAACCATGTGAGTTTTGTTCTGGGCAGGGAAGCCAGAGACAACATCATCAAACTTCTCCATCTCATTGATTTACCACTAGGGAGAGAATATTGCTAATGTTGCTGTCAACAGATATGGAAAAAGCTTTTTGCAGGCTAAATTGGAAATTTACATTTGCAGCACTACACCACCTAGAATTTTAGCTACATTTATGAAATACGTTGCTACACTGTACTGTGGTATGACAGCCATGGTTTGAGTGAATGGACCACTGAAGGGTTAATTTGTTATTCCGAATGGAACACGGCAGACTTACCCCCTGTCTCCTCTCCTATTTGTGTTGAAAATACAAATGTGAATGCAGGCTTCTGATGATATGTTAGTAATATTTCTAGATGATATGCTATTGATTAAAATCCATGAGTTTTTAAGATTAAGCAAACAGGGGTTAATTATTTTTCAAATGTGTCCCCCAAAGTCCAAAGTGCAACAGATTCAGAGTAATTTCCAGGACTTATGGTGTAGGATCAATGGGGGATTTTTGTTCATGGCAGACTCCCCAACTGTACTGGTTTGGGGTGAATCAATTCCATTAAAATAACTGCACCTGTGGCTGCTTTTTCTTATGTAAAAAGTTCATGTGACTCTCATTTATTTGGATGAAAAGTAAAACTAGAGTCAGGAGATGTACTTTATGGTTATGAAGAATTCAGGAGATTTGAGAGTAGGTGTTTTTTTCCAGGTGTTTGCTACCTGTGTTTTTATAAATAATATATTGAGTTTCCAGTACAAAACAAATAATAAGTATAAACTGTACAAGCATCGAGAGTCACTTATTACCCTTCTAAAAACCTTCAGACTGTCACTTTTTCTGTCACTTCTCCCGAGAGCATTGCTTCCTGAAGCTGATGAGAGACACAGATGTAACTTTGACTACTGGACTCTAGAAATTGTCTCTTCTAGTGGCTGCCTCAACACATATCCATCTACTCAATTTAATGGCCAAATGTAGCATCTCATTGGCTGTGTGGCCATGCCCCAGGGTTTCAATGTCTAAACTAGCAACAGTTAAATATGCCTCTAATACTTAATGGATTTTCCATATTTTCTCAATTATTTATGAGCTCCATGATCCTTTAATCAATCCTTAAGAAGGCCACATGCATTAGGTTATTAACCAATAAGATTGTCCATGAAGTAAGTTTAGCTCTTACACTTGATACTATACATTAATATGACTGAATAAACATTTTATTGTAATGATATTTGGAGATAATGTATTCAGTTATTGGGTCTTAAATATTTTTTCAGTTGAAAGACAGATGGCAAAATAAATTAAAAATGATTTAGCCATTCATTATTGTATTCATATAAGAAGGACATACAACAGATGTTTCAATCAACTGTTATTTGAAGAATGTCTAGACTAATACAATTGCACTGACATTTCTGCCAGAAATATGAGAAAATAAAATGGTTATATTGACATTTCCAAGAAGAATTACCATGTTCCATCTGAAGTAAAATATTGTAACAGATATCAATATGGAACCCACAGGATGCATCAATTGCTGGATTGTGGCTCAGGTTGACTTGAGAACTCTATTGGGTATTATTATTATTATCTTTTATTTGTATCGCGCCAACATATTCCGTAGAGCTGTACAGGGGATAAGAACAGGGGAAATACACGTTTAACAAAATTCAAAAGTTGAAGGGCCCTGTTTTGAGCTTAGAATCTTAGCAGAAAGTGCTTTATCCCAAAGCACCCTACAAGACTGGAAACTCGCTACTTACAATCTAAAGATAATTAAAGGGCAGAGAACTGGGGAAGAGTAACAAATAAGGAATAGCCAGGGCCAGAAAGCAAGTGAAAGATAGAAAGAGTTTTATTTTAGAGGGAGAGGGGAGGGATCTGAGGTGAAAGACTAGTATGTTGGCTGACCCCTAGTGTTGAGATGATATATCTGCAAGTAGGAAGTCAGGTGTTTTCTATGGCTCTATAAATTTAATCTGAGTTGGGGTGGGAAGGCAATATTCTGAGTATCTCACAGATGTAGTAGGCCTTAAACCAGAGTGAATTTGCACTGAAAGAAAGAGAGAGAGAGAATGGATTGGGGTCAGACAGTACAGGATAGGGGAGTTAGGAAGGAATGGGAGAGAGACCATAGAATGAAGGTATTTGAGGAAGGGGGGGGGGGGGGAGAGATTTGAGGTAATTATGCCAGCCATAAATGGGGGAAGGATGGGGGGACGGCAAAGCAGGGTATAGGAAACAGTTAAAAATTGAAAACAAAAAGTCAGAAATATTTCTATCTGCCAAGATATAATAACATGCATACAGTAGTAATAAACATATTGGCTGCAGGGATGGCACAGTTTCCATAGTCTTCACCATACCTGCTGAGGTATTGTGAATGCAGCTCTGAGAATCTCACAGATGTAGTAGGCCTTAAACCAGAGTGAATTTGCACTGAAAGAAAGAGAGAGAGAGAGAGAGAGAGAGATAATGGATTGGGGTTAGACAGTACAGGAAGATAGGGGAGTTAGGAAGGAAACAACAATTGGGTACAACAATACAGGGCACAATTTTATATAGAAGGAGAGTATAAAAAAAATCAGAAAAGTTTCATACCCATATGGCATTCCCTCAGATGCTATGACATTTTTCCTTTATGGAGCTTATCACTGACTGATTATGGCACTATGCAAATATAATATCTTGTTCAAACACGTAGTAGTCTCATAGTTACATAGTAATTGAGGTTGAAAATACTTTTAGTCCATCAAGCTCAACTTTTTTAGATCTCCTCTGATCTTTGTAATCTGTTGAATGCAGTCGGGATCTGGAGTGAAGGTAGCATTCAGGAGTTTGTAGACTAACCATTTAGGAGGTGGTGAACATGGTTGCATCACATAAACATACACCTAACTGATTTTTATTTTTAGATGCACCAGTGTTGAAATTCCTTGCTCAATCAATATTCTGTAAGGAGCAATTGGTTCATTAATTCCTGATTTTGGTTTGATTGTTCTCTCCAGCTTCGATGCTGGTTTGTCATCAACTAGTATACCACCTGCCACAACCTTCTGTCTCAGACTCCTGATTTTTGAAGATGATCCACATATTTGACTTGGACTCCTGGTCATAAATCTGTTTGAACCAGTGATAGGCAAAAGAGGCTTTTAAATAGAATTGAAATAGAAATACTTCTGAAGAAGCCCTATCATGGGTGAAACAAGTCGAAATATTACTTATGTGACTCCTATGTAATGTTAATGTCTTCACGCTGCAACACAACCTCAACTGGAAGCACATCAGAGACCTATAATTGCAGCTATCAAACACTAACTGGATGGGCTCTAAGGATTACTAAGGACTGTGGTAACTTTGCTTTGCACTGAAGATTTGTTTTTAATATAATCTTAGAAGCTCAAAGACATATCCAAGCAACAGAGAGTATTAATATATGATAATACATGTTTGAATACTGAATAGGCTGCAGTTAACTTCACTTCTACCTAGCTCAATGTTACATATGTAATTGGATTTTGAATACTTTCATATGTGGTCTTTCATTTGAAAGAGATTCCCCATCACTGGTATAAATGCTACCTCAGTCCCGTGAGTCCCTCTCTTGTTAAGTAGCCACTAGTGTTACACAAGTAAGCACATATTTCATCACCTTAAGTACACCAATATGGACTCTATCTTGACTTTACTGTGCACAAACTTGATAGCCAAATACAATAGTAATTTCTATTTAATGCAATGCTTTACTGCTATTATTATTATTATTTTTATCTGTATTTGTAATGCGCCAACATATTCCGTAGAGTTGTACAGTGGTTGAGTACATGGCAAAAACAAACTTAACACCTTATAAAGAATGGAGGGGCCTGTTTTTGAGCTTAAAATCAAATGTACATAGTGCTTGTTGCCAAGGGACTGACACAATATTGAAAACTTGTAAACTTACAATCTAAGGTTTTTTTTGGTGATACAAGAGGGTGACAAATGCAAGATGGCACAGTGAAAGCAATTTGTCTAGTCAAGTGGAGGTGTCTGTGTGTTGTACTGTAGATTGGAAGTGTAGGTGTTATTAAACGGTGGAGTGTATAGTTGTACATAGTAAGGCTGAAGGTGATAAGATTAGTATGTTTTAGTCATTTTTTAAAGGTTTTAAGGCAGGAAGATTGTCTAATGGAGTGGGGCAAGGAGTTCCAGATAGTAGGGGCAGCACGAGAAAAGTCTTGAAGGCGGGAGTGAGAAGAGGTGATAAGAGAGGAGGAAAGAAGAAGGCCATTAGCAGAACGAAGGGGGTGGTTGGGAGAGTATTTAGATAAAAGAGCAGAGATATAAGGGGGTGCACTGTTGTTGATGGCTGTATATGTTAGGGTCATGATTTTAAACTTGATTCTGGAGGCTATTGGAGTCCAGTGACAGAGAGGAGCTGCAGACACTGAGCGTCTGGTATGGAAGATGAGTCTATCGGTGGCGTTTATTATGTATTGGAGAAGAGACAGACGAGACATGGGGAGGCCAGCAAGAAGTGAATTGCAGTAGTCAAGTCGAGATATGATGAGAGAGTGTATTAGAATTTTAGCCGTGCCTTCTGTAAACTGTGAAATTGACAAGATTTTGTTATTGTTTGTATGTGAGGAATAAAAGATCGGGTGCAGAGAGGTAGATTTGAGTGTCATCTGCATAGAAATGATACTGAAATCCAAAGGATTTTATAAGGGTACCAAGGGAGGATGTGCAGATGGAGAAGAGGAGGGGCCTAGGACTGAACCTTGGGGTACACCGACAGACAGAGGGAGAGGTGAAGAAGAGGTGCCAGAGAAGGAGACACTAAGTTTACGATCTTCTAGATAGGATGTGAATCATGAGAGAGCTATGTCCTGGATGGCAAAAGAGCAGAGATTTTGGATTAGAAGAAGGTGGTCAACTGTATCGAAGGCAGCAGAAAGATCCAGGAGAATTAAAATAGATAAGTGACCCTTTGATTTGGTTAGCAAGTCATTGGTGAATTTTATGAGAGTGTTGGGTCTGGAAACCAGATTGGGGGTCAAGAAGGGAATTGGAGGAAATAAATTGAGTGAGGCAATTGTAGACAAGCCGCTCAAGCAGTTTAGAAGCCAGGGGAAGTAGTGAGATAGGGCAATAGTTGGTGGCAGAAGCTGGGTCAGATGAGAGCTTCTTAAGAATGGGTGTAATAATGGCGAGTTTTAAACAGAATGGAAACTTGCCAGTGTTTAGGGAGAGGTTGAATAGATGTGTGAGAGCTGGGATAAATATGGTAGAGAGGGGAGGGATTAGCTGTGATGGAATAGGATCATGTGGACATGTTGTAAGGTGAGAGGTTGATAGTAAAGTAGATACATCGTCCTTGGTTACAGCGTCAAAGGAGTCCATAGTGGAGGAGGCATTGGGGAAGGGTAAGGGCTGGGTGTTGTCAGTTTGTTGAGAGGATGGTGAGTTAGGACCAAGCTGCGTGGAGAGTTAATTTTGGTTGGTTTCAATTTAACTTTTAAAATGGCTGCCAAAGTCATCAGCAGTGAGAGGGGAAGGGGCAGGAGGTGGGGGTGGGCAAAGGAATGTGTTGAATGTAGCAAATAAACCTTTATGGTTGGAGTTCAAGTTTGATATTAGTGATGAGAAGTAGTGTTGTTTGGCAAGATTAAGGGCAGAGAAGTAGGAGCACAAGGTAAACTTGTAGTGGAGAAAGTCTGCTGAAGTGCGAGATTTCCTCCATAGTCGTTCTGCAGTGCGTGAGCATCTCTGTAGATAGAGCGTTTGTGTAGTCTGCCATGGTTGTGGATGAGAGTGAGGGCGTTGGCATGTGCTTATGGGGCAAGAGTGTCAAGGGTGGAGGTTAGAGTCATGTAGTACTGTGAAGTGGCAGGCAAGGGTGGATCCGAATCTGGCCATTAAAGAGCAGAATTTGGAACTCAACCATTGCCCGTGATAAGTGGTTTATGCTAGAGTGCTGTTGAGAAGGTATAGTTGAAGCTTGTTTTAGTGACCTCTAATTTCCTCTGTTTACTCCTCGGCCGGATGATTTTGAATGTACAGGCTCAGGGTTGCATATTTTGTTTTCAAACTAATTTCAGTCACTTATTCTTACCCTAGTTTTGTCTATGTTTCCCAAAATAAATCTGTGTGCCATGACCAAAAATGAACTACCCATGACTACTATTTGGTTACATCCCAGTAAATGATTTTGAATGTGCCCCTGGGACATACATGAATCAAAGTCTTTATCAAAGTTATCTCAACTGCATAGTAAGAACAATCACTATTTTAAAAAAAATTATGTTACTTATTCACGTTTATTTTTCCAAAGCACTTTACAACGTCTCGAAAGCAATACAATCATAAGGTGGTAAAGCAGAACAGTCTTCAGAAAAGAGCAGAGAGCAGAATAAAATTTTGGTTAGGTGTTGATGTGGTGCAACAGACTGGATGGCATGGCAAGAATGGTGACATTAGGGTCAAAGGTGGAGCATGGTGACAGAATAAAGTGGCTTGTGACATGAGCGTATTTCGATTTTATGCTGTCCTAAGCCATTCAGATGTGTGCACCCGCTCCCTCTCGCAGCTGCTCCTTTACCCTTTCTATATCTCAAATTATAAGTTAATGCATGTTTATGTATATATATGGTATGTCAAAAAGTGTCAGGTATTCTTACAGACAGAAATATCACTGCTTACAGACATTTATGTGTATATACAGACATATTTCAATGTACTGCACCTATAGGTAGCCTTATGACCCCTGAAAATATGCTCCCCTAGAACTTGGCCTTGTGCCTCATGGACTGTAACACTCCAGGACATCTTTATGTCCATGGTCATGCTGATCCACTTGGCATTCATAACAGAGATACTGGAGTGGGTTGCCAGTCTCTTGCCCAGTGAGCCACATCATACAAATCCTGGTATTCCTAGGTGGTATCCCATCCAAGTACTGACCAGGCCCAACCCTGCTCGGCTTCAGGGTGGTTTGACCTCTTGGTTCCTTGACTTGGAATCAAATCCATGTCTCAGTATTGAAAGCACTGGAGCCTAACCACTGGACCACCAGATAATTTTGTACTAGTCCAGCTGTAAAACTGCTTATTTCATAACAGTCATTTCCTACTCATGTTTTTTCATATCAAGATCTATATTTGCTGTGTTGATGAACGATCTTCATCTGTGCCACTATTTACATATAAAACAAGCTTTTAATGAGCCCATGCATTGCATACATATTTATGAGCTCATTACAGCCTCCCCTGGGAAGCTTTACACTGAGAAAAATAAGTGTCAGAGCTTAGGAAGGTAGGAACAGTGTGGGATATTTTATTTGCTGAGATCCTCTAGAAGTTGGAAGTTATGCATGCTAATAAATTTGTGTGGTATTACGTTGTACTTCAAGCCAATAATTGCTTCTGAGAATAACTTCATAAACAAAGTGAGGATATTGCTATTGGTTTGAATATGAAAATACTTATTAAATACATGTTGTTTTTGCCTGAACTCATTTTCAATCTCAAAGAGACTATATTAATTCCCCAAGAGACGTTATCTTTAATGTCATATTTTACATTTTTATTATTTGTTTACAAGTTTGACTTTTTTTTCCATTTTAAGTATACTTTCCCCTACTGTTTAAGGGCCTCATTCAACTGCGATTTGGCCAATTGAATAGGGCTCTATATAAGCATTTTTTTTACAGAAGTTTTTAGTTAGTGAAGACATTGCTTTTGGATAGAAGTTCACTGACTAAAAACTTCTGTAAATAAAATATGCTGTGTGCTTATATAGAGCCCTATTCAATCAGCCAAATCACATTTGAATGAGGTCCTACAAAAGTATTATGATAGCTTATCATTACTGTTTCAGAATAAAAAAATGGACTAGCCCTCACAGGTGTGCTTTGAGCAGTGGCAGAGCTATTGAATGGAGGGCCCCAGTGCAAAATAATTGGGTGTCCCCCTTGTAACTTCTCTATAAAATGAACGTGCCTGTAAGAGTCCTAAAAGAAGACAAAACTAGATATAGGTTTTTCAAATCACCCTGTCTATAAAAATAATCAGCCCAATAAATTGAAAGACCTGCATACTTGAAGTAACAGAGGGCCCCTATGATGTCTTGGGCCTTGGTGCTTGGCACTGGTTCCCCAGCAGTAACTCCATCTTTGGCTTTCAGGCAGTGTATTACCATATTCCAGGATTATGTAAACTCTTATAATTGTAGAGCCTAAATTTATCTAAGCAAAATATCAACAAAAAGTGAACAAAAAAGTAATCTAAATGTTACGCCCGCCAGATTTGGGGGACTATGCTCAGCCCAATTGTCTCTCTCTATGGGTCGCAACTGTTTGTTCATATCTCGACAGTAGCAGACACTTCAGATGACAGCATAATTTCTGAAGAGACAGGCACCATCAGATCCCTTTTCTTAGGATCTAAGAATCACACACCATGTACCTTTGATTAGTAGAAGCAGACTCCGACACCACCTTTGTTTAGTGTGTCCAAAATCAGACTGGCACTTCTTTATTGTTGCAGAGATATATAAAAACACACAAAGATCTCACTCCCCCCCCAAATGCCTAACCCCTCCTCTTGTGGGCAATAGCTTGTTACACTCTCACCACCTGGGAGATGTCTATCCCATGATACATCCCCCAGTTGCCAGATCTCAACGTACAGAGTTATAAAACTAAACTTCCCCCTTCCAGACTAAAGCCAGAGCAGTCACACGTGGCCGATCGCAGGACAATATAAATTGTTTCAAATCTTTCCTTTTGTATATCCCAGATATGACTGCATTAACTTTATTATCTACACATAGTCTACTATCCTACTTCTAATACAGATACAGTACTTAATGTTAACCAATGATTACTGAGTACTATATGCACTTATTACATCCATGATATAACTACATGTGATGTATGCATTTCACCCATGATATAACTGTTAAGCAAGTTGTTAGTAACTTCTAACCACACATATAATAACTGATTAACCCCAAACAGTCCAGTGGGCCCTTCTGTTCATAACACTAACCATATACAATTTGCAGCAAAATGCAGCAAAATCACACAAAGTCAGTTGAATTCACAGCTATAATCTGAATGGCACAATCTATAGACTTGCTGTGGTATATATCTGACTGCTAGAGCCAGGGGACAGAACTACTGCTGGTGCACCCGGTGCAATGCACCTGGGCCCTGTTTTGGCAAGGGGGCCCAGTGATTTAAAATGTTTGTATGTTTTATTTTTTATTTAATTTTTCTTTCCCTCAGCCCAGCTTCCCCTTTGCCCTCTTGCCCATATAATGTATTAACACTGGAGGAGAAAAGGGCCCAGGTGTGGGACCAACACCAGAAAAACTGTTATACCCCCTTGGGCACGCCACTGGGTGGAGCCATTTCTTGTTCAGTTTTTTATATCCTTTGGAAAAGGTTTGTAGTATCTTCAGATATAGTAAATTGGGAGATTAATGTATATTTACTTAGCTTCATCAATATCTTACTTGTAGTATAGTCAAACTCCCAATTCTGGGGTCTCTAATGTCTAATAGCCTATTTCTACTATTTTCAAAACTGTGACTTTTGTTGTTACACTGATGTGAAAGGCGTATAAGTTATTATTTTTAGTACTCACAATTATAATATAACTTTATAAAAAGTGTACTATAGCTGTAATGGGTTCAAAGCCTTTACTGAAAGTCATTTTTAATTTGCATAAATTTCCCCATAAGTACACTTATGTATTTCATGTACTTAGTGGTTTTGATGTTAATTTAGGCAAAGCTCCTCTTTTGTCTACTGTGGCATTCATAAGTGCAATGTGCAGGGCTATATGGAGCTTGCTATATATTTATATGTCAGTAATATGCAGAGCAATTATGGATCTTTCTATATTTTTATATGTCTGTAATGTGCAGGAGGGCTATATGGAGTTTACTATATGTTAACATACCAGTGTGTGCCTGTGTGTGGATGGCTATATTAAATAACTGTAAAGTGGAGGAATATATGTCACTTTATAAATCTTAATATACCAGTAACAGCCAGTACGGTGCAGGGTTATATGATTAGTGCCTAGTGTGGTCCCCATTGGATTTTTAAAAAGTTTTTTTCCCAGCTAATCATATGCATCATTCTACAGTATCTGTGATTTATTTTCTGTAATATTTCAGGAGAAAGAAAAATTGCAGAGATTTCTTTAGTAAATAGCAAAAACGCTATCCCAGAGGGTCTGAAAGTGAGGTCCATGGACCATCAGTAACCGATAAGGTCCATTTAGCTGGTCCGCAAATGTAATAATTAATAAATATTAATAGAAATGCATAACAAGCAGTAAATAAGTTACTTATTGTTTATGAGTGTAAGTTTGATTGACAAACAATTAACAAAAAATTATTAAGAGGTCCAGAAAGACCTTCAGCAGCTCCCCAGTGACTGACTTCAAGATTGTGCCAGGCCCTGTTTTTTTTTATCTCTTGCCATCCTGCTGAGCTGATAGATTTGGTGGGGTCCCTCAGCGTTCTGTGATTGAACAGCCAATGACAGGTATAACAAACATCACAGGCGGAGTTACCACCAGTGCAACCGGTGTAAGGCACCGAGCCGCCTGGCCTTTGAGGGGCCCCTGCAGACCTCCCCTGTGGCCCCCGCAGCCCACCAGTGGCCCCAGTGGCCCACTGCGGGTCCTCTTTGGCCCTGTGGGTCTTATGTTGGACCCTGGAGTTTTTGTGGCCCCCCATGGATCACCTGAGGCCCCCTCAGATCCACTGTGGCCCTGCAGGTCCCCTGTGGTCCCCAGGGCTCCACCTGGCACCGGCGGACCTCATGTGGGCCCCCTGCCACCCCTATGGCCCACTGTGGCCCTAACAGGCCCTAGGGGGCCCTGTGCCCCCCTACAGCCCCCTGAATTCTCCCTCAGCCTAGGGGGGCCCCTTGTGGACCTCTGCAGTCCCCTTCAGCCCGGTGTGTTCGCCCTCAACCTCCTGTGGCCCCTTGTGGACCACTGTGGCCTCCATCAGCCCCCTGTGTCCCCCCTCAGCCTCCTATGGCCCCTCGTGGATGTCTGCAGCCTCTCTCACCTCCCTGTGGCCCCTCGCAGCCCCCTTCAGCCCTTTGTGGCCCCCTCAGTCCTTGCAGGCCCCTGTGCCCCCCCCATGGACCTCTGCGGCCCCTTGGACTACTATGGCCCCTCTGGCCTGCCTTGGCCGCCCCCACACACCAGGAAGTGGAGTGCAGCATCGGGCAGGTAAGAAAGTATTTAATATATATATGCATATGTAAATGTGTATATGGTATGTATATATATATCTATATATATATATATATACACACACACACACACATATATATACACAAATATATATCACCTATAATAGTTGCCAGTTGTGCGATGTTGGTCAAGCCCAAAGCGAGGCGAGCCGTTGACGCTGGCGAGAATTAGGCGGCCCCTTTGAGCCCCATAGGGCCGCAACAGCGTGACCAACATTGTGGCACGGTGTGCGGCGTTGTTGGCAGGGTTACATCCAGGTATGAGACACAGGGGAGGGAGAGGAGGGGGTCAAAGGAGACAACGGAGGCAGAGGAGGGAAGCAAAAGGAGACAAGGGAGGGAGAGAATGGGGGAAATGGAGACAAGGGAGGGAGAGGAGAGGGGAAAGGAGAAAAGGGAGGGAGAGGAGGGGCAACTGAGACACAAGGGGGGGAGGAGACACAGGGGAGGGAGAGGGGGAAAGTAGACACAAGGGGGGAAAGGGGCAAAGGAGACACGGGGGGGAGGAAGAGGGGGAAAGGAGGAACAGGAGACCGAGAGAGGGGGAAAGGAGACACAGGGGAGGGAGAGAAGGAAAAGGAGGTACAGGAGAGGGAGAGGGGGGAGAAGGAGACACAGGGGAGGGGAGGGGTACAGAAGACACAAGGGCAGCAATGATGAGCGCCTTGAGGCCCGTAAAGTAGATATATTTGTACATATATATATATATATATATATATATATACACACATATACATATATATTTAGTTTTTAGATATTTTATGATTATATTATTATTATTATTATTATTATTAATAATAATAATAATAATAATAATAATATTAATAATAATGTTATTTGATTTGTCAGGATGGAGTACATATACCACAAGCCAAAAGGAACTCAGCAGATGGGAGTGTTTTGTTAGAATTCTCACCACACTAGTACAAAACCCAATACAGTGGGCCTGAGAAGTGGGAGAGTTACTGGTATTGTCAAGGGTGAGGGTTGTTTGAATATTGGCACTTTAGGCCCAATTTGGACATTTTCACTTAGGGGTGTAGTCACTTTTGTTGCCAATGGTTCAGACAGTAATGGCTGTGTGTTGAGTTATTTTGATGGGACAGCAAATTTACACTGTTATACAGGTTGTACACTTACTACTTTACATTGTAGCAGAGTGTCATTTCTTCAGTGTTGTCACATGACAATATATAATAAAATATTTACAAAAATGTGAGGGGTGTACTTACTTTTGTGAGATACTGTATGTCCCTACATATCACCCAGTCCTTGTCAGCAGCCATCCCCTCTCAGCATCCATCCCCACATAGCACCTAACCCTATCTCCGTTGCACTGCCTCACAGAACCCATGCAACCCTGTACTTTGCTGTCATCCAGACCTTGCTGTCTCTCACCTCTTCCCTGACACCACTCCATACTGCTGAACTACTCCTCATAAAAAATAATTCTGTGGAGCCAAAATAATGTTCATATTTTGTCTTGCAATTGTTCCAGCACTGAATCTTCATTGTATTGTGACAGCTGATAGCAGTTTATTTAATTCTGCACCATATACAAGAGATGAATTTAATTAAATCTCCAGGTAAAAAGTGCTGTCTGCTTTTATATACAACATCTTTATACACAGAATCAAAAGCTACAGGGTTGCACATTATATGAAAAGGAAAGCATAGGTAAAGTAATGCGGCAAATGACATTGATAAAAATGAATCTCCAGCGGTGCATTGACAAGTGAGTAATGGACATCAAGCAGTGAATAGAACCAATCTCAATCTGTCATCTCAGCAGGTGAGCAGTTGGGCGCTGAGTTCAATTAGGAACTCAATCACAGACAATATGTGACCATTAAATAGATGCACAGTACAGTGTATTTAATGTTTTGCTATTCACAACTTGCCAAAAGGTTGCTCATTTTTGACGAGCAATTTACAAGCCCTGGGATAGAGAACATGGTGCCTCTGAATGCTTGAAGGAAGTGGCCCGTGCATATAAAACATGAACAAGTGCATGACGATTTTCTGGAATCCGTAAGGAGCGGATGAGAATTGAAGATCGTTTTGTGCCATATATTTCCCTTGTGGTTTATTTGGCAACGTCAAAAGCTAAAAAATAAATATGCACAGTTACATTTTGTGTAGGCTTCTCACAACTCCCATAGTAAAGCAAGTAAGTATATAAGTATATAACAGTATACAAGGACAGGAAGTCTTAAACAGGGCACCAGAATGGGGAACTTGTTATCTACCATTCAAGCTGAGGCCAGTTATATTATCCAGGCACAACTTAGTTTTGATTCAGTGCCAAAGCTAGGGGCCCCGGTGCAAAAAAAAAAAAAAATTGCCACCCCCGTCAAAGGAGGGGGAGAAAAAGAGAAAGAGAGGTAGAGAGAAAAGGGTGATGGAGGTGGAGTGAGTATAATGAGGGAAGAGAGAAGGAAGAGGAGAGAATTTGAATCAGGTGTAGGAAAGTGATGGAAGAATGAAAGTGAGAGGTAAGAGAGTAAAGATGGAAGGAGATAGAGAGGAGGGGAAGTTGAGGAAGGAGAAAGAGACAGAGGAGAAATGAGAGGGATAGAGGGGTGAAAGTGGAATTGAGAGAAAAGGTGTGAGATGAAATGAGAAAGTGAGAAGGGTGAGAGGGAAAAGGGGGTGAGGGAAGAGGGAGACAGAGAGAGGGAAGAAAGGGAAGAAAACAGGAATGGGAGAAGGAATGGGGAGAGAGTGAGAAAAAGGGGAAAGGAGAGTTGAGAGAGATGGAAAAATGGTAGAGAATGAAGAAGGAGAGAAAAGGAGAGGCAAGAGGGACAGAATAGGGGGGAAAGAGGGCTAATTAAGGGACAAGGAAGGTAGGGGAGAGAAAAGAATAGGTAAAGGGAAGAGAGAGAAGTAGGAGATATGAATGGGAACAAGGAGGGAAGGAAACATGAGGGAGAGAAAAAATGGAGGAGGGCAAGGAGGGAGAGAAGAAGAGGGATGAGCTAGGGAGTAGAGAGGAGTGGAGAGAGAAGATTGGAGTGAGAGAATGGGGAATAGAATGGAGGAGAGAAATAGAAAAAAGCAAGACAGAAGTGTGGGAAAAAGGGGGCAGCTGGTTGTTAATAAAAAAGTATTGAGTGGAAGATCATAGATAATTGAGATTTAAAGTTAGGTATTTTAAACATGCATTAAAAGAAACAATCCACCCTCTCACAGTGGAGATAAAAAGCAGGAATTCCCAGTTTATAAATTCAGTATAATCTTAGAGGATATTTGGGAAAGATTCGACTCATTATTCTTATTTGGTAGGAGAGAGGAGGGGTCTTTTTAGCTAACGTTCAGACTCAGCTATTATTTCCACTCAAACATTTTTATAACAAGAAATTGCAATTATATTTGTTTGTCTGTGTACTTTTAATTTCTGCATTAATTAAGACCTTTGTTTTTTTAAAAGATTTTTTTTTAATAAATGGATTTGCGTTTTTTACCCTGCTGCCTATAAAGACATAATATTACATTGAAAAATATATATTTTCCTGGTCGGATAATGCTAATAGATCTTTTTGTAAGTAATGCTTTGCAGTAATGAATTATGATGACTTATGCTCCCTGCGTCCTATCAATATATTTCTATAATTTTCCTTCCAGAAAATTGATTTGCCTTCAGCTTGCCTTGGATCAGATAATTAAACTTCTATACAGTCCTGAGTCTAGCAGTTTTCTCATAGCAACTCAGAAGGTTTTTTTTAAGATGTCGCTGATTGTCCTTATCATTTGTCAAAGTCTTTATTAGGGAAATTGGCTGCTGTTTACTGTATTTACCCAAATACAAGCCAAAATAATTTATTTCTTTAATCCTGAAACAAAAGGCATTATCCTATATTCAGGAACTCAGGAATTAGCACGTTTTGAAAAAGGCAAGAAGTTCAAACCCTCCCCTTATATATATATATATTTGTGGGAGGGGTTCAGGTTGAGATTTATTTAGGTTATGTGCTGCTTGAGGCTTATTTGGACACGCGCCTTCTGCATCTCTTAGTAACTTGAACTGTCATATTTGACATTATTAGTACTTCCAAAACGGCATAGTTCCTGCCTTGTCTTTGAGTAGCATGTTTTAGTATTTCGTGCCACTAAATACTATTTAGTGTCATCATTTGCCAATTAGGTTCTGTGATGACCAAAAAAGATCGACCCCTCAGTTATTAGTTTACGTCCCTGAGATTGTATCTATCAGTCCTCATTGACAAAGAGGGATGAGGAGAGCCTAACACTTTAAACATTTCATTACCATTAGTCAGAGTTATAAACAGATTGTTGCAGTATCGACAGTTAAAATTTACTTCATTCAAAGTGGTGCAATTCTAAATAAAAATATAATCTATCACATTTAGTATCACTCTGTTCAAAATGTTCTGGAGCTCTGGAAGACCTGGAGGAGAAGAGGAACCGGTCAGCCCAGAGGATCCTGATGTGAGATAATTTTTCTGCTTTGGGTTTTGGGTTACCGGTGTCCAGGCTATCGGAATTGAAGGTAGCACTGGCTTCCTTAATACCCAGAGGGTATCAGGAAGAAGGCAGCACAGAGTGAGCAAGGCTTTCATAAGGAGAGTTTTCTCTGGGAGAATGGGCTGTTGTATAGGGTAACTTCTGGGGATGAGAAGGTAGGGCATGGGGTAGGCCTGAGGCAGCTGATAGTCCCCAAAAGTTTCAGGACTCAGTTACTGGGACTAGCCCATGATGTACCCTTAGCTGGCCATATTGGCCGTAAAAGGACTAGTCAGAGGCTGACCCGCGTGTTCTACTGGCCAGGCTTGAACCAGGATGTAAATGCTTATTGTAACTCCTGTGATGCCTGTCAGCGATATGGACATACTGTAAAAGCCGTCAGGGTGCTGCTACAACCCCTACCAGTGATAGATACTTCCTTCCAGAGAATGGCCATTGACCTAGTAGGACTGGGAAGAGGTATATCATCACTGTAGTGGACTATGCCACCAGGTACCCTGGAAGCAGGTACGGGGCATCAATGATTGTAACCACTTCCTCTTCTCAAACTGAGCCTTGGTGCATATTATCGTGTTCCCAGTAGAAACTATGTCAGGCTAAATAGAGGATTTAAATGTTGGGAATAAGGATAGCTATAGAACATAGATAGGTGGTAAGCCTATATTTTTTAGCACCAAGGCTCCCAGCTAACCGCGCGTCGCCTATGCGTCTGCGTATGACATCATAGGTCGGCGTTGCGGAATAGCATAGAGTGCAACCCGACGCACGTTTCCAAGAATTTCATCACAGGTTACCGGGGATGTGTCAGAGAGGCTATTTAAGCAACTTTAGTTGCCGTGGCAACTAATTAGGAAATTAATATTTATAAAATCAAATAGTACCAAAGTTAAAATGCAAACTGTACTTTTAAATGTACTTGTGTTTGCACTTTGGTGCACATGTGTGTATCTGGATATACCCCTCTTTTTTTTCCCGGCAACTTCTGGTTTCAGGTTTCCGACTTCCGGTTCCTGGTTTCCAACTTCCAGTTTCTGGATCTGTGACATGATGGGAAATTGCCACCAAAAGAAAGGGGGAATGTACTCACATGTGCTAATTTATAAATATGCTCCAAAATAGGAGAAACAACTCAGGAAATATTAATACTTATCATTGAGAAAGGCCAAGTTTGGGCTGAAACGCGTTTGGTATTAGATTTGACTATATTATTCATTCATTTTTTATTTATACTCTTTATTGCTTTTTTATTGTTTGTTTTTATTGTATTTTCGTACCACCATAGTTGCAAAATTGAATTTGTTGGTGCTGACCTTTTGGCCCACTGAAGTTGGAGCACTTTATGTGGGGCTTGCTAACCTCGGCAATAGGTGTCTCCATATAGAGAGTGACGCCCTGGTCTGTGCGTGAGCACTGAAGCACAGAGACACTTTCTTTCTGCAGTTGCAAGGATATTCCTCTGCTCTTTACAATATTGGAACTTAAACTATATTGGATATTCAACATTGGGACACTCAATACAATCTACTGAGTGAAATCAGGAGTGGATCACGGACGACAAGACACCAGCTGTGTTATTCCACATTGAGCGTTGACTGATATTGGACTAAATGTGAGTGCAATGGTTGTTGCTTTTTACTTGTTGCAATACATTTTCATTTATATATTTCATGATTAGTCGCTTTGTGCTCCCCCCCCCCCCCATCCTTTGTCTATCAAAATGAGCATGCTTTAAACTTTTTCAAAATGGTGTTGTGCAAAGAAAAAATAATAAATACAACTTGTTTAAACTTCATTGAAAGTGACAGAGCAGACACACTTCTGTAGATTTCACTGGCGGACAAGTATGACTCATACATCTATATTACAGTTATTTTATGCTCTGGGAGCATCATTTAAAAGAAAAGAAAACACAAAGTGGTACATTATCAAATGCAACAAAGAAAAATGCTTTCGATTTCCATTAAATTGATGGATAGAGATCCAGCAGTTGCTATTCTTTGTATTGATATCTGCCTGAGCGTCTGTGACTGTTGAGTTGTTCTCTGCGAACCCTCTCTTCTCCTTCTTATCCAGTTTCCATTTCTTTCTTCCCTCTCTTAATGTTATATACTTTTATCTAAATACCCTATGTATCTCACTTTAGCCTTAGTTCAGTCTTTCTGGTCTTCCTCTCCTCACATATCCACTTTTGTCACTCTTATATTTGAAAATATAGTGCAGTTAGTATCTGGGTTAATAAGCTGAAAGTTTGTGCTACTGCAACTGTTCATCTGTTACCAAACTGCGCTGCAAGACACTGATAAACTCAGCTCTTTTGTTTTACTTGGTAATAAGCTTATGAGGTCAAGGCAGATAGCAAGCAGAATTAGAGGTATTAGCAAAAGAAAAGGAATGATGTTTATGCCACTCTATAAATCTCTAGCCAGATCTCACATATGTCCACTTTTGGAGACTGTATCCCTAAAAAGATATTGACAAATTAGAAACAATTTAGAGTGAGCAAATAAAATGGTGGATGGCCTAAAAGCCAACACTTATAAGAAAATATTTCATTTAGGACTGAAGGGGAGGAGAGAAAATATTTGATTGTTGTTCAGTCTTTCAGTCATGCCTGCTTGACCCAGATGACACCAGGGACATCTGTCAGCTGCCACTGCCCCTCTGAGCATGTTCATTTCTTCAATGACTCATATATACATCTCCGCCTCTGCCGTCCCCTTCTTTGTGTGCCTTTCAGTCTCTCCTACCATCAGAGTCTTCCCTAGGGAATCCTGTTTTTTCATGATGTGGCCAAAATATTTGAGTCTTAGCCTCATGATCAAACCTTCCATTGAACAGTTTGGCTTGATTTCCTGTAGTATTGATTGATTGGATTTTCTTTCAGTCCAAGCTGTTTTCTCCAGCACCATAATTCAAAGGCATTAATTCTACAGGTCTCAGCGCTCTTTGTGGTCCAGCTTTCACATCCGTACATTACTACTAGGAATAGTATAGTTCTAATCCTGGAGTAACATTTTCAAGAAGAGTAACTCTCATACCTCCAAAATGCCGCTCTTTTCAAGGGAAATTTTCCTGTCCCTCTTAGCCTCCAAAATGACCCTATTGTTTTTATTAAATCCATACATTTATGGGCAATCCAATGCTTTCCAAAACTGGCCATGCCCCACTTTCACCAGCTCCTCCTGTAGTTTCCTGTAAAAATCTGTGAGAAAGATTGATGTCTGGGTCTCCCCTGTGCTTGACACAAAATGTGCACTAGGTAAAATAACTGCATAATAGCATCACTGTTTTTGAAATCCCTCCCTATCAGATTTATACTGTCTCCTCCTACATGGAAACATTTTCCCAATGCATGTATTTGACCCTCATCACACAGTGTGCTCTATAGCAGTCTCTCTCCCTGACATTCCATTTGCATATTATATTATCTACCATTAGGGGCAGACAACATATTGCATACCAGACCCTTTCACCTCAAATTACTTCCTATCAAATCCCTTCCATTTACCACTAAATTATACACCTTTCTAACTTTGCTTACCTTCCTACCTTAACTAACCATGACTTCCTTCCTGATCCATGCTTTTTCTTATTAGTTCTTCCCCAGGTCTCTGCCTCTTCCATAACCTTTAGATTGTAAGTAGCGAGTTTCCAATCTTGTAGGGTGCTTTGGAAAAAATGCACTTTCTATAAGATTCCAAGCTCAGGGCCTTCCAATTTCTGCAGTCTGCTAAGTTTCTTTCCTTGTTCTTATGCTCTGTACAGCGCTACAGAATATGTTGGCACATTAGAAATTAAAGTTAATAATAATAATAATAATAATAATAATAATAATAATAAAATGCCATTCCAACTCCAGCTGAGGTCTAAGCTTTGACTATTACTTTTATAATCGGAGCCCTCCAGGGCTTTACATCACCAAATATATTCTATTGTAGCAATAAAAAGCATGTGTTAAACCTTTTACTCAAATATTTGAACTTCTATAAGTAAACTCTTATAGGAGCAAACTTGTATCTAGGTGAAAAGTCCCCTTCAAATATAACCATAGATTTAAGACTAATTAAAACAGATTCTGGCAGAATGGGAGTGACCATATAGGTAAACTAGGAAGTCACCTACATGTGCCAGGCTTAAAGGTTAAGTCAGATTGAACAAACACATTCTATTCTCAATATTTGATTGCTATGTCCCATAAATCTCTTCACATCTCATTATTAGAAACCAGTTATTTTTTGCCTTGTAATAAACCGGCTTATTACATGCACCTGAGAGCTGAAATGTCAGTTTTTATGTTTTCATTTGTTTTTTTTATATATATTTTTTACAACCAGTTTTTACAGCATTGGCGGGGGCAGAGTCCATTTCGGAAACTATGTCAGTTTTAAGATGGAAAAGGCTGTGACCACTCCAAGATTTTTAGAGTATTGTAAAAGCTCACTAATTAAGCCAGAGCACCTGCAGTCAATTTGGGTAGCGATGATGTGGTGTGAGCCAAGCGATGATGGGAAAGTAGGAGTGATATTTACAGGACATAGTCTGGTTCTTAGTTTCTGCCAAAAAGTCCATCATAGTCACCCCAGTTACACATTGGGGGCCTAATCAGCAAACACAAAGCTTCATGTTGGATATAGTTAAATCATATGCTGAACGTTAACACAAAAACTGAAGAACCACTGAAGGGACATTTTATTGAAAACATAATTTCATAATGCACAATGTTATAGCGATATAGTGAAATAAATATAGCCCTTAATGTATAATTATTATATTTAATGTTGCTTTAATGGGGCAGATGTTTGCCTTTTTACCATAATTTAATTAGTTATGTGGGAAGGAACATCAACTTAAACAATATTTGTGTTTAGATCTGATAAATGTTAAAGGGACACATTTTGTGGAAATTGACCTACAACATCATTTATATCTTATTAAAGAATTGGAAATAGTTTTTGAAATCAAAGCTTATCTTTTAGCAGAGTTATCTTATACTTGAAGATTTCACATTGCTTTTGCCCTCCCTACAGCTCCAATTTAATGGGTTTGTGGCTCTTTACCCAATCACAATAATAGATCTGTCAGCATATAGATTTAAACACATCTCTGTGAATGAGATCCATGAGTAAAAAATATATATGTTTATGTGTTTTTTATGCATTCCCTGCTTCACACTTCTGGGCCACTAGAAGATGAGGAGCACCAGAAGCCCATATAAACATATATATGCATACAGGAAAGATAGATAGATAGATAGCGCCACAGAATATGTTGGCCTGTTACAAATAAAAGATAATAATGATAATAATAATAATACAAAAATTATTATAATGGATATATAGGTTAATAAGTCATCAATTTAAAAAACTGTAAGTGCATTTTTACTTTATTTACATAAGGGGAAAAGGTGGGGGGCGGTGCGAATGCAAAAAAGGAGGAGGGGCAAAATAGGTAAAAAATATTTTCTGCTAACATGTTCCTTTCCTGTAGTGCAGTGCACCTCCGCAAGCCCCCCCTCAGCAGCACCATACAACCCCACAACCCCTCAGCAGCACCATTCAGCCTCCCCCAGAAGCACCATTCACCCCCAGCAGCACCATTAACCCCCCAGCAGCACCATTCAACCCCCTTGCACCACCATTTCACTCCCAATCCCCCAGAGGCCCCATTCAGCTTCCACTCAACCCCATAACCCCCCAACAGCACCATTCACCCCCCAGCAGCACCATTTACCTCCTCCCAGCAGCCCCATAACCCCCCCCACCAGCAACACCACTCACCCCCAGCAGCCCCTTTCACCCGCAGCAGCCGCAGTCAGCCCCAACCCCCCAGTAGCACAATTCAGCCCCTCAGCAGCCCAATTCAGCCCCAAACCCCCAGTAGCACCATTCACCCCCTCAGCAGCCCAATACAGCCCCCCCAGCAGCACCATTCACCCCCAGCAGCCCCATTCACCCCCCAGCAGCCATATTCACCCCCCAGCAGTCCCATTCATCCCCCAGCAGCCTCAAACCCCCAGCAGCCCAATTCAGCCTCCAACCCCCCAGTAGCACCATTCAGCCCCCCAACAGCCCCATTCAGCCCCACAACCCCCCTGCAGCACAACTTACCCCCTCCCAGCAGCCCCATAACCCCCTAGCAACACCACTCACTCCCAGCAGCCCCTTTCACCCCCAGCAGCCCCCACCCTCAGTCTTATTCACCACCCAGCAGTCCCATTTAGCCCCCCAGCAGCCCCAAAACCCACAGCAGCAGCAGGGGGAAGTGAGGAGCAGGATCCTAAGAGGGGAAGGAGGAGGAGGATAACGGGGGAAGGAGGAAGATGTTAATGGGGGAAGGAGGATGTTAACAGGGAAGTTGGGATGAGGAGGAGGAATGGTGAGCTGAGGGTGTCATGAATCAGCCAGTGGCCATATTGGATTTGGCGTGAACTGTGCCGGTGGCCATTTTGTGACTGGCAGCAGTGGTCACAATGGGAGCCATATTGGGACTGGCAGCAGAGGCCACACCCAGTGGCCATATTGTGTTTGGACAAAGTTCATGGCTCAGGCGGCAGCCATATTGGGGCTGGCAGTATTGGTCACACCCAGGGGCCATCTTATCATGAGCTGTTATCTTCCACATGCTGTGGAAGAAAAGGTTTGGGGCCCACTTGTTATTGTGATATTATGTTATGTGATTTAAGGGATGAAAACTGTTGGTAGGCCATGTAAGAGAGGTGTCACCTAGCATAACCGTTAATAAAGTATAGTTACGCATAAAGCGGTTCTATTTTAGGTGCGCCTTTACGCATTGCCTCAACCAGGGGTTCACGGGATGTTACATGTTTTGTGGTATTGTATTGTATTGAATTGTGGAGTGGCATGGCTGGTGAGTGATGGGAGCGTATATGGAAATGAGTGAGGAGTGTTTCTTGGGCTGGATACCATCCCCCATGTGTGAGCAATAAAGCCAGGAGCTTGCCCATATGGTCCTGAAGGTAAACCCTTGAAATGATAGTGGTCAGGAACAATAGGGTCCCTTACAGACACTGAGGCACCATAACCCCAGGGGGTCTACAGGGATTCCCACTCAGAGAATCAGGGCAAAGTCCAGAGGGCAGGGAGATGTCTCTCTCTTGGGAGCTAAAGCCAAATGAATTAGTAAGCCCCACCTAGTGGGTGGACCTGGGGAGGAGTCTCATGGTTCCCACGTAGGGACCCTGCATGATTGGCCAGAGGTTGTTTGTGGCTGGCTAAGGGTAGCCACTCCCCTATCCTTGAGTGCTGTGTTTAAATATGTTGTTCCAAAATGAAACATAATTTTCATCAAGACGTGGTGTGTAGATGTATTATTTACCCGGGGACATATGCTTGCAGTAAGATTCGTCAGACTTACTGTCAATATTGCTCAGTCTAACCCAAGGGCTGAGACATGATGTTCCTGTAATCAAAGCTGTTTCGGTCCAGAGTAACCCAAATCCGGTCAACAGACCCCAGCCAGAGAGTCGGTCGTCACAGAGGGGGCCCAAGCAAATATGGCAGCAATGGGCCCCCTCCAGATCCTCCATGCAGTAGGCAGTTAGGTATTTAAAATTATCCCAGAGTCACGCTCGGGATTACCGCTTAGGAGGTCAATATGGGCCCTTTTAACAGAAAGGCAGTTGGGATTGCTTCTTCTTTGAAGACTGACAACCTGTTATGGTTATATATTTTGTTAGGACATCTCAGTAGCGAATAGCCATAATAAATTCCAGCCTTGTAAGTCCAACGTGGGTCTCACATCGGCTGCGGGTTTCAATTAGAATTGGATGAGAGCTACGAGAGAGAAATGCTATTTCGTAAACCAGTTCGGAGCCGCCGGGGGTTGCGTGCAAAATATAAGCATGAAAAAAAAGTATTCAATTATTCAATTATTATTATTAAATTAAATATGAAATAAAGTATTTTTAGGGGCCGATTTTCGGGCTTGAGAATGTTGTGCTATTTATTCTAAGACCTAACATTACTTTCCATTTTAATATTACCTGATAGTGTGTTTTTATTTGCCTACAAAGTGCCATGCATTGGACTTTACCCCCCTTGCGGGTGCACTCGAGCACACGTTGGCCTTTGGGCTCCGTTTGCGTGTTACGTGCTTGCTCGCGTGTGACTTCTTTGCAATTTAATAGATGAATTTAACAACTAGCAGTTACGGTATGACAGATCAAAGGATTTAGATGCGCAAAGTTTAACCTAGCACAAATCGTAAGCGATTTTTGGCCGTCCTGCATGTTAACACGCAAGTCCGCTGCGAGCAATGTTACGGGGCTAATTTAATAGCCATAACACGTAAATCTCGAGTTACGGGCTACGTTTCAAAACGTAGCCCCAATTTAATGAGGCTGCAAGTCAGGATCTGGATATCTCCCTCTCTATGCTCTTTTATATTATACTAACATATATTTTAGACTTTTATATTACAGCTGATCCATCTTATAATTTCAGCAAAGAACCCTAAATATGAATGCATAAAAGAGAGGGAGATTGATCATAATTGAGCTATTCACGCACATACATCACAATCTACAAGTCACTTTATATAACAAAAGCCTCTAACTCTACTAAGAATGGAATAAAAGAGAGGAAATTAACAGCAAATGTAACCTGCAAATAGCGTGTGAAGAACTCACCGCACGTGTGATTCGTGGCATGTTTAAAAAAGTCTTGTAAATCACATCTCTATAATAAAGCTCAGCATTAAAGGTGCAGTGAGGTCACTTGTGTACGCTTGTGTACTCTTGTGTACTCAAACTACTTTGTAGAACAAGACAATTGAATATTGTCCTTTTTATAATTAATCTTTTATTTAATGTGCCAATGATAGAGTGAGCAATCACATTAAAAGTATTTGCAAATAAAATGTAACAGCATAAATAAGTATACAAAACACTATGCTACCTGTACATCATGTTATCAAAAAGAGAACAGCAGCACTCTGTTAGCCCTATTAAATTCTGGCTACGTCTTAAAACGTAGCTCGTATTGTAGAAAGTAGGACCTACGGCTATTAAATAAGCCCCTTAAAGCAGGCCGCTGCCGATCCGCGGGTTTGCTGCGAAAAAACCTACGGGATGAGCAACATTGAACCTTGCGGCCGCAAATCCTTTGATCCGTCAAGCACGTAACAGCTACAATTCCCATAATGCTATTAAATTGCAACAAAGTCACTCATTAGAAAGCCTGTAACACGCAAATGTAGCCCAAAGCCTGAGTGCTGGGGAGGACTCGCAAGTGGGGTAAAGTCCAATACATAGCACTTTAACTGTAAATAAAATCACACTACTGTACTTATATTAAAAGGGAAAGTGATGTCAGGTCTTAGAAATAATAGTACAACATTCTCAAGCCCAGGATGGGGGGTTGAGGATGAGGATGGGGATGTTGAGGATGAAGATGGGGGGGTTGAGGATGATAAGGGAGGGGGAGGGAAAGAGCCACGGGGGGGGGGGGGGAAGAGAGAGGGGGGGGGAAGAGAGAGGGGGGGGGGAACAGAGCCACAGGCGGGGGGGGGGGGGGCAGAGACACGGGGGGGGGAGGGAAACAGAGACACGGGGGGAAAGAGAGACACAGGGGTGGTGACTCGAGTATAAGACGAATGTGCACTTTTCAGCCTTAAAAAAAAAGGGCTGAAAAACTCAGCTTATACTCGAGTATATACAGTATATTTTATGTCATATCGATCGTGGCAATCAATGTGTTAATACATATGATGGAACTCGCATGTGATAGAATATCATATTTGCGGCTTTATTAATATTGCATTATGACTGGAATGTGAGTTGGATCGTAACTCGTAATTGAAGCCCGTAGGATTTGGAAATCAAACCTCCATTTTTCACTGACGTAATGATGACGACCTCTGTTTACATTGGCTCCATCTAAACTCGTAACTACGGGTTTGCTTAATTGATCATCAACAAAACCGCAAATCCGACGGCCGACAACTGGTTTACGAGTTTGCGCCTCTAGCTCGTAACTCGCAGTTCATAGCACAGTAACTCAAAATTTAAAGCCCGCAGCCGTTGTGAGCTTCACGTTGGAGTTACTGGCTTCAAATTTAATAGGGCTCTGTGTCAGTTTGATTCCTATTGATAAAACAGTTTTGTGGAGTTAGTCAGTTAAAAACATTGAATGCATTTAGTTGGTGAATTAATATCCCACTGTAGTGTTCATGCAACAGGGTTTGTGTTATTTTTTGGGTATTTGAGTAACAATATAATCAATATTTAAAGATAATAAATTTAATATGACATTTAAAACTTAAATGTAAAAACTACTGTTTCAGGGACCTGTTAATGGAGAGGTCCTGCCCAGGTGGACTCCCCATTTTTTTCTGAATGGCACAGATAGCCACTGCATGGGAGGATAAGTGTCCTAGGCCGATTCTCTCTCACCCTATGGACATCGGTTGTGGAGTGGAGAGAAAAATGGTGAAATGTAAATGTTAAAAGCTATATTGACAGTTTTTTCTTTAAAGGCTTATCTAAATTTCCTGGATTATGATGTATCTGATGGAGAATCAGCAGTGTATATATGTGTCAGCAGTGTATGAAAAAAACATTTTGCATGAAAAAATCCCAAAATAAACTCACCCTGATGTTTGCTAAATCTCTTGAGTTTGCAAGCAGAATATCTCTGCTAAAATGAGCATATAATTCATAATTTGTTTTGGACAATCACAGGCAGCTACTACATCATAATACATTGTAACAATCACTGATGGCAGTGTAAACTGGAGCGAGTAATGGAATGTGTAGTTCCCCTATAGAAGAAGGTAGCAAGGGGAGCCAGACACTGCTGTGCGGATCTCTACACTGGGCTGTTTTCGGCTTGAAGGTTAGTAAAGGGTTAAAATCACTACCCAAATGCAGTGCTTCTATTGGGAGTTGTGGATCTGCGTCCCTGTGCGGAATGCTTACGGTATTGGTAATGCACTTGTGAGCCTTGCAAAGCGAGGCGAGCCGTCATGTGGAACTTAGGCTGCCGAACTTGCAACATCCTCCGACCCCCTTCCCATCCTCCTTCCCCTCATCCTCCTCCTCTTTCCTCCCCCCTTGTCATCATCCTCCTCCTTCCTTTCCCCTCTACAATTACCTCCCTACACCCTTTCTCCTTACTATCAGGCTATCAGCTCCTGCTGCTCTCTCCCTTGCAGTGCAGGCTTCTGGCATATGCTTATGACATGACCGGGGGTGGGGAAGAGACACAGGGGAGGGAGGAAGAGACACAGGGGAGGCGGTCAGAGACACAGGGGAGGGGGAAGAGATGCAGGGAAGGGAGACACGAGCGGAAGAGACACAAGTGAGGGAGAGAGGGGTAAAACACAGGGGGGGAAAGGAGACACAAGGGATGGAGAGGGGAAATGAGACACAATGAAGGGAGAGAGGGGTAAAAACACAGGAAGTAGACACAAGGAAGGGAGAGGACGGGGGAAAGGAGACACAAGGAAGGGAGAGGAGAGGGGAAATGAGACACAAGGGAGGAAGTAGACAGAGGGAGAGACTCGCAATCCTCAATGCTCACATTGGGTGGCAAACTTCATTGCCAAGCTTAACATTTTATTCCCGTTATTTTTGACGGGCAAGTAGCTAGTCTGATATAAGCAGCATGTGTTAGATTAGAAAGAGGTAAAAGAAATCTGCAGCACGCTCGTTCACTGTTTCAGTTTCACTCCGATATTACTATTGATAAAACAGTTTTGTGGGGTAAGTCAGTTGAAAACATTGAACGTATTTAGTTTGTGATTTAATATGCCACTGTAATGTTCATGCAACTGGGTTTTTGTTATTTATTTGGTGAACCTTCGATATAACTTTAAATAATGACATTATTTCTAATCAGTTATTAAATAAACATATTAAATCCTGTTTTATGAGCACTACAATGGTCCTTTAAATAACATTTGCTGTATTTCAACAATAACTACAGTTCCCTAGTGATTTAAGCACTTCAGCTTGCTAATGGAAAGCCATAAATGTTTTCAAGCATTTTAAGTCTGACAATGTTTCTGAATCAACGTCCAGAGTGAGGCATGGAAATTGTAGATCATTTGACCTGATAGAAAAATACTAAGAGGTCACCAAGACAATACAGCATAGTAATCATTTACATGCTCTTTTTTTAGTTGTGGCCGTGTTTTAAAGGAACTGGGTGTTGTAGCAAACGGCTAGATTGCAAAACATTAAAACATTCTCAGTGTATTTAAGTAAATGAGATCTATGCCATGTTAACATACAAACACTTTGTGTACAATTTGTGGACTCATGCTTGATATACATTATTATCACACTAGTAACTTGCTCGCCATAAATGATGGTATCATATTGTTTTCTCTCCTCTGTGTTTCCCTCTCCTGTCTGTCTCCCTCTCTCTCCTCAATCTCTCATTCTCTCTGTCCTTTCCCCCCTCCTTTCCACCCTCCCTTCCCATCCTCTCCCTCTCTCCCTTCCCCCTTCCTTCCCACCCTCCCTTCCCATCCTCTCCCTCTCTCCCTTCCCCCCTCCTTCCCACCCTCCCTTCCCATCCTCTCTACCTTCCCCCCTCCTTCCCACCCTCCCTTCCCATCCTCTCCCTCTCTCCCTTCCCCCCTCCTTCCCACCCTCCATTCCCATCCTCTCCCTCTCTCCCTTCCCCCTGCTTCCCACCCTCCCTTCCCATCCTCTCCCTCTCTCCCTTCCCCCTCCTTCCCACCCTCCCTTCCCATCCTCTATCTCTCTCCCTTCCCCCCTGCTTCCCACCCTCCCTTCCCATCCTCTCCCTCTCTCCCTTCCCCCCTCCTTCCCACACTCCCTTCCCATTCTCTCCCTCTCTCCCTTCCCCCCTTCTTCCCACATCCCTTTCCATCCTCCCCTCTCTCACCATTCCCTCACTCTTTCCCACCCTCACTTTGTCGCATATGCGCAGTTGCGAGATCTAGGCGTTACTGACAAGCTAACAACTATTTATTATATACCTCCCAACTGTCTCTTCTTTCGTGTGAGTGTCGCCCTTTGAAGGGATTTTTGCTCTGTCTCTCCAGGTCTTTTGTGAAGGAAACACAGATATTTTCAGAACAAATCCAGATCTTCCAGTTCTGAATATGTAACACTTTGATTCTATGGAGTTTATAATCTGAAACAGGAGATGCACTGAGATTGAGGCAAGAACTGAAAGTACAAGATAGTGACTTTAATTTATTGGGGAAGTAGGTGAATGTGATTCACAATACACACCAGTAATTTGTCATGTATTGTATATCTTACAGTGCAACAAGTTTATTAAAGGGACCCAATCACAGGAAAACCAAGTCCAAAAACATAGCAAACCCGAAAGAGCATACCTCAAAAATATATTCTGTGCTGAAAAGATCGCAAAAAATATGTTTGCTGTATCTGAATTTTATTGCTAAAAAAGGCTGGATGGAGGCATCCGTCTTGAATCAGGAGCCATATTCTCCTCCCCCCATGGGCTGTCCAGAGAAGCTAAAATTATAATAAAAAGCTAATAAAATGCCCCTTTTAGCTCTATCCACCGAATGACATCACAAATTATTATTATTATTATCGTTTATTTGTAACGCGCCAACATATTCCGTAGCGCTATACATAAGTTAAGTTACAGGCAATGACAAGTTAAAGATTCATACATTGCAAAGAGTGTATGGCCCTGTCTTTGAGCTTGGAATCCAGTGTCCATAGCGCTTTCCCTAAAGCACTGCGCAGGATTGAAACTCGCAGACTTACAAATGAGGCGTTACCGTCACCTAAACATGTCAATCAAGAAAGTGCTGGGGAGGTGCTGCTAGAGCTGAGCAGCACATTTGCATATTGAGGATGACATCATCGATCTCTGCTTTCCAACGCCTATATCTTCAGAATGGAAGAGATTTCAAATATAGCGTCATGGGGCAAGTATATAAAGTAAGGCATGTTATACTGATTTTTTAAAAGTTGTGAAAAGATCGCTTTAACAGTTAAACATATTATAAGAAATATGTTTTTTAGTGGAAAAAATACAAATATCCTTACATTATTTAGTGTATATATATATATATATATATATATATAGCATTCATCACTTTTGTAACACTTGTGAACTTTATCGCTGAAACAGTACTCAGTCCATTACAGGCTGTGAGGTATGAAAACTGTTAATTATCACATATATAGTTGTGAGCATGTGAGTTGTTGCTAACGCTTGCGGGCTCGCGTAGCGAGCTGCGACCCTCGCGAAGCATTACGACCTCGCAAAAAACGGCCGCAACACACGCACATCAAAATATGAAAACTACAACAAATACACACAACAAATACATAAAAAGCTTACTTACAGGAATGTATTTTTTTATTTTCTGTAATGTTCCTTTTTTATTTTTTGTGACTTAGGTTTTTTTTCTTTTCTGTAATGTAGATTTTGAATTTTTTGTGATTTAGCTTTTTTTTTTCTTTTATGTAATGTAGATTTTTTATTTTTGGTGACTTTAGTTTTTTTTCTTTTCTGTAATTAGAGTGGTGGGGGGTTATTAGGGGGTAGGTAGGTAGGTAGTGTAGTTGTTAATAGGTTAGTGTAGAGGGTGTTTAGTTGATATTTAATGTTTTATTGGGGGGGTATAGTGCAGTGTAGTGTTTATACTTAGTGACATGATGGACCTTGAGGACCGTCATAGCACTTATGTGGTTAATGTTGGATTGTAACAGGGCCATAATGGTCATAATATACCCTTATGGGACTGATGAAGTTAAATAGAGGCTTATGAGGGTCTCTATTGACCCCCATGAGTGACAGGGTTAATTATGGGTTTATGGGGGTCAGTATTGACCCCCATGAGTCAAAGGGTTAATGAAGGGCTTATGGTGGTCTGTATTGACCCCCATGAGTGACAGGGTTAATTAAGGGCATATGGGGGTCTATATTGACCCCCATGAGTGACAGGGTTAATTAAGTGCTTATGGGGGGCTGTATTGACCCTTATGAGTGACAGGGTTAATTAAGGGTTTATGGGGGTCTGTATTGACCCCCATGAGGGACAGGGTTATTTATGGGCTTATGGGGGTCGTTATTGACACCCATGAGTGACAGGGCTAATTATGGGTTTATGGGGGTCTGTATTGACCCCCATGAGTGACGGGGTTAATTATGGGTTTATGGGGGTCTGTATTGACCACCATGAGTGACAGGTTAATTAGGGGTTTATGGGGGTCAGTATTGACCCGCATAAGTGAGGGGGTTAATTAAGTGCTTATAGGGGTCTGTATTGACCCCCATTAGTGACAGGGTTAATTATGGGTCTATGGGGGTCTGTATTGACCCCCATGAGTGAAGGGGTTAATTCATTGCTTATGGGGTTCTGTATTGACCCCCATGAGTGACAGGGTTAATGATATGTATTATGGGGGTCTGTATTGACCACCATGAGTGACAGGGTTAATTAGGGTTTTTGGGGTCTGTATTGACCCCCATGAGTGAGGGGGTTAATTACGGTAAGTTCTTATGGGGGTCTGTATTGACCCCCATGAGTGACAGGGTTAATTAAGAGCTTATGGGGGTCTATATTGACCCCCATGAGTGACAGGGTTAATTAAGTGCTTAGCGGGGGCTGTATTGACCCTTATGAGTGACGGGGTTAAATAAGGGTTTATGGGGGTCTGTATTGACCCCCATGAGTGACAGGGTTATTTATGGGCTTATGGGGGTCGTTATTGACCCCCATGAGTGACAGGGTTAATTATTGGTTTATGGGGGTCTGTATTGACCCCCATGAGTGACAGGGTTAATTATGGGTTTATGGGGGTCTGTATTGACCCCCATGAGTGACAGGGTTAATTAGGGGTTTATGGGGGTCTGTATTGACCCGCATGAGTGAGGGGGTTAATTAAGTGCTTATAGGGGTCTGTATTGACCCCCATGAGTGACAGGGTTAATTATGGGTCTATGGGGGTCTGTATCGACCCCCATGACTGAAGGGGTTAATTAATTGCTTATGGGGTTCTGTATTGACCCCACGGAGTGACAGGGTTAATGATATGTATTATGGGGGTCTGTATTGACCCCCATGAGTGACAGGGTTAATTAGAGTTTTTTGGGGTCTGTATTCAACCCCATGAGTGAGGGGATTAATTACGATAAGTTCTTATGGGGGTCTCTATTGACCCCCATGAGTGACAGGGTTAATGAACGGCTTATTGGGGTCTGTATTGACCCCCATGAGTGACAGGGTTAATTAAGGGCTTATGGGGGTCTATATTGACCCCCATGAGTGACAGGGTTAATTAAGTGCTTATGGGGGGCTGTATTGACCCCCATGAGTGACAGTGTTATTTATGGGCTTATGGGGGTTGTTATTGACCCCCATGAGTGACAGGGTTAATTATGGGTTTATGGGGGTCTGTATTGACCCCCATGAGTGACAGGGTTATTTATGGGCTTAGGGGGGTCTTTATTGACCCCCATGAGTGACAGGGTTAATTATGGGTTTATGGGGGTCTGTATTGACCCCCATGAGTGACAGGGTTAATTATGGGTTTATGGGGGTCTGTATTGACCCCCATTAGTGACAGGGTTAATTAGGGGTTTATGGGGGTCTGTATTGACCCCCATAAGTGACAGGGTTATTTATGGGCTTATGGGGGTCTTTATTGACCCCCATGAGTGACAGGATTAATTATGGGTTTATGGGGGTCTGTATTGACCACCATGAGTGACAGGGTTAAGTATGGGTTTATGGGAGTCTGTATTGACCCCCATGAGTGACAGGGTTAATTAGGGGTTTATGGGGGTCCATATTGACCTGCATGAGTGAGGGGTTAATTAAGTGCTTATAGGGGTCTGTATTTACCTCCATGAGTGACAGGGTTAATTATGGGTCTATGGGGGTCTGTATTGACCCCCATGAGTGAAGGGGTTAATTCATTGCTTATGGGGGTCTGTATTGACCCCCATGAGTGACATGGTTAATGATATGTATTATGGGGTCTGTATTGACCCACATGAGTGACAGGGTTAATTAGGCGGTTTTGGGGTCTGTATTGACCCCCATGAGTGAGGGGGTTAATTACAGTAAGTTCTTATGGGGGTCTGTTTTGACCCCCATGAGTGACAGGGTTAATTAAGTGCTTATGGGGGGCTGTATTGACCCTTATGAGTGACGGGGTTAATTAAGGGTTTATGGGGGTCTGTATTGACCCCCATGAGTGACAGTGTTATTTATGGGCTTATGGGGGTTGTTATTGACCCCCATGAGTGACAGGGTTAATTATGGGTTTATGGGGGTCTGTATTGACCCACATGAGTGACAGGGTTATTTATGGGCTTGGGGGGGGGGTCTTTATTGACCCCCATGTGTGACAGGGTTAATTATGGGTTTATGGGGGTCTGTATTGACCCCCATGAGTGACGGGTTAATTATGGGTTTATGGGGGTCTGTATTGACCCCCATGAGTGACAGGGTTAATTAGGGGTTTAGTTGGCTCTGTATTGACCCGCATGAGTGAGGGGGTTAATTAAGTGCTTATAGGGGTCTGTATTGACCCCCATGAGTGACAGGGTTAATTATGGGTCTATGGGGGTCTGTATTGACCCCCATGACTGAAGGGGTTAATTGATTGCTTATGGGGTTCTGTGTTGACCCCCATGAGTGACATGGTTAATGATATGTATTATGGGGGTCTGTATTGACCCCCATGAGTGACAGGGTTAATTAGGGGTTTTGGGGGTCTGTATTCAACCCCATGAGTGAGGGGATTAATTACGGTAAGTTCTTATGGGGGTCTGTATTGACCCCCATGAGTGACAGGGTTACTGAACGGCTTATTGGGGTCTGTATTGACCCCCATGAGTGACAGGGTTAATTAAGGTCTTATGGGGGTCTATATTGACCCCCATGAGTGACAGGGTTAATTAAGTGCTTATGGGGGGCTGTATTGACCCCCATGAGTGACAGTGTTATTTATGGGCTTATGGGGGTTGTTATTGACCCCCATGAGTGACAGGGTTAATTATGGGTTTATGGGGGTCTGTATTGACCCCCATGAGTGACAGGGTTATTTATGGGCTTAGGGGGGTCTTTATTGACCCCCATGAGTGACAGGGTTAATTATGGGTTTATGGGGGTCTGTATTGACCCCCATGAGTGACGGTGTTAATTATGGGTTTATGGGGGTCTGTATTGACCCCCATGAGTGACAGGGTTAAGTATGGGTTTATGGGGGTCTGTATTGACCCCCATGAGTGACAGGGTTAATTAGGGGTTTATGGGGGTCCGTATTGACCTGCATGAGTGAGGGGTTAATTAAGTGCTTATAGGGGTCTGTATTTACCTCCATGAGTGACAGGGTTAATTATGGGTCTATGGGGGTCTGTATTGACCCCCATGAGTGAAGGGGTTAATTCATTGCTTATGGGGGTCTGTATTGACCCCCATGAGTGACATGGTTAATGATATGTATTATGGGGTCTGTATTGACCCACATGAGTGACAGGGTTAATTAGGGGGTTTTGGGGTCTGTATTGACCCCCATGAGTGAGGGGGTTAATTACAGTAAGTTCTTATGGTGGTCTGTATTGACCCCCATGAGTGACAGGGTTAATTAAGTGCTTATGGGGGGCTGTATTGACCCTTATGAGTGACAGGGTTAATTAAGGGTTTATGGGGGTCTGTATTGACCCCCATGAGTGACAGTGTTATTTATGGGCTTATGGGGGTTGTTATTGACCCCCATGAGTGACAGGGTTAATTATGGGTTTATGGGGGTCTGTATTGACCCCCATGAGTGACAGGGTTATTTATGGGCTTAGGGGGGTCTTTATTGACCCCCATGAGTGACAGGGTTAATTATGGGTTTATGGGGGTCTGTATTGACCCCCATGAGTGACGGTGTTAATTATGGGTTTATGGGGGTCTGTATTGACCCCCATGAGTGACAGGGTTAAGTATGGGTTTATGGGAGTCTGTATTGACCCCCATGAGTGACAGGGTTAATTAGGGGTTTATGGGGGTCCGTATTGACCTGCATGAGTGAGGGGTTAATTAAGTGCTTATAGGGGTCTGTATTTACCTCCATGAGTGACAGGGTTAATTATGGGTCTATGGGGGTCTGTATTGACCCCCATGAGTGAAGGGGTTAATTCATTGCTTATGGGGGTCTGTATTGACCCCCATGAGTGACATGGTTAATGATATGTATTATGGGGTCTGTATTGACCCACATGAGTGACAGGGTTAATTAGGGGGTTTTGGGGTCTGTATTGACCCCCATGAGTGAGGGGGTTAATTACAGTAAGTTCTTATGGTGGTCTGTATTGACTCCCATGAGTGACAGGGTTAATTAAGTGCTTAAGGGGGGCTGTATTGACCCTTATGAGTGACGGGGTTAATTAAGGGTTTATGGGGGTCTGTATTGACCCCCATGAGTGACAGTGTTATTTATGGGCTTATGGGGGTTGTTATTGACCCCCATGAGTGACAGGGTTAATTATGGGTTTATGCAGGTCTGTATTGACCCCCATGAGTGACAGGGTTATTTATGGGCTTAGGGGGGGGGTCTTTATTGACCCCCATGAGTGACAGGGTTAATTATGGGTTTATGGGGGTCTGTATTGACCCCCATGAGTTACAGGGTTAATTAGAGTTTTTTGGGGTCTGTATTTAACCCCATGAGTGAGGGGATTAATTACGGTAAGTTCTTATGGGGGTCTGTATTGACCCCCATGAGTGACAGGGTTAATGAACGGCTTATTGGGGTCTGTATTGACCCCCATGAGTGACAGGGTTAATTAAGGGCTTATGGGGGTCTATATTGACCCCCATGAGTGACAGGGTTAATTAAGTGCTTATGGGGGGCTGTATTGACCCCCATGAGTGACAGTGTTATTTATGGGCTTATGGGGGTTGTTATTGACCGCCATGAGTGACAGGGTTAATTATGGGTTTATGGGGGTCTGTATTGACCCCCATGAGTGACAGGGTTATTTATGGGCTTAGGGGGGTCTTTATTGACCCCCATGAGTGACAGGGTTAATTATGGGTTTATAAGGGTCTGTATTGACCCCCATGAGTGACAGGGTTAATTATGGGTTTATGGGGGTCTGTATTGACCCCCATGAGTGACAGGGTTAATTAGGGGTTTATGGGGGTCTGTATTGACCCCCATGAGTGACAGGGTTATTTATGGGCTTATGGGGGTCTTTATTGACCCCCATGAGTGACAGGATTAATTATGGGTTTATGGGGGTCTGTATTGACCACCATGAGTGACAGGGTTAAGTATGGGTTTATGGGAGTCTGTATTGACCCCCATGAGTGACAGGGTTAATTAGGGGTTTATGGGGGTCCGTATTGACCTGCATGAGTGAGGGGTTAATTAAGTGCTTATAGGGGTCTGTATTTACTTCCATGAGTGACAGGGTTAATGATATGTATTATGGGGTCTGTATTGACCCACATGAGTGACAGGGTTAATTAGGCGGTTTTGGGGTCTGTATTGACCCCCATGAGTGAGGGGGTTAATTACAGTAATTCTTATGGGGGTCTGTATTGACCCCCATGAGTGACAGGGTTAATGAACGGCTTATTGGGGTCTGTATTGACCCCCATGAGTGACAGGGTTAATTAAGGGCTTATGGGGGTCTATATTGACCCCCATGAGTGACAGGGTTAATTAAGTGCTTATGGGGGGCTGTATTGACCCCCATGAGTGACAGTGTTATTTATGGGCTTATGGGGGTTGTTATTGACCGCCATGAGTGACAGGGTTAATTATGGGTTTATGGGGGTCTGTATTGACCCCCATGAGTGACAGGGTTATTTATGGGCTTAGGGGGGTCTTTATTGACCCCCATGAGTGTCAGGGTTAATTATGGGTATATGGGGGTCTGTATTGACCCCCATGAGTGACAGGGTTAATTATGGGTTTATGGGGGTCTGTATTGACCCCCATGAGTGACAGGGTTAATTAGGGGTTTATGGGGGTCTGTATTGACCCCCATAAGTGACAGGGTTATTTATGGGCTTATGGGGGTCTTTATTGACCCCCATGAGTGACAGGATTAATTATGGGTTTATGGGGGTCTGTATTGACCACCATGAGTGACAGGGTTAAGTATGGGTTTATGGGAGTCTGTATTGACCCCCATGAGTGACAGGGTTAATTAGGGGTTTATGGGGGTCCGTATTGACCTGCATGAGTGAGGGGTTAATTAAGTGCTTATAGGGGTCTGTATTGACCCCCATGAGTGACAGGGTTAATTATGGGTCTATGGGGGTCTGTATTGACCCCCATGACTGAAGGGGTTAATTGATTGCTTATGGGGTTCTGTGTTGACCCCCATGAGTGACATGGTTAATGATATGTATTATGGGGGTCTGTATTGACCCCCATGAGTGACAGGGTTAATTAGGGGTTTTGGGGGTCTGTATTCAACCCCATGAGTGAGGGGATTAATTACGGTAAGTTCTTATGGGGGTCTGTATTGACCCCCATGAGTGACAGGGTTACTGAACGGCTTATTGGGGTCTGTATTGACCCCCATGAGTGACAGGGTTAATTAAGGTCTTATGGGGGTCTATATTGACCCCCATGAGTGACAGGGTTAATTAAGTGCTTATGGGGGGCTGTATTGACCCCCATGAGTGACAGTGTTATTTATGGGCTTATGGGGGTTGTTATTGACCCCCATGAGTGACAGGGTTAATTATGGGTTTATGGGGGTCTGTATTGACCCCCATGAGTGACAGGGTTATTTATGGGCTTAGGGGGGTCTTTATTGACCCCCATGAGTGACAGGGTTAATTATGGGTTTATGGGGGTCTGTATTGACCCCCATGAGTGACGGTGTTAATTATGGGTTTATGGGGGTCTGTATTGACCCCCATGAGTGACAGGGTTAAGTATGGGTTTATGGGAGTCTGTATTGACCCCCATGAGTGACAGGGTTAATTAGGGGTTTATGGGGGTCCGTATTGACCTGCATGAGTGAGGGGTTAATTAAGTGCTTATAGGGGTCTGTATTTACCTCCATGAGTGACAGGGTTAATTATGGGTCTATGGGGGTCTGTATTGACCCCCATGAGTGAAGGGGTTAATTCATTGCTTATGGGGGTCTGTATTGACCCCCATGAGTGACATGGTTAATGATATGTATTATGGGGTCTGTATTGACCCACATGAGTGACAGGGTTAATTAGGGGGTTTTGGGGTCTGTATTGACCCCCATGAGTGAGGGGGTTAATTACAGTAAGTTCTTATGGTGGTCTGTATTGACCCCCATGAGTGACAGGGTTAATTAAGTGCTTATGGGGGGCTGTATTGACCCTTATGAGTGACGGGGTTAATTAAGGGTTTATGGGGGTCTGTATTGACCCCCATGAGTGACAGTGTTATTTATGGGCTTATGGGGGTTGTTATTGACCCCCATGAGTGACAGGGTTAATTATGGGTTTATGGGGGTCTGTATTGACCCCCATGAGTGACAGGGTTATTTATGGGCTTAGGGGGGTCTTTATTGACCCCCATGAGTGACAGGGTTAATTATGGGTTTATGGGGGTCTGTATTGACCCCCATGAGTGACGGTGTTAATTATGGGTTTATGGGGGTCTGTATTGACCCCCATGAGTGACAGGGTTAAGTATGGGTTTATGGGAGTCTGTATTGACCCCCATGAGTGACAGGGTTAATTAGGGGTTTATGGGGGTCCGTATTGACCTGCATGAGTGAGGGGTTAATTAAGTGCTTATAGGGGTCTGTATTTACCTCCATGAGTGACAGGGTTAATTATGGGTCTATGGGGGTCTGTATTGACCCCCATGAGTGAAGGGGTTAATTCATTGCTTATGGGGGTCTGTATTGACCCCCATGAGTGACATGGTTAATGATATGTATTATGGGGTCTGTATTGACCCACATGAGTGACAGGGTTAATTAGGGGGTTTTGGGGTCTGTATTGACCCCCATGAGTGAGGGGGTTAATTACAGTAAGTTCTTATGGTGGTCTGTATTGACTCCCATGAGTGACAGGGTTAATTAAGTGCTTATGGGGGGCTGTATTGACCCTTATGAGTGACGGGGTTAATTAAGGGTTTATGGGGGTCTGTATTGACCCCCATGAGTGACAGTGTTATTTATGGGCTTATGGGGGTTGTTATTGACCCCCATGAGTGACAGGGTTAATTATGGGTTTATGCAGGTCTGTATTGACCCCCATGAGTGACAGGGTTATTTATGGGCTTAGGGGGGGGTCTTTATTGACCCCCATGAGTGACAGGGTTAATTATGGGTTTATGGGGGTCTGTATTGACCCCCATGAGTTACAGGGTTAATTAGAGTTTTTTGGGGTCTGTATTTAACCCCATGAGTGAGGGGATTAATTACGGTAAGTTCTTATGGGGGTCTGTATTGACCCCCATGAGTGACAGGGTTAATGAACGGCTTATTGGGGTCTGTATTGACCCCCATGAGTGACAGGGTTAATTAAGGGCTTATGGGGGTCTATATTGACCCCCATGAGTGACAGGGTTAATTAAGTGCTTATGGGGGGCTGTATTGACCCCCATGAGTGACAGTGTTATTTATGGGCTTATGGGGGTTGTTATTGACCGCCATGAGTGACAGGGTTAATTATGGGTTTATGGGGGTCTGTATTGACCCCCATGAGTGACAGGGTTATTTATGGGCTTAGGGGGGTCTTTATTGACCCCCATGAGTGACAGGGTTAATTATGGGTTTATAAGGGTCTGTATTGACCCCCATGAGTGACAGGGTTAATTATGGGTTTATGGGGGTCTGTATTGACCCCCATGAGTGACAGGGTTAATTAGGGGTTTATGGGGGTCTGTATTGACCCCCATAAGTGACAGGGTTATTTATGGGCTTATGGGGGTCTTTATTGACCCCCATGAGTGACAGGATTAATTATGGGTTTATGGGGGTCTGTATTGACCACCATGAGTGACAGGGTTAAGTATGGGTTTATGGGAGTCTGTATTGACCCCCATGAGTGACAGGGTTAATTAGGGGTTTATGGGGGTCCGTATTGACCTGCATGAGTGAGGGGTTAATTAAGTGCTTATAGGGGTCTGTATTTACTTCCATGAGTGACAGGGTTAATGATATGTATTATGGGGTCTGTATTGACCCACATGAGTGACAGGGTTAATTAGGCGGTTTTGGGGTCTGTATTGACCCCCATGAGTGAGGGGGTTAATTACAGTAATTCTTATGGGGGTCTGTATTGACCCCCATGAGTGACAGGGTTAATGAACGGCTTATTGGGGTCTGTATTGACCCCCATGAGTGACAGGGTTAATTAAGGGCTTATGGGGGTCTATATTGACCCCCATGAGTGACAGGGTTAATTAAGTGCTTATGGGGGGCTGTATTGACCCCCATGAGTGACAGTGTTATTTATGGGCTTATGGGGGTTGTTATTGACCGCCATGAGTGACAGGGTTAATTATGGGTTTATGGGGGTCTGTATTGACCCCCATGAGTGACAGGGTTATTTATGGGCTTAGGGGGGTCTTTATTGACCCCCATGAGTGTCAGGGTTAATTATGGGTATATGGGGGTCTGTATTGACCCCCATGAGTGACAGGGTTAATTATGGGTTTATGGGGGTCTGTATTGACCCCCATGAGTGACAGGGTTAATTAGGGGTTTATGGGGGTCTGTATTGACCCCCATAAGTGACAGGGTTATTTATGGGCTTATGGGGGTCTTTATTGACCCCCATGAGTGACAGGATTAATTATGGGTTTATGGGGGTCTGTATTGACCACCATGAGTGACAGGGTTAAGTATGGGTTTATGGGAGTCTGTATTGACCCCCATGAGTGACAGGGTTAATTAGGGGTTTATGGGGGTCCGTATTGACCTGCATGAGTGAGGGGTTAATTAAGTGCTTATAGGGGTCTGTATTTACCTCCATGAGTGACAGGGTTAATTATGGGTCTATGGGGGTCTGTATTGACCCCCATGAGTGAAGGGGTTAATTCATTGCTTATGGGGGTCTGTATTGACCCCCATGAGTGACATGGTTAATGATATGTATTATGGGGTCTGTATTGACCCACATGAGTGACAGGGTTAATTAGGCGGTTTTGGGGTCTGTATTGACCCCCATGAGTGAGGGGGTTAATTACAGTAAGTTCTTATGGGGGTCTGTATTGACCCCCATGAGTGACAGGGTTAATTAAGTGCTTATGGGGGGCTGTATTGACCCTTATGAGTAACGGGGTTAATTAAGGGTTTATGGGGGTCTGTATTGACCCCCATGAGTGACAGTGTTATTTATGGGCTTATGGGGGTTGTTATTGACCCCCATGAGTGACAGGGTTAATTATGGGTTTATGGGGGTCTGTATTGACCCCCATGAGTGACAGGGTTATTTATGGGCTTGGGGGGGGGTCTTTATTGACCCCCATGTGTGACAGGGTTAATTATGGGTTTATGGGGGTCTGTATTGACCCCCATGAGTGACGGGTTAATTATGGGTTTATGGGGGTCTGTATTGACCCCCATGAGTGACAGGGTGAATTAGGGGTTTATGGGGGTCTGTATTGACCCCCATAAGTGACAGGGTTATTTATGGGCTTATGGGGGTCTTTATTGACCCCCATGAGTGACAGGATTAATTATGGGTTTATGGGGGTCTGTATTGACCCCCATGAGTGACAGGATTAATTATGGGTTTATGGGGGTCTTTATTGACCCCCATGAGTGACAGGGTTAATTAGGGGTTTAGTGGGCTCTGTATTGACCCGCATGAGTGAGGGGGTTAATTAAGTGCTTATAGGGATCTGTATTGACCCCCATGAGTGACAGGGTTAATTATGGGTCTATGGGGGTCTGTATTGACCTCCATGACTGAAGGGGTTAATTAATTGCTTATGGGGTTCTGTATTGACCCCCATGAGTGACAGGGTTAATGATATGTATTATGGGGGTCTGTATTGACCCCCATGAGTGACAGGGTTAATTAGGGGTTTTGGGGGTCTGTATTCAACCCCATGAGTGAGGGTATTAATTACGGTAAGTTCTTATGGGGGTCTGTATTGACCCCCATGAGTGACAGGGTTAATGAACGGCTTATTGGGGTCTGTATTGACCCCCATGAGTGACAGGGTTAATTAAGGACTTATGGGGGTCTGTATTGACCCCCATGAGTGACAGGGTTAATTAAGGGCTTATGGGGTCTATATTGACCCCCATGAGTGACAGGGTTAATTAAGTGCTTATGGGGGGCTGTATTGACCCCCATGAGTGACAGTGTTATTTATGGGCTTATGGGGGTTGTTATTGACCCCCATGAGTGACAGGGTTAATTATGGGTTTATGGGGGTCTGTATTGACCCCCCTGAGTGACAGGGTTATTTATGGGCTTAGGGGGGTCTTTATTGACCCCCATGAGTGACAGGGTTAATTATGGGTTTATGGGGGTCTGTATTGACCCCCATGAGTGACAGTGTTAATTATGGGTTTATGGGGGTCTGTATTGACCCCCATGAGTGACAGGGTTAAGTATGGGTTTATGGGAGTCTGTATTGACCCCCATGAGTGACAGGGTTAATTAGGGGGTTTTGGGGTCTGTATTGACCCCCATGAGGGAGGGGGTTAATTACAGTAAGTTCTTATGGTGGTCTGTATTGACCCCCATGAGTGACAGGGTTAATTAAGTGCTTATGGGGGGCTGTATTGACCCTTATGAGTGACGGGGTTAATTAAGGGTTTATGGGGGTCTGTATTGACCCCCATGAGTGACAGTGTTATTTATGGGCTTATGGGGGTTGTTATTGACCCCCATGAGTGACAGGGTTAATTATGGGTTTATGGGGGTCTGTATTGACCCCCATGAGTGACAGGGTTATTTATGGGCTTAGGGGGGGGGGGTCTTTATTGACCCCCATGAGTGACAGGGTTAATTATGGGTTTATGGGGGTCTGTATTGACCCCCATGAGTGACGGGTTAATTATGGGTTTATGGGGGTCTGTATTGACCCCCATAAGTGACAGGGTTAATTAGGGGTTTATGGGGGTCCTATTGACCTGCATGAGTGAGGGGTTAATTAAGTGCTTATAGGGGTCTGTATTTACCTCCATGAGTGACAGGGTTAATTATGGGTCTATGGCGATCTGTATTGACCCCCATGAGTGAAGGGGTTAATTCATTGCTTATGGGGGTCTGTATTGACCCCCATGAGTGACATGGTTAATGATATGTATTATGGGGGTCTGTATTGACCCACATGAGTGACAGGGTTAATTAGGGGGTTTTGGGGTCTGTATTGACCCCCATGAGTGAGGGGGTTAATTACGGTAAGTTCTTATGAGGGTCTGTATTGACCCCCATGATTGACAGGGTTAATGAACGGCTTATGGGGGTCTGTATTGACCCCCATGAGTGACAGGGTTAGTTAAGGGCTTATGGGGGTCTATATTGACCCCCATGAGGGACAGGGTTAATTAAGTGCTTATGGGGGGCTGTATTGACCCCCATAAGTGACGGGGTTAATTAAGGGTTTATGGGAGTCTGTATTGACCCCTATGAGTGACAGGGTTAATTAAGGGCTTATGGGGGTCTGTATTGACCCCCATGAGTGACAGGGTTAATTACGTGCTTATGGGGGGCTGTATTGACCCTCATGAGTGACAGGGTTATTTATGGGCTTATGGGGGTCTGTATTGACCCCCATGAGTGACAGGGTTAATTACATGCTTATGGGGGGCTGTATTGACCCTCATGAGTGACAGGGTTATTTATGGGCTTATGGGGGTCTTTATTGACCCCCGTGAGTGACAGGGTTAATTATGGGTTTATGGGGGTCTGTATTGACCCCCATGAGTGATGGCGTCAATTAGGGGTTTATGGGGGTCTGTATTGACCTCCATGAGTGCCAGGGTTATTTATGGGCTTATGGGGGTCTTTATTGATCCCCATGAGTGACAGGGTTTTTTAGGGGTTGATGTGGCTCTGTATAGAGCCCCATGCGTGATAGGGTATTTTTTTTATTTTTTATTACAGGTCCTTTAAGGACCTTTACAGTCCTTTAAGGACCCGTAACGTGGGAATTTTTAATTTCCATTGCAGCAGGGTTCCCCGATGGCGAGAGATCGGGACCCCTACTGCGATGGTTAATGCGGGTCTCCAAGCTTATCTCGGATCCTGTGGGGTTAATGCGGGTTTCCGAGCTTATTTCGGATCCCTTCTTGGGTAAGTTGTACGTGGCTGGGCGGTCCGGGGTCGTGGAGCCTCGTTTTTTTCGGCGGCCATGTTTTCTCTCGCTTAGGGGATTTTCGTGTGTCTGAACTCGGAACTTTGGACTTAAATTGAGGTGTAACTTCACTTGCAGAGGTCCTGGGTGCCCCCCACATCCTTGCTGTGGGTAAGCTTTTTTTATGGGTCTTTTTTGTATTTATTGTGTTTTTAATGTTTTTTTTGTGAGCGCGGTTCTGCCGTTAAGGTCGTATTTTTTCCGTTAAGATCGTATTTTTGCGTCTCGTGTTTTTTTTGTGTAAGTTTTTTTTAGTGCCTATGGCTTCACAAGGTCCTCAGTTGCTGGCAAGGAGCGCTTACGGTGAAGCGTGGGCGAAGCGAGGGCCCACATGCTCACACAACTATATATATGTGATACTAGGAAATTGCCCATTGACGGGAATATGTTTTCCCTACATCTTTCTACCCTGTGCCTCCTTTTCCCCCCTCTCTCCCTCTCCTGTTCCTCCTTTCCCCCGTGTCTCCTTTCCCCCTTTAGCGCTCATTGCAGCCTAAGTCGTGCGTGCATCAACGACTCGTCTCACTTCGCGAGGCTCGCAGTCGACTGCTCACCTCGCTTTTCGTGACCAACACCGCAAAAGCATGACCAGCACCGCAAACAGTCCCCACACTGACTATATATGTGATTTTGCAAACACTTGTCCCTGCAGTAGATTGTTCCTGAGATATCCATTGTTGTTTATGCAGCTCCACTATGCAATTATGTTGTTCCATATGTAAATTTGTAGCTCAGAGTGCTTGATAAATGTAGAAAAATAAGAAAATCAGACTGAGGTACTAATTAGCACACAAAAGCAATTAATTATTATTTTAGTCTCATTTGCTTAGTAATGCAGAATACATTTTATTAGGCAAAGAAGCTGCTACATGCAGGGATGATTTACTTTAAAATGGCTTGTACAATGTATAATTTGATTTCATGCATTTTAAGAATAACTTTAAAGAATTGATTTTAAGATAGAGTGAACTGCTATATAAAATATAATTGAAATATTTATTAGGTACTTATACCTCACAACGGCGATTAAAAAGTTAAAAACAAGGATAGAAAGGGTTTAATAAAAACAGAGCCTTCCATGAGGCCAAAATGGCCCAAATTTGTAGGATAATCAATATCTCTGTTTTTATTAAACCCTTTCTATCCTTGTTTTTAACTTTTTAATCGCCGTTGTGAGGTATAAGTACCTAATAAATATTTCAATTCAATACATATAATCTATTATTATTCCCAATTATACTATATGTAATCTATGGTTAAACCACTACTAGAGTGAAAAACTCTTGGGATTCTAAAATCCATTATTTTTAAATATATAAAATATAAACTGCATCTGAGAGGGGAACCACATAACATACCAAATACAATGGGGTACAATGTGTTTAGCGAAGAGTTAGATCCTTAGTCAGCTTACAGTCCCATACAGAATTTTCTCCAAACAGAAATAGAAACGGAAGAAAAAAGCACAAAAAACAAAATGGAAGAAGTATATTTCATATAATATACAGTAGATCAAAAAGGTTACTCACAATGTTGTAAAAATAGCGAAAACGTCTCAGGCTTGAGATGGAGCAGGCACCCCCTGACATTTGTGCCAACTAAAGCTTCTTGGATTAAATGTGGCTCCCATGGATCCTGATTGTACTCATTATACAGTGATACAGAGGTGGCTTCTTCGGTTTCTGAGCCTGGGATCCTATTACAAACACTCTTTTTTATCTTATGATGATTGTGAGCATATCATATTTGGTATGTATTACTCAAAATTATGTTTGTTGTTTTTCAAGAGGCGAAAATACCAGGCAATTCTACCCTGAACAGGAGAAACAGCAAACCCTAGACGCGTTTCGGCCTCTGTGGGCCTCGTCAGTGAGGAGCAGCTGTACTCCATAAGGCACAGTGAGCAAGGAGTCCACGTCTGGTTCCCCCTATCACTCATAAGATGAGTCAAGAGTTAGCAAAAAATAGCAGAGGTGCACGTAAGTAGGCTAAAAAGTACTAAACAATTACTTTTTGTCTCCCTGTTTTTGTTCTTCAGTCGTATCCAACTCTCTGTGAACCTATGGACCGCAGCACATCAGTCATATCTGTTAGCCACTGCCCCTCTGAGCTCCCTCAAACTCATGTTCATTGCCTCAGTGACCATTGACTTGATCTGTTCGTCTCTAACTTTTAAGCAAAAAACAAGTGAAAAGACTTAGGTAAAACATTGATATAAAACATAAAAAAAAAAAGAAGAAGCTGTATTTGCATATGTGATAAAAGTAAGATTTCTAAACCTTAGATGACTTATTTTCTATGAGCAGAATTTAAACAAAAATGTTTGAAACATGTCATTTTAATTGCAATATTGAAAATGTGAAACAGCAATAAGGATTTATATCTGTTCTGATTTTTGCCTTTCATTTCCGTCTAGCGCTCTTCCTAAATGCTGACTGCTCTCTCAGTGCAGCTGCTCCATTGTAACGAAGTGACAGATGAAGAGTCCAGTGAATCCCAATGAGCGCGTGCTCTGCATCAGCATCTGGAGGACATTTAACACGATTTTATTTACTGTTTTCCTTGGCAGCTTCTCTGTTACAGTACCGCCGTACAATGAAAAACAAGTGAATAAAGGTTGATGCTTCTAGTGGTCTGTGGAGGCATCCTGTGTGTGTGAGCAGGAGCAGGGCTTCCAGTTATTGTTGCAAGGTTTTTGCTTCTCAAAGAAAGTGTGTTTTGCGTCGCTCAGTCATGTCCTACTTTCCGTGACCGCAATACACCATGCTGATCCACTTGGTTTTCATGGCAGAGATACTGGAGTGGGCTGCTAGTTCTTTCTCCCGTGGGCCACAGCATACAGCTCCGGGAGTTCCTAGGTGGTCCCTCATACAAGTACTGACCAGGCCCAACCCTGCTCGGCTTCAGGGTGGTGTGACCTCTTGGTTCCCTGACTGAAATCGAACCCAGGTCACAGGGTGGGCCTATATTTATCGGTGGAAGAAGAGTAGAGGTGGTGGATTTGTTAAATACAGAGCTAGTGAATGGAGGGCCCCGGTGCAAAAAAATAATTTTCTGGTCTGGTGCCAACAATAACATTATATATATACACTTTTTTTGTTTTGCCCCCCACTCCCATCTCTCTCTCATGTATCCTCCATCTTTCTCCCCTTCCCTCCCTCTCTCATCTCTCTCCACCGTCTCCATCAACACCCTCTGTCCTTCTCTCCCCATCTCTATCTCTCTCCTTCTCCTCCCTTCCCCTCTCCTTTTCTCCCCCTCTTTCTCCTTCTCCTCCTCTATCCCTTCCCTCTTCTCTCTCCCCCTTCTCCTTTTCTCTTATTCTCCCCCTCCCCTCTCCTTCTCTCTCCCCTCTTATTCTACTTCTCTCACACTCTTCCCCCTCTCCTTCTCTCTCATTCTCCCCCTCCCCTCTCCTTCTCTCTCATTCTCCTCCACCTCTCCACTCTTTCCTTCTCCACTCTTTCCTTCTCTCTCCCCTCTTTCCTTCCTCACTCCCCTCTCCTTCTCTTGCCCCCTCTTTCCATCTATCCCCCTCTCTTTTTTACTAATTTTCCCCTCCCCTCCTCTCTCATTTTCCACCTCCCTTTCTCTCCCCCACTTTCCTTATCTCCCCCTCTTTCATTCTCTCTCCCCTCTTTCCTTCTTCCCCTCACCTTCTCTCTCCCTCTTTCCTTCTCTGCCCTCTCCTTTTCACTTATTCTCCCCCTCACCTCTCCTTCTCTCTCATTCCCCCCCTCTTTCCTACTCTCTTCCCTCTTTCCATCTCTCTCCCCCTCTCCTTCTCTCTCCCCTCTTTCCTTTTCCCCCTTCCCTTCTCTCTCCCTCTTTCCTTCTCTCCCCCTCTCCTTTTCACTCATTCTCCCCCTCACCTCTCCTTCTCTCTCATTCTCCCCCTCCTTTTCTCTCCCCCTCTTTCATTCTCTCTCTCCTCTTTAATTCTCCCCCTCCCCTTCTCTCACAATCTCCCCCTCCCCTCTCCTTCTCACTCATTCTCCCCCTCCTCTATCAACCCCCCACTCCTTCTCTCTCCCCCTCTTTCCTTCTCTCCCCCTCTTTCTTTCTCTCCCATTCTCCCCCTCTGCTCTCATTCTCTCTCCTCCTCTTTCCTTCTCTCCCCCTCTTACCTTCTCTCCCCCTTTGTCCTTCTATCTCCCCCTCTTTCCTTCTTTTCCCCTCTCCTTCTCTCCCCCTCTCATTGTCTCTCATTCTCCCCCTACCCTCTCCTTCTCTCTCCTTCTGCCCCTCCTCTCTCCCCTCTGCTTCTCCCATCCCTCTCCTTCTCCCCCTCCTCCTCTCTCATTCTCTCACTCCCCTTCTCTCTCCCCCTCTCCTTCTCTCCCATACTCCCCCTTCTCTCTCACCCCTTTACTTCTCCCTCCTCTTTCCTTCTCTCACCAATCTCCTTCTCTCTCCCCCTCTCCTTCTCTTTCCCCGGCTCTCATTCTCCCCCTCCCCTCTCCTTTTCTCTCATTCTCCCCCTACCCTCTCCTTCTCTCTCCTTCTACCCCCTCTTCTCTCTTTCCTCTCCTTCTCCCTCTACCCTCACCTTCTCTCTCCTTCTACCCCCTCTTCTCTCTTTCCTCTCCTTCTCCCCCCACCTTCTCTCTCCCCTCTCCTTCTCCCCCCTCCTTCTCTCTCCTCTCTCCTTCTCCCCCTCCTTCTCTCTCATTCTCCCACTCCCCTTCTCTCTCCCCCTCTCTTTCTCTCTTATTCTCCCCCCCTTCTCTCTCACCCCTTTACTTCTCCCCCTCTTTCCTTCTCTCTCCCCCTCTCCTTCTCTCTCCCCGGCTCTCATTCTCCCCCTCTCCTCCTTCTCTCTCATTCTCCACCTCACCTCTCCTTCTCTCTCCCCCTCTCTTTCTCTCTCATTTTCCAATGCCCCCTCTATTTCCCCCTCTCCTTCTCTCTCACTTTCTCCTTCTCTCTCATTCTCCCCTTTCCCACTCCTTCTCTTTCACCCTTCCTTCTCCCCCTCCTTTCCTTCTCTCTCCCTCTCACCCCTTCTCTCTCATATCCCTTATACTACAGAAAATGTTTTTTAAATACATGTATTTATTTAAAAACAGCCTGCAATACAGCCTGCACTGCGGCCCCCCAGGAGATAAAGGGCCTCGGTGCATAGCACCGGCTGCACCGGCGGTAGCTCCGCCCATGACTTGTATGTAGTTGTTTCAAACATACAAATATTTAACAAATACACCCCACCTCTCCAACTTCCCTCTTCCTTATCCCTCCATCCACAGATACATTAGGATAGGCCCATCCTTCAGGTTTCAATAAATCAGAATTTGATGAAACCAGTGAAGATGAAACCTTCTACATATAAACACACTCTACAAAAATTATGATTTTCTCCAACAATATGTTTCTGTTCATAATTTAAACTGCTGATAATGCTGTTAATTTGTTACATAAACATGCAGTTGTTTTTGGTGAACTACAGTGGTTCTTTAAGGCTCTTTCATTGTATTTAGTGTGTGGCCTTTCCAAATTCATTGTACAAGTATTGTCAGCACAATGCCATTTACCAAGCCCACAATTGATTGATAATAATTAATCTGTCAGCATCCTGTGGAAGAAAGCAGAAGAGATCTGAGAGGATGACAAATGACTCTGTTTACACTCTCTGCTGTCTCTCCGTGTGCTAACGCTCTCTGGCACAGGTGACATGTCCAATATCCCTGAGTGACATGACGCACACAGCCGCTAGTGGGAAATATATATATATATTAATAAGGAATTAAGGCAGCACAAGGTAAGTCAAACATTATTCTCTGTAAAGGAAACTCTGGCTGCTCAGACAGTTATTAAAGGACCTCTGTAGTTTTGGAAAAACCTTACATGTGTGTGATGAATGTAACAACCTAAAACATTAGTAACTATGTAGTATGAAAGCATTTAACAAAAAAAACATTTAAAATTAGCCTTTGTTCAAATTGGATTGCTAGTCTGCCTGTAGCATGAGGGTTATGCTACTGTGGCTTACTCTTCTATTCTATTGTCAAGCTCAAGTATAAAGTAGTGGATTTTAAACAGAAATTAATAATCTTAAAGGTGTATGCGAGTGAGCTTTATTAATGCATCTGAAAGAGGAGAATTAGTAGTGTATGAAAAAAAACATTGCATGAAAAAATACCAAAATAATCATTTAAACCGTTACCCTGAAGTTTGTGGAACTTCTTGCATTTGCAAACTGTTTTCTATCAATGTTGACACCCCCTGAAAATCCCAGGGAAAATTAGCATAACTTATACATTGTATCTTATTGGTCTGTGAATTGAGCTGCAGGTTTCCTTTAGATTTCTGTAATAACCAGAACAAGGTCTGTGTCCCTTCATTCACTGATTGTTTTATCTACATCCCAGGTGAAACTTCCCCAGCCCCAGTGAATTGCCCCATCACCTGCCCCAGCCCCAGGGAATTGCCTTGTGACCTCTCCCAGACCCAGTGAATTGCTCCATCACCTTCCCCAGCCCCAGTGAATTGCCCTCCAACCCTAGTGAATTGCCCTGTGACCTCCCCCAGCCATACACACTCACACAGACTCTCACAAACACAGACTCACTCACACAGACATTCTCACACTCAGACACTCACACAGACATTCACACTCTCACTCACACACTCAGACACTCACACTCAGACACTCACACACACTCAAACAGACATTACCATTTCCACTCACACACTCAGACACTCACACTCAGACACTCACACATTCAGACACACACACACTCAAACAGACATTACCATTTCCACTCACACACTCAGACACTCACACACTCACAGTCACACAGACACACTTTCACTCACAGACACACTCACTCACACAGACATACACACTCATTCACACATACACACTAACACACACACTCAGATACTCACACACTCAGACACTTACACACACTCAAACAGACATTCACACTCTCAGACACATATACACTCAGACACAGTCACACAGACACACTTTCACTCACAGACACACTCCCTCACACAGACACACACATTCACACAGGCACTCACACAAATACACACTCACTCACACACACAGACACACACACACACACTCACTCACACAGACACTGAATCTACTTCCTTCCATGCAGGGGCTATTGTAGCCCCCCATTCTGAGAGTTAATTAATTACCACAGATAAAGTTACTAGCAGAGCTAAAATAAAGTACATAAAAGTAAATAAATACATAGGTACAGTGCCATGCAAAAGTATTCACCCCCCTTGGCATTTTTCGTGGATTGTTTGAGGAATTGCATCATTTAGTTTACAGAACATGTCCACAAATTTGAAGATGTTTTTTTTTTTATTGTGAAGCACAAAAAAACTGAAAAAGTAAATGTGCATAACTATTCATCCCCCTAAAGTCAATACTTTGTAGAGCCACCTTTTGCGGCAATCACAACTCCAAGTCACTTTGGATAAGTCTCTATGAGCTTGCCACATCTTACCACTGGGATTTTTGCCCATTCCTCTTTGCAAAACTGCTCCAGCTCCTTCAAGTTGGATGGTTTGCGCTTGTGAACAGCAATCTTTAAGTCTGACCACAGATTTTCTACTGGATTGAGGTCTGGGCTTTGACTAGGCCATTCCAACACATTTACATGTTTCCCCTTAAACCACTCAAATGTTGCTTTAGCAGTGTGTTTGGGGTCATTGTCCTGCTGGAAGCTGAACCTCCGTCCTAGCCTCAAATCACACATAGAGTGGTACAGGTTTTGCTCAAGAATATCCCTGTATTTAGAACCATCCAACCTTCCCTAAACCCTGACCAGTTTTTCAGTCCTGGATGCTGAAAAACATCCCCACAGCATGATGCTGCCACCAGACAGACGTGGGTTTGCGACAGACTTAGCGTTTTCTTTGATGGCCGAAAAGTTACATTTTAGTCTCATCAGACCAGAAAACCTTCCTCCATTCTTTTGGGAGTCTCCCACATGCCTTTTCTCAAACTCAGCCATTTTGTTTTTTGCTGAAAGTAATGGCTTTCTTCTGGCCAACTCTATGGAGCGTACGGCTTATTGTTGTCCTATGTACAGATACTCCGGTCTCTGCTGTGGAACTCTGCAGCTCCTCCAGGGTTACCTTAGGTCTCTGTGCTGCCTCTCTGATTAATGCCCTCCTTGCCCGGTCCACGAGTGTTGGTGGGCGGCCGTATCTTGGCAGGTTTGCTGTTGTGCCATGTTTTTTCCATTTGGATATGATAGATTTGATGGTGCTCCTGGGGATCATCAAAGATTTGGAATTTTTTTATAACCTAACCCTGACTTGTACTTCTCAATAACATTGTCCCTTACTTGTTTGGAGAGTTCCTTGGTCTTTATGGCAGTGTTTGGTTAGTGGTGCCCCTTGCTTGGGTGTTGCAGCCTCTGAAGCCTTTCAAAAAAGGTGTGTATATGTAATGACAGATCATGTGACACTTAGATTGCACACAGGTGGAAATCATTTCACTAATTATGTGACTTCTGAAGGTAATTGGTTGCACCAGAGCTTTTTATGGGCTTCATAACAAAGGGGGTGAATACATACGCACATGCCAATTTTCTGTTTTCTATTTCTAAAAAATAGTTTTATGTATATATTTTTCTCATTCCAATTCACCAACTTAGACGATTGTGTTCTGATCCATCACATGAAATTCAGATTAACAAAACATTGAACGTAAGGCTGTAATGTAACAAAATAGGTAAAAAGTCAAGGGGGGTGAATACTTTTGCAAGGCACTGTATATTAAATATCTAGTAAAATACAGAAAACTCCCATATCCCTTTAAGTTCTTTTTTTGTTTAAACCATGTTTCTTTTCCCATCTTGCCTCTCTGTAAGTTTACATAATCAAGCCTTGATTTTTTCCATTAAATCTTCGCAGCTTCCTTTACCAGCTGCATACTGTTCACACTTTTCAAAGTTAATTTAGATTGTAATCATTCTGCTTGTCAATTAAAATTAACACTCTTTTATTTTAAGATCTGGCTTCTTACCTCTCCTGGCTGCTAATTGCTTTTCATCTCTACTTCCTACTGCAGCATGCCCCAAGCTTTTACCTGGGAATACTTTTTTATGTGTAGTTTCTTTGGTTTCAATTTAAATTGTGTTAAAGAGACATGGAAGACCCAGATTTTACATATTTTATAATAAGTTGATCAGATGTATTTTCAGGAAATTACACTTTAATCGAGTCTGATGCCTGTGAAAAATATTTGTCCCAGGAAATATTTCTGTTGCTTGGATAGTCAGGGTCTCATGGGAATTTACATGTTAGAATTAACACTTTTTGCTGCAGAAAATAACTAGGAGAAATCCACTTCTCACCCTCACATATGATGATGAAGACATCTTTCATTTAACCTCCATATGTGGTGCATGATTATTGCCCAGATTGTTGAATCATTGCTGATGCCCTGTGTGTGATACAAGTTAGACAATCGGTTTACATAGGGCCCCATTCATTTTCAAGTCTGTAATTGCCTGTAACCTTTTTTTCTAAGCATTTAAATGCATTCAATTATCTCTAACTTGTAACTGGCCTCTCACCGCCAAATCAAAGGGTCACTTCTCTCTACAAATGTTCCTGGATCTCTCAGCTGCCTTTGATACAGTTGACTATCCTCTTCTTATCCACATTCTCCATTCCTTTGAAACTGTTCTATCATGCTTTATATTCTATCTAGAAAATTAAACATTTAATGTCCCCTTCTCTGGTACCTCTTTTCCCCCACTCACAGTGAAAGTTGCCTAGGCCCCCTTCTCTTCTCCATCTATCAATCCTGCCATAGCACCCTAAAAAATATTCTCAATAATAATTTCAGTACCATTTATATGAAGATAACACTGAAATATATATCTTAGCACCAGAACTATTTCCTTCTTTTCTAGCAAATGTTGCAAACGATCTCTTTAGCACATGCTCCTGAATGTTCGCCCATCAACTCAAAGTCTACGTTCCTAATCTTCCTACAATCCACTACAGCTTCCACTCCTCAACCCTCACAGTTGACAATGGCATCCTCGCTCCCACTTCCCAGGCACACTGTAATAGGATTCTTTTGGACCATGAACTCTCTTACATACCTCACATAAAACAAATAACCAAATCATGTCATCCTCACATAAAAAAACATCTCTAAAATACATCACTATCTTCCACAAGACACAATTAAAATGCAAATCTATTTCCTCGTCATATCTTGTCTCAACTACTGCAACTTGTTCCTTATTGTGCCCCATCACCTATGCGGTTACTCCCCAATCCATAATAAACGCCTCCACTAGCCTCATCTGCCACACTCAGAATCTGCAGAATATCTCTGTCCCATAGCCTCTAGAATAAGATTTAAAATAATGTCCCTAACATACAAAGCACTTAACAATAGCTCCATTATCTTACAAAACTCTTCTTTCATCCTCTTATTACCTTCTTATTCTCTCCATCAGGACTTTTCTTGAGTTTCACTTACTTATTGTCTTGCTCCGTCAGAATATCATCCTGCCTCAAAACCTTCAAAAATTCACTAAAAATGCATCTATCTAAAGAAGCTTATCAACTCCAGCCTTAATATGTACATACTGCAAACTGTACAAAAGTATTCACATGTAACATTCATTATTACAAACAGATATCTCCACTTACATCAGTCTACTTCCTTGATGACTGCCATCTTGCAAATGGGACTAAATGGGACTAAAATTGTAAGCCTGGCAATGCTGTTTGTCACCAATGTGAGCACCTTTGGTGCTCATTGCGAGTCTCTCCTGCTATCTACTTCCTCCCTTGTGTCTCATTTCCCCCCTCCCCTCCCTCCCTTGTGTCTCATTTCTCTCTTCTCTCCCTCCCTTGTGTCTCCTTTCCCCCTCCTCACCCTCCCTTTTGTCTTCTTTCCCCCCTCCTCTCCCTCCCTTGTGTCTCTTTTTGCCCCTCCTCTTCCTCCCTTGTGTCTCATTTCAACCCTCCTCTCCCTCGTCTCAATTCCCCTCTCTCCATCCCCTGTGTCTCTTTCTCCCCTCTCCATCCTTTGTGTCTCCTTTTCTCCCTCCTCTCCCTCCCTTTTGTCTTCTTTCCCCCCTTATCTTCTTCTCTTGTGTCTCCTTTGCCCCTACTCTCCCTCTTTTTTGTCTCCTTTTCCCCCTCCACTCCCTCCCTTGTGTCTCATTTCACCACTCCTCTCCCTCCCTACCTTGTGTCTCAATTTCCCCCCTCTCCGTCCCGTGTCTCCTTCCCCCCTCTCCCTCCCGTACTTCTTTCCCCCTCTCCCTCCCCTGTGTCTCTGTTGCCCCCTCTGCCTCCCCTGTGTCTCCTTTCCCCCTTTCCTCCCCTCGTGTCTCCTTTACCCTTCTCCCCCCCTCGTGTCTCCTTTTCCCCTCTCCCTCCCCTGTGTCTCCTCCTCCACTCTCACTCCATTATGTCTCTGTTCCCCGTACTCACGTCTTCTCCTCTCCTCTGCGACTCCCGTCTTCTGGCTGGAACTACATTGTGGATCAAGCCACGCATCGCACAGGCGGGATGCGCAATGCGTGGCTTGATCCAGAAAGCAGTTCCATACGGAGGACGGGAGCTGCAGAGGAGAGGAGAAGATGGTGAGTACGGGACACAAGCTACTGGCAGGGTTTGGAACCAGGTACAGCCCGTAATCGCGAGGGCAGCATCAGTGGGGGCTGGGGGAGCATCAGTGGGGGCAGGGGGAGCATCAGTGGGGGCAGGGGGAGAATCAGTGGGGCAGGCGAAGCATCAGTGGGGAAGGGAGGGCTGTGCGCTCATTGCAGGATGCCAAAGTCCTGTGGGCCTCATTGCAGCATGCCTGCTGCATGCCTAAATCTCAAGGGCCTCGCAATGAGTGCCTGCGGCCTGCCTTTGGCGCTCATTGCAGCCTGTCCCATGGGGTCAACTGCTCGCCTCGCTTTGTGAGGCTCGCAGTTGCAGCCCTCGCTGTGCGAGGGATGCAAACGTGACAACTCCGCAAACACAACCAGCGTTCTTGAACTGACAATTATTTATATATGAATACCGACTTGCCCGTTAAAAATGACAGCAATAAAATTTGAAGCCTGGCAATGGTGTTTGTCACAAATTGCAGGCCTCTCCCCCCTCTACTTTGCTTGCCTCGTGATGAGTGCCTTTGGCGCTCATCACGGGCCTTGCAATGAGTGCCTTCAGTGCTCATTGCAAGCCACTCCCCTCCCCTCTACTTTACTAGCCTTGCGATAAGCACCTTCATTGTGTGCCCCCTCTACTTCCTCTCCCTTCCTGTTTGTCTTTCCCCCTCTCCCTCCCCTGTGTCTCTTACCCCCTCCTCTATGTCTCTTTCCCCCTCTCCCTCCCCTGTGTCTCTTCCCCCTCTCCCTCCCCTGTGTCTCTCTTCCCCCCTACCATGTATCTCTCTTCCCCCTTCCCATGTGTCGCTATTCCCCCCTCCCCTGTGTCTCTATTCCCCCCTCCCCTGTGTCTTTCTCCCCCATCCTCTCCCTCCCCTATGTCTCTCTTCCCCCACCTCCTATGCCTCCCTCGTGTCTCTCTTACCCCCGTGTCTCTCTTCCCCGTGTCTCTCTTCCCCCTCCTCTCATTTCTCTCCCCCACTCCTCTCCCTCCCATGTCTCTCGCCCACTCCTCTCCCTCCCATGTCTCTCCCCCACTCCTCTCCCTCCCGTCTCTCTCCCCCACTCCTCTCCCGTGTCTCTCCCCCACTCCTCTCATGTGTCTCTCCCCCACTCCTCTCTCCCATGTCTCTCCCCCACTCCTCTCTCCCGTGTCTCTCCCCCACTCCTCTCCCTCACGTGTCTCTCCCCCACTCCTCCCTCACCTTAATGCTCATGGCCGCTTGCCGCGCCATAGCATCAGTGGGGCATGGCAGGGGGAGTTGTGAAACTGCGAGTTGTCGTCAGTTGCGGCCCTACCATTGCCAGGGGCGCAAAGTGTGAGGACAACTTGCAGTTTGACAACTATTATATGTTATAACATATAATATTTAGGCATTTCTTTACTACTTGTTATGAATTTTTATTAATATGTATTTTTATAATACTACTACATTTGCAGACCAGCTAATTGAAGCTTATTGGCCACTGATGGTCTATGGACCCCAGTTTGGGACACTCTGCAAACTATCACAGAGTAAACTAACTAAATCTCTGTAAAAAATGTTCCCTTGAAATATAGGGGAAAACAATTGAAAATGAATCAGAGACAGAAAGAGAGATATGATTAGCAGGGGACAATATGTTTGTCCAAGTAAACTACAATGTATGTTCATAGTCTTTTTTAATATTATTATTATTATTATCTTTATTTATATCGCGCCAACATATTCCGTAGCGCTGTACAGGGGTTGAGTACATAGCAGAAAACAAATTAAACACCTTGTAAAGAATGGAGGGCCCTGTTTTTGAGCATAAAATCAAATGTACATAGAGTTTGTTTCCAAGGCCTGACACAAGATTGAAAACTCGCAAACTTACAATCTAAGGGTTTAGGTGTGATACAAGAGGGTGACAAATACAATTGAAAGCAATTGGTTCAGAGAAGTAGTGTTGTTTGGCAAGATTGAGGGCAGACAAGTAGGAGCGCAAGGTAAACTTGTAGTGGAGAAAGTCTTTTAAAAGGTAAAAACACAGCACCCCCTGCAGGCAGACACCCCTAGGCACTTGCCTATTGTGCCTAATGGTAAATCTGGGCTTGGTTGCTTAAATAAACTGCGACCCTCGCAAACTTCACGTCGCAACGCAAACAACACGACACATCAATTACGACACTCGCTAAATTTTACGAGCAACGCAAACAACATACGACACACGTTCACACACATTACGGCCTCGCAACACTCGGACGCAACTCGCGAACATTACAAAATTCAAAACACAATACATACACACAGCACATACATAAAAAGCTTACCTACAGCAAGAGGTAGCATCCAGGACCTCAAAAATGCAACTTACACCTTCATTTCACTCAAAATCAAAGAGTTTAGACACTAAAAAAATTGCTAAGCGACAGAAAAAATGGCTGCCGAACAAAACGAAAACGAGGCTACACACGCAAACACCATACGAGACACGTTACCAGACATTACGACCTCGCAAACATCGTACGCAACACGCCGACATACAAACATTTAAAACACAATAAATACACACAACACACACATAAAAAGCTTACCTACAGCAAGAGGAACCATCCAGCACCTCAAAAAAACAAGTTACACCTTCATTTAAATAAAAATAAAACACTTTAGACACTAATAAAATCACTAAGCGAGAGAAAAAATGGCCGACGAACAAAACGAAAACGAGGCTACAGCACTCTCAACATGTAAAACACCACAACACACTCGCAAAACACCACACGAAACTCGAAAAACACCACGAAGCACCGACGGATAACACATTAATTTTTTTAACTTTTTATTTTTTTTACTTTCAACTTATATTTCACAAACATTAAACTTTGTAACATGCAACTTGTATATGAAACATTCGTTCAACATTTTGTTAACAATACTAACACTTTTCAATACATATTTATCACTGAGTAACTGCAGACTATATTAACTTCGAGTAAGTAAATTGTTTTAACAATAACATGCTTTTTATCATTTGTAACATATTTGTTAAACTCTTGTTAAACTAAATTAGCATTGAATTTAGAGGAAGGCAAACAATAAAACCCCCCTATTGAAACTTGTCCAATTGTATCAAAGAGGGAAAAAAAATAATTTCTTCCTGACCCCATTAACTGGTGATCGGATTTCTCCCTGAATCAATACTTTGTCTTTAAATAATACATTTCCGGAGGGTGTGGCTAGCAGCAAACAGAGAGGAAGCAAAACAACATAGCTCAGAGCAATAAGGCTTTAAAAAGCATGAACATTATATATAAAGTAACTTCTCTATCACCAAATCAACAAATTTGCACACATGAGGACCCAGCTGGCTTTAAAAATCAAGTTTGGCAACTTTTTTCCTGAGATTTGCAGCTGAACCAGAACAAAGGAGACTCTAAAACACTGATAAACAACATGCCTACTTAAGGTTGGTAATGACTCATATTGCCTGTCTGTTTCAAACCTATACAATTCTTTGCCTTATACTACTGGAGATCTAGTCTGTGTAATAATCTAAAGATATGGTACACAATAAACTGTATTACTTTTTAAGAAAGGAAGACCCAGCAGCTTATCTCTCAAAGCTATAATATATGAAAGAGGATGTGTGTTTCTGCTGAAAAAAAACATTTAAGACCATATATAAAGTGACTTATCTATCACCAAATTGATATATATGACCAGGATTGTGCACATGAGGACCCAGCTGGTTTTAAAAATCAAGTTTGGGGATCCAGAAGCTGCAAGTTGCACCCTAACAAGAAGAGACTGTGTGAGAGGCCCAGAAAAGATTACAGCTTTGCTGCTACTAAAAACACTGCAAACCTAGAGGCATTAAAGGGAGGCTTTAATACTCTTGGCTCCCAAAAGCTCAGGGACCTGTACAGTTAAAAACACTCCAAAAGGACAGAGAAAGCAGATACTGCTAAGAGAGGCTTGATGCAACACAGAACCCTCCCATATTTTATTACAGACTTTGTTATTTTATGCAAGTGGGACATTAAAAGATTCTGAGAAGTTATGGTCCTAGAGGACACTGCAATCTGGCTAAGGGTCTCACTATAAGGCTTAAAGGCCCCAACTTGATTTCTATGTAATAATAACAGATTGAGAAAGTTTGCCTGCAGCTCGTGTTTGTCTAAAAGACTGGATTGCCCTGCTATGTGGTGTTGAAAGATTCCATGACTCTGACACTAGTGTGCTAACACTGACACCCGGTGGACACTCTAAGAATAGCGCATCCAAATCACAAACTGCACTAATCTGTAAGCATTTTCTGTTCAAGGAAGATTTTTTCTCTAAACTTAATTCGGATGAAGAGCCATTACCCTGGGAGCACATATTATACAGCACTGGGGCAGGGATTGGTGATCTCGGAGGCATTAAAGGAACGACAAATTCCCTTACTCAAGGCGTTCGTCATGCCCAAGAGGACACTGGGCCAGAGAAGATCAACACGCCCAGGGGGCAGCTTGACCGTGGCTCCCATGCATGCATGAGGCTGGCAGCCACTAAGCCATCCATGAGTAATTAACTACTTTAGCACTATACCAACCCATTACCCTCTAACCCAGCTAACAGACTGGTCCAGGTCCTTAAACTTGAATCTCTACCCTCCTTAAAAGATGGCAAGTCGCAGTACTAGCAAAGTACAAAAAAAACAGACTGGAAAGGGAATCCAGGAGTTCTACAAACCACCTGACGCAAGCCGCAACTCAAGTCCGAGTCCTAATTCGGAACATCCGGACTCGCCGGCCCAGGCGGTGGCGCAGAGCTCACAACCAGTTCAAATGGAACTAACGGACGGCACCCTGTCCAAAATCAAGCAGATCATGCAAGCTGAAATCAAGCACGCAGTAGATGATCTACGGTCAGACATCAAGTCCCTGACCCAGAGGCTGCAGGGCCTGGAGGAAAGCACCGACCAAATTGTGGAGGCCCAAGCACTTGATAAGCAAGATATCTTGCAGAACGCGTCTAAGATCCAGATACTGGAAGACAAAGTGGAGGACCTGGAAAATAGAGCCCGCAGACATAACATCAGATTAAGGGGGGCTCCCAATAAAATAACGGACGTTTTGCAGTACTCTAGAGACTTTATCAGCATGATGCTTCCATCGGTCGAGGAATCAGATTGGACAATAGAAAGAGCTCACAGAGCGATGGGATCATCTAGGGACCAAAATACACCCAAAGACATCATCCTCAGATTTAATTCTAGCTGAAACGAGATTAAGAAAGGAAATCGTAGGTCCAGACGGCACTAAGATCCAAGTTTATATGGACCTTTCACCCTCTACCTTGCAGAAGAGAAGGGAGATGAGACCCACACTAAGAGTACTCTCCCATTATAAAATACCGTATAGATGGGGGTTCCCATTCGCCCTTTTGTTCACGTATAAAGGAAAATCTTTCAGGGTGCTATCACTGGAGGAAAGCCAAAGCCTTTTAACCAGACTGAGACTCGTGCCTGAGGATTCAGAGGAGGAAAGCTCCTTCCTTCAGGCGGATTCGAGGCAGACCAGGAGGGGTTCAGAGAACCCACTGCCTCAAAGATCAAAGTCCAGTTCCAACCATGTGAGGGACGTCAAGCATCGGGAGCAGGGCGCGACGGAGGACCGAAATTCCTCCACAAGGATTACCCAAATTTGTATACTTGTTCACAACAAACCAAGAAAGCAGGTATGGCCATTCTCCTTCACAAGAACCTCCCCTTCAAGCTAGAGAAGCAGGTAAAGGATAAGGAGGGTAATTTCCTTATAATTACAGGTACGGTTCTTGAACTTAAGGTTTCCCTGGTGAATTTATATGCCCCCACGGTTAATCAGCACAACACGCTAATCAAACTTTTGAACCTCTTGAAGCAAGAGAACAGAGGGAAAATTATCATAGGGGGGGGGGACCTAAACCTGGCACTTCAGCCATTCCTGGATAGGTCAGGGACACCCTCGTACACCAGGGATGAAAAGTCATACATGCCCTACTTAAAGAACTGGACTTAATAGATGCCTGGAGGGGGTTACATCCTTCTGAAAGACAATACACATTCTTTTCCCCTACACATAACACATACTCTAGGATTGATGCCTTGTTAATCAACTCCTCACTGTTCAATAGCGCATCAGATGCCCAAATTTTACCCTGCCCATGGTCAGACCACGCGTTGATATCTTGTAAATTAAGTTTAAGCCAAAATAATCCCCACATCCACGCTTGGCGTCTGAACGACAAGTTGATCACGTGCTCAGAGATATGGGCCCAAATAGATGAGGAAATTAACACCTTCTTCGTTCTGAACGATATTCCTGAGACGGAAATAGGATGGTCCTGGGTTGCCAATAAGGCTTACATTAGAGGGATAATCATAAAAATCTCAGCGGCATATAGGAAGAAACTACTCAGCAAAGAAAACAAACTCTTCCAGAAATTACAAAAGTTGGAAAAGTTAAACCAGAGTAAATTCACCAGGGAAACACAAAATTTCATAAATTGAACCAGATCAGAATTAGACACCATTCTGGCAGAAAGAACCGAGAAGGCCATTAGAAAAACGAGACATAAATTTTACTGTCAAATTAACAAGCCCTCTCCTATGCTGGCCAGGAGACTAAATTTTAGGAATAACTCTGCGCGCATTCACCAGCTTAGGGACGCGAGGGGGGAAATTACTATGAAACAGGATGAGATCAAAGAAACTTTCAGAAAGTATTACCAGGACATTTACTCATCTAAACTGGTGGCCAATAATTATAAAATTCACGAATTCCTGAACGCCTATGACCTCCCTTCAGCCACTGAGGAGGATTTAAATATGGTAAATGCTGAAGTCTCGCTAGAGGAGATAAGCAGAACGATCAAAACCTTGAAAAAAGGTAAAGCTCCGGGCCCGGATGGCTTTACAAACAAGTACTATGCCACATTCAATAATCCACTTGCCCCAAAGTTGCAATAGCTTTTCAGGGATATTATGGAGGGGAAGACCATGCCCCCCGAACTCAATCAGGTGAGTCTTATCTTCCTCCCCAAACCGGGTAGAGATCCTTTACTGGCTAAAAACTTCAGACCCATTTCTCTCTTGAATGGGGATGTGAAAATCCTTGGGAAAATATTGGCCACCAGATTAGCAAAATTTCTGCCAAGGTTGATACATAAGGACCAAGTGGGCTTTATTCCCTATAGACAGGCAGGGGATAACATAAGAAGACTTCTCAACGTATTTCACTTAGCCAAAAAGGATAATACCCCCTTATGTACAATAGGACTAGACCTGGAGAAAGCCTTTGACTCCATAGAATGGCCATACCTGCACGCCACACTGTCGAAGTTTGGGTTGGTGGGTAATTTTGTGAATGTTATTAAGTCTTTTTACAATAATCCATTTGCAAACATCAGCATTCCAGGGGCTGATCACACACTCATCAACATTAAAAGAGGCACAAGACAGGGCTGCCCCCTTTCCCCCCTCCTGTTCGCGCTAGCCATTGAGCCATTGGCTCAGGCTATTAGGAATAGCGCCTTAATAACAAGGATAAATGTAGGCCTACATCAGTTCAAATGTTGCCTCTTTGCCGATGACATCCTGTGCACACTTACAAACCCAATTCACTCAATACCAGCCTTGATGTCCCTGATAGAGTCCTTTGGGTTCATCTCGGGGCTCAAAATTAACATAGACAAGACGGGAGCGATCTTGGCTCAGGCTCTGCAGGCCTTGAGAGATACTCTCAAATCCCAGTACTCCTTTGATTGGCCAGAAAAATATATAAATTATTTAGGTATTAAAATTACTCCGGAGATCACTGGCCTGTATCAGTCCAACTATATTCCGCTATACAAGTCCCTGAATCAGGACTTGTTGAAATGGAATAAGTATCATCTCTCTTGGTCGGGGAGGATAAATGCAATAAAAATGAATATTCTCCCCAGGATCCTGTACTTTTTCAGGACTCTGCCTATTCAGGTACATACGAGAGACTTGACCAGCTTCCAAAATGCAATATTCAGATTTATTTGGAATTACAAGCACCCTAGAATAAGGAAAGCAATTATGATGAGGAGAAGATCCTCTGGAGGCTTGGGCTGTCCCGACCTCCTTAAATACTTCAGGGCAGCCCAGATTTCTTTCTTGCCCCAGGCGCATTCGGCAGAGCACCAGCCACTTTGGGTCTTTGTAGAAAACCACCAAATTGCACCATTAAAATGGGATACTCTTATATGGGACCCCTCTTCCCCGTTGCCCTTAAAGCTGGCTCGAAACAACCCAATGATAGCCCTGTCTCTGAGGGAATGGGAAAGAGCTAACATCAGTAGACAGCTAAGCCCCAATATCTCTTTGCTAACCACTACACTCCCTTCCCCAAGCACCCTTGAGGAGATGGGTACGTTCTCCAAAGATTGGTGGATCTCACGGAAGTTAGATAGGTTTGGAAGCTGGGTTAGAGAGGGTGCAGTACTAAATACTGGGAGTTTTATGGAAATGTACAATCTCCCACCCAGAGAATACTTCAACTACAACAAAATTCGCCACAATGATACCATTAAACTCTGTAACTCGGGCCCGCCAAGTTCAACTTGGTTCACACTAATATGTAATAAAGCCCCACTAACCAGGGGAATATTGGGGGAACTGTACGCTATATCCAACTCTAATGACATGGCTTGCAAGCCCAAGCATGTTAAGCAATGGGAACAGGATATGGGAGTAGAATGGGACATGAGTAGGTGGTCCAAAATTAGCCTGGAACTGACAAAAGGCTCCAGATACTTTAGCCATATGGAAACATCAGCCAAAGTTTTATTTAGAACCTATTACACGCCAGACAGGCTACACAAAATGGACCCTAATATCTCTCCTGAGTGTTTTAGAGGCTGTATCACAGGAGGTTCCTTCCGCCATATTTGGTGGGACTGCCCAATTGCTCAATCATTGTGGCACAAGGTGGCCGAACTGGCCTCTAATACACTTAAAACAAAAATACATCCCGAGATGGGAACATGTCTCCTAGGGCTTCCAGTACAAAACTTACGTATTCACCAAAATAAGTGGCTTCAATTTATCATGTTGGCGGCTAAAAGCAATCTGGCAGGAAATTGGCGGAAGAATACACTAGATATCCACTCAGTCATTAACAAAATAAACTTTATTATGACATTTGAACATATGACGGCAACTTTAAACGATACGGTGGCTGTTTATAAGGAAATATGGGGTGTCTGGAGCGGGACGGAACACTCATTCCAGATACACTGACGGTAGTGCACTGATCGAGAGGGGGAGGCAGATAATAGCTGGTACGGTCCGGGACAGGGCTCTTCATGGTACCTCGTTTGAGGTCGCTGCGGACGTGAACGGTAAGAAATGTAGTAAGCAATTTCTGTAAAACGTAATGTTGAAAGGCACACGTTAATTTGTGTTAAGTTATGTTATATTTTTGTTAGTTAAAATTGTTTTAATTTCTGAAATAAGTAACCATAGCAGGATATCTAGCACATGCGAGACATAGATAGAGCATTTAAGCACGGGTAATTTACCTAACCTGTTATAGGTTGCATGCATAGACTATCTTAATAATAGAAAAAGGAAAAAGGCGGAGGGTGACACACGGAATTGACATATGTATTTTATCTTGGGCTAGCACAAATGTATACGATGAAAATCATAAAGTGTGGGGGACCTGCGTGTCGCTCCTTGTTTTCAAATGTGCTTGTCTTGTGAATGTGTCAATAAAAACTTTATGGAAAAAAATAATACATTTCCAATTATTAATAAATACTTCAACTTTATACTACCAATACATATTTGACTATACCACATATATATTTAACAAACTTTTAAAAAAATTCAAAAAACACATATTTAACATCTGAAATTGTAACATCAAACAATAACATTTAACTCTTGTAAATCCTGAAAAATTCAGTTAATTGTTTTGTGGGGCCAATCATATAAATATTAAACTTTGAACCCATTCAAATCTGTTTAAAGATATTTTACTGTAGTTTTTGATGTTATTTTTTTTTGTTTTTTTCAGTTTGTCCATTCTGCAAATATCACATAGATTTTCATAAGAGAAATAGTGGTCCCCTATTTAAAGAATCACAGAGTACTTTAATTTTGTACTGGAAGTCAAACCACTGTTCTCTATGTTTTTTTTGTCCATTCTTTAGATGTTTTACTTGAAATATTGTTTTTTTGCAATCATATTGAATACCATAAAATGTTGGCATTAAAATGAAACCATTGTCCTCTATCTTTCCAACACCTCATAGTAGACAATGTTTTTGGTGTAAACACATCCATCATCCAATAAATGACCTTGAGTTTTGTTTTCTTCAACATGCACTTTAATTTCTTTTGGATTAGTGCACCTTGAAAAAGCCACATAGAGTTGTCCATGTGCAAAAACTGGTTCCTTTTAAAAAAATCCCAACTGACTTAAAAGTTTGTCCTTGGGATTTATTGATGGTCATGGTAAATGCCATGATAACTGGAAATGGTCTCCGTTGAAGGACAAAGAGCAAACCACTCTCACTTGGAGCTAAATCAATTCTTGGTATAAAAACTCATTCACCTTTATGGGTACCAGTTATAATTTCTGCATGTATAAAATGATCTTTTAACTTATGCACAATTAATCTGGTCCCATTACAAAGTCCTTTTTTTGGATTCATATTTCGCAATAACATAACAATTGCGCCTTTTTTCCATTGTAAAATATGTGGGGACATTCCAGATGGTGTTAACGAATTAATAAATTCGATACTAAAATTCGATTCACTGTCTTTATCATCTGACAGAATAGAATCTGCACTGTAATAATTCTTTTGTGGTGCATTGATGTATTTTAATATTTCGTTAATTACATTCAAGGCATTGATATTTTTTGATGTTAATATCACTTTGTTTGCAATGTCTGAGTAATCCTCATTATTAAGAGTATTTAGAAATATGGCTGATATGAGTGATTCATTACAAACCATTTCTGATGGAATTTCAATGGTATCATTTGGTAAATGCTGTATGTCTGGATGTTTTTCATCTCCGATTTTAATGAGCCAGTCATTGAATTCATTTTGGCCTTCAGATCTCATATTTAATTCTAATTTGAGATGTGTAAATATTTGCCACAGTTTACTGGTCTTGATACATGTTTCAATGATCTCCGTTCTATTTCCGTGTGGCACAACAGGTAATGTTTGCCTAAAATCTCCTCCTAACAGCATCACCTTTCCACCAAATGGCAACTTATTATCCATTACTTCTTTTAAAAATCTGTCAATACATTGCAATGCATGACATGACATCATTGTTGCCTCGTCTATGATAATTAGTTTAGTTAGTTTAAATTTTTTTGCTTGTAAGGAATTCAATCGAATATCTGACACTGATGCTTCCAAAATGGGAACTGGCACCTTAAATCCACTATGCAGAGTTCTCCCACCATCTAACAAAAGTGCAGCAATTCCAGTTGTTGCAAATGGCATAGCTATCTGACCCTGTGATCGAATGTAACTCATCAAACAATTATACAGATAAGTTTTTCCTGATCCACCTAGAAATACCGGTCTTTGACCATTTCATCATCTGTAGCATTTGTGATGGCATGAAATGCTTCTAACTGTAAAATATTTAAAGTTGCCAGTTTTTCTTGTTTTTGTTGTTTTTGAAGCGCAGTGTCATAATCATCAAAATTGATGTCATCTATAAGTCCTGGATCAGGTAAATTAAAACTTGCACAATTTAATCCATGAGCCAACAATATTTCTTGGATTTCCATCAATGTTTTTAACAGAGCTATTGGTTCTCTGTAACGTTTCAAGAAATCTTCTGACATGTTTAATTTAAATGTTTCCCACAAAGTGAAAGCATCAGGTACATTGCAAAATATACAAATGAATGCAAATTGTTGTCTCATTTGCTTAGGCATTTGACATAGTGCTGCTTCTTCCAGACACATTTCTGTATCATCAGCTATGAAATTTTGATGTCTTGCAGCTAATAGGAATGTATCATAAACTATGTCATTCACTGTACGTAAATGCTAAAAACTCTGTGCACCGGGAACATGTAGCAAAAGTAATCTTAAGCTGAAACGTTCAATGTCCCTTGGACTGACGGTATAAATGCGTGGTTTGATTTTATGTGCATCTCTTCTTCGTTGTCGCCATAGACCATTTACAAATACATAGTGATATGGTATCTCTATGCATAAAAATTGTCTGGCCTGCGTATCTTGACAGTTTAATTTAAACCATGCAGTAAGTGTGGTATCTCTGTCTTCACTTTGATATAATGCAGTTCTTTCATTTCCTTGAGTAAAGCAAACCAACTGATTTGAGGCAAATGTACAGCTAAACGATAGATAGCATGTGACCGATCATGCATCTCAAATTTCAAAAGGCGCCACATTGCTTCAGGAGCACTCATATACCGAGCATCTAAATAATTTGATATTTCATCATGTAAAATTGGATTTTCGTTTTCATTTGCAGCACCTTGTACAACAACAGTAGCTGCATCATATCCTTTGTATATATATTTATACAAATACTTAATTGATTTAATCGAAGTGCAAGCTTCCACATTGATGTGTGCATTGTACTTGATGAGCAAATTTGGATTGTATGGAACGACAAATCTATTATCAACCTTTTGGCCACGGATAATAGCTGTTTGTCCTTGTGTTCTTTTATACAAAGGATATCCATCACAATTTGCATAAGTTTGCATTTGAAATTGTTTTGGAAATTCTTTAGTACATTTTTTATTTTCCATACATGGTGAATTAGGATTCATCTCTCCACATAGGCCATGAATCATTGTATGTGTAACAATCTCCCAAAGTTTTGTATATTTTTCTTGGTCTGGCAATTGTGCAGAAATTACTGAATCCACTCTCTCTGCAGTGTTCAACTTATCTTTTTCCTGCAGTATTAAAAGTATGTGAGCATGTGGCAATCCTCTTTTTTTAAATTCAATGGTGTAAACAAAAGCCACACATTGTCCAAATAAGTGTGCTTTAGTGATATCATGTATTAATAAATTGAGTTTGATTTTGAATACTCTTGCCACTAAATCTGGTCGGTCAGAAGTAGTTTGTCCCAGCTTCAAATTTTTCTTGATCTCTGGCCATTGTGGATTACATGTGAATGTAATAAATAAATCTGGTTTTCTAAATTTTGTAACAATAGCCATGGCATCATTATACCTTTCTCGCATATTGCGAGGATATCCTTGGAAAGAGGATGGCAAAATAATTGCTCTTCCAGCTGGAATGTCTCTGTTGGAAGCTAAATCTGCCACATAATCCATTAATCCACAATACTGTTCTACTCGTAATTTATTTTGTTGATATTTAATGAAATTTAGATTATTGGCTTCAACTTGTAAATATGAATCAATAATCCATTGTTGAGTGAGTTAGCCTCCATGTAAAATTGGATTAAAACAATCACGGATAGCAGTTTGTGCCACTTTATATTCCAGCATGGAAATGTTAGATATAATACGAAGTTTAGTATTGGGATAACTTTCCAATTGTAATTTTGGTTCCCATCCTGGTTCCCCATTTGGAAAGAAAATGGGATATGTCATTGGATCTAAATTACAGCTTAATATATTGATGTTGATAAATGGTTGTTCTTCATTGCCTGGATATATTCTAATATCCCGCTGAAAAGGTGGTTCACCATCTTCATTTTTAAACACCATGGCAACCTCATTTACAGTAGGTAAATTATATCTTCTTTGATCAGTGTTGCGATCTCTTTTTAACACCATATTTACTCTTGGTGTAGGCAATTGATGTCTTTCAGCATGTTCCTGTTCTTCTTTTTCAAGCTGTGCTAATTGTTTGTATGCTTGACTATATGGGTTTTTTTGCATAATTTTATCCAGCTGTTCAAAGACTATGCGCAAACACTGTCTATTTTCTGGAAGTGTCATTCTTTGTTCCACAGCTTCCATCGTATCTAAGACATATAACTGTGCAAATTTCCTTTGCTCTACTTCTTGTGGGTGTAAATGTGAAGTTCGGTGGTATATTTGACCTTGAACTCCAAAACAGTTAGGACCATGTCCTGGTACATTTTCTGCTAATGTTGCTCCCATTGAAGCAAATGAAATTGCACTGTTATAAGACCTTATGTTTTGTTTGAAATTATTATAATTTGGAAATGTTGGATCGCTCATTATGCATTCTAAATAATATGGAAATGGGTGTCTTAGTGGAAGTTTCACCTTTCCTTTCTGACAGCAACTAATGAAATTTCCGTCAGTAGGTCTTTCCTTTATAAAATGATAGGCCCCAAAAAACTGACAAACCACATTAAGTAACCCACAATAATGAGTATCTACTTCTACTGCAGTAGTAAACACATTGTCATGCATTTCTTCAACATAAATATCAGACCCACTTTCTATATGTACATTTTTTTCTTGTGTGTCTACATTTAAGTCATTCTGCAAAATAGAATCATTGGACAATGGTTCACAGAGATGTTTTTGTTTACTTTTACATTTCTTGGAAGCCCCAACACACTCACTTGCGGCTTTCTTACTCATCTTTCTTTTATTTAAAAGTCTCTGTCGGTCTTCTTCTCGCAAGCGTTGTGAAGTTTCCGGTTTCTGAGCATCTCTCCACCTTTGCTTCCTTTCCCTTGCCAATCTTCTTTTACATTCAATTTTGTCTTCTCCATTCTCCGCCATTTTAATCTGTAATTGTAAATAGAGATGTAATTATTGTTAGTTCTTTGTTTTGTATACATCTTTTTTCCTTTTTGTACTGTTCCATTAAAGTAGATGAATAAACTAATTAAACATTTTAAAATGTTGCACTTTAGACTGAAAGAAATGAGACCATTTTTCAAAGTATTTTATTGACATATATGAAATAGGAAATAGCTGCACATATCTATCTTTATATTATTAATCCTTCAATTCCATTCCTTCTTAATTGAATTCACAGCATACCATCAATTTCTTTTTTTGCAAGTGCTGTAAGCTTCTTATTTTTTTTAAATATTATTATTAATTAGTATTGTCTTTTCAACTTTTTTCAAGTTATGACTAAATATCATACGTTAATGACTCAATAAGTACTCTCCATTTTCACCAAATATATAATATAGCCTTTTTCTATGCATCACTACAAAATAAAAATTTTTACCTGTGAGGATGATGTTGATGTTGTTCAAAGGCTGCAAACATCACGCTGTGTGTTTATTCCCTTGCAGATCCAAAGAAACTGTAAAATCAAATTGAGAATATTTTTAATCTTTTGCTTCATCGATATCATTAAATGAACATCAACAGACATATATTTGTCTACATTAAAAACCTAAAATCATATTTTTTAATATCTTGCTGTAGTAATATAATTCAAATTCTGTACCTGTCAAAATGATCCTTATGATGTTCAATGTGTGCGAACGTCACTATCTCTGTTCATTCAGCTACAGTTCACTGCAATTATACAAAATAGTAAAATTAATGTATAATATGTTGCTTCATCTGTATCAATCAATGAGGCTTAACATACATATTTTTGCATAGATTAAAAACATGAAATAAATATATCAATCAATCAGCATGAACACACATATGTAAGCATAGATTAAAAACATACACTCAATATTACTGTTAGTCTTTAAATAAGACTCAATTAATCTGTATTAATCTTAAATTAATGTCTGACTAAATATAACGTCAAGACATAAGCATGAGTCTATTCCCTTTTTTTTTGTTTGAGGGGTATTTTAAAATGAGTATGTTACAACTGAATTCTTAAAATAATGTACATTACTAATGAAATAAGAATCAATTAATGTTCATTAATATTAAAGTAATGTGTGACTAAATCTAACATCAACATGTAAGCATGAGTATATAGCCTTTTTTTTTTTGGTTTATTTTATACTAAATATATAAGAACTGAATTATTTAAATAATGTACATTAATAATTAATTAATCAACATGTTCCTTTTTTTATGCACATTCTTAATCGTTAACCTTTTTTGATATTAATGATTAGTAGTGATTAATTAAAGTACATTATGAATGTTATTTACAATTTTTTCACACAGGTAATCACGATATATAAAAAAATAATTATTAAATTAATGTACATTAATAATTAATTAATCAATGTGTTGCTTTTTTCTTCACATTCTTAAACGTTAACTAATTTTGATATTAATGATTAATTAATTAATTAATGTACATTATGAATGTTATTAACAATTGTTTCACACAGGTAATCACGATATATAACAAAATAATTCTTAAATTAATGTACATTAATAATTAATGAATCAATGTGTTGCTTTTTTATTCACATTCTTAAACGTTAACTAATTTTGATATTAATGATTAATTAATTAATTAATTAATGTACATTATGAATGTTATTAACAATTGTTTCACACAGGTAAGCACAATATTATTTTTCTATTAATTACATTTATTATTTTTGATTTATTAAGTAAGTACCAATTTATTAATTAATAATTATAAATTATATTTACCTTTTTTAATGTAATAATGCTGAAGAAGTATCCTGAAGAGCTAACAATCTCTTTAGATTCCCCGGCATCAGAAAACGTCCAGTCAGACTGTCATCACCTGAGGAGAAAGTGTCAGTTATGTGTCAAGTGTGCCCTATATATAGGCTTTGTGCGCGAGACAAATGCATTGTTTTAGGCGGGAAATCCGCTGTTGCGCGAGACAAATGCGTTGTTTTAGGCGGGAAATCCGATGTGGCGCGAGACAATGGCGGGAAATCTGTGTTAATGCGTAAATCTGTAATTGCGTTTCGTAAAATGTACTCGCTACTGTCTTTTTACTCATTGTGCGGTTAATGCGCATCCTTTCTCTAGTTGTTTTTCGAGCACATACGTCTGTGGCTGTGTTTTAAGCAGTTCGTAGTAGTATAGCCTCGTTTTAATTTTTTTCAGCAGCCATTTTTTTCTCGCTTAGCGGATTTTCAATCTTTGTAACTAGTCTAAATCGATGTAAATTGGAGTTCCGACTCACTCCCAGAGGTCCTGCCTGGTTCCCCATGCTGTAAGTGACCTTTTTTTTATTTTTTTTGTGTGTATTTAGTGATTTTTTAATTGTTTTGGTTCTGCTGCTTAACTCGTAATTTTTTTCATCTCGTATTTTTTTTCTAAGTGCTACGGTTTAACGGCTCGCCTCGCTACGCGAGGCTCGCCTGCAATGAGCGCCTGCGGCGCTCATTGCCAAAGTGCTACGGTTTAACGGCTAAGTCGTACGATCGGCAAAGTGCTACGGTTTATCGCATTGCTAAGTCGTACGCACTACGCAACACAGCGTGACGGCGATTCGTAGTTGGACAATTATAATATGTGATGAAAAGAAACAGAGATATCTTATAACCTTGTTTAAAAAAAAGTTATATTATTATCCAGAGTTCTTTAAGATAACTGTCAAGGCCTCACAGTGTATATATGTGTGTATATATATGTTACGGTACCCCCCGCACATAGAAGGGAGCGCCCAGGCCGTTTTAGCATATCCGCCCGTCCAGTGCTATAGGGACAGCTACTGCAAGACACCCAATCCCCCAAGAACTGGATCCAAGGGGAAAATACTCCAAGCCTGCAACTGGAACCTCACATATATAAAAAAACATTTCCACATACACCGTAGGGGCAGTGACTACCTTTGGTCAACCCCTAATTACCTATGGCCAATCAGACAGGGTCCCTACGTAGGAACCATGAGACTCCTCCCATGGGCCACCCCCAGGCGTGGCTACTATGCTCATTCTCACCCAGACTGTCCCCGTGGACACTTCCTGTTTCCTCCTGGACTATGCCCCTGGGGAAACCCCATACACTGGCCCTTTGTTCAAGTCCTGGCGACACCCTGTGTTTATGGTCAGAATCTGTAACACATTTCAACACATTTTTAATAACTTTAAAAGTATGCATCACATTCACATAAAACATACATTTTCAGAATCAGCATACTCCAAATACAAACATGTGTCAAAATGATACAAATTGGTCCAGTGGTTCAAAAGTTAGATCACAGTCCTTTCTGATCAAATGAAGCATGGCTTCTATGTCTTTGTAGGGGGAAGTCAACATGGGCCGTAGTCAAACGGCAGAACGTGGGCAACCAAGCTTCTCCAATTCGCCGTGACGAGACTGATCTCGTCACAATATATATATATATGTGTGTGTATGTATATGTGTGTGTGTGTATGTATGTATATATGTGTGTATGTATATATATACACGTGTGTGTATGTATGTATATATGTGTGAATGTTAATATATATATATATATATATATATATATATATATATATACACGTGTGTGTATGTATATGTGTGTGTCTATGTATGTATATATATATATGTGTGTGTATATATGTGTGTGTGTATATATATGTATGTGTGTATGTATATGTATGTGTGTATGTATATGTATGTGTCTGTGTATATGTATGTATATAAGTATATACGTATGTATGTGTGTTATGTATGAAAAAGGATCCACATGGCCCGGTGCTTCCTCACAGGACACATTAACACGTTCTGTACTGATCCCGGTGTGATTTCCCTTGTCACACACCGGCATACCGGGGCTACGTGCTGCGGCCTGCACCAGCCGGCTCCTCATTGCCCCCTGGCCCTATACTCACGTGGGGCACAGCACGTACACACGGCCAGGCCTAGACACACCGGCCGGTGACCCCCGCCCACTGCCGGCCATGTCACTGCATCTGCATGACAGGTAGTGAGGACAGTGACTGCAGCACGTGGGCCATGTTATCGAGGGCACCGTGTACTGACTGGGGGGTCCATGTACTGACTGGAGGGTCCCATGTCCTGACTGGACTTGCGTAGGGGCCAGCAACTGAGGCCCTTGCCCGCAGCCCTCGCTATGCGAGGGCCACGGCTCGCGCTCCATGCCAGCAACCGAGGCCCTCGCTTCGCGAGGGCCTCAGTTGCTGGAATGGAGCCATCCCAGCAACTGAGGCCCTTGCCCGCAGCACTCGCTACGCGATGGCCGCAGCTCGCGATCCATCCCAGCAAATGAGGCCCTTGCCCGCAGCCCTCGCTATGCGAGGGCTGCTGCTCGCGCTCCATCCCAGCAACTGAGGCCCTTGCCCGCAGCCCTCGCTATGCGAGGGCCGCAGCTCGCTGCGCGAGCCCGCAAGCGTGAGCAACAGGCCGTACGCGAGGCTCGCGCTCCATGCCATGCCAGCAACTGAGGCCCTTGCCCGCAGCCCTCGCTATGCGAGGGCCGCAGCTCGTTGCGCAAGCCCGCAAGCGTGAGCAACGGCCCGTACGCGCGGCTCGCGCTCCATGCCAGCAACTAAGGCCCTTGCCCGCAGCCCTCGCTACGCGAGGGCCGCAGCTCACGCTCCATTCCAGCAATTGAGGCCCTTGCCCGCAGCCCGCAAGCGTGAGCAACGGCCCGTACGCTCACAACGACCCATGCGCTCACAACTATATATGTGATAAGCAGTTAAACAGAAAAAAATGGTGGCTCCAACTACAGTACACCTGTAAAATGTAAAGGCTACTTTTGTTTTACTTTCTAAATATTATGCTCATTAACAGTGTAGATCTTAACAATGACATATCATAAATATGAGATCTCAGAGGTTGTATTGGAATATATAAGATTAATCATTCAGGTGCCTCCATGAACGATCAGACATACACTTCTCTTTAGTAACATGACAAATGTGCTAAAAAGTTATGTTATAAAACTCCATTGTTTTCTTTTTTTTCCCTTATTTACAGCATTGAATCCCAAGTCTTATTTGCAAGAAATATAACACAAATGGAACTGAATTCAGTTTCCTGGAATATTCTCTGTATTCTCAGATATTGAATGAAGCATCGAGATGATAAGAGCAAAACATTTGAGAACATTTGGAGATATCCACTAATTCTTCTCCCTTGTCCTCTTGTGTCACTTCCCAATCTTCTTTACACTGTAAGATCTCAATTCCTCATGTGTCAATGTCTGTCTTGCAGGGTGCAACTTGTAAATAGTTATTAGTCTCAAGTGTTTATCGTACCACTTACATTTTTCTATATTTGTATTGAGCACTGGAAAATACATCTTTGCAATATCACCCAGTCTAGAAATATAAATGAGTAATAATTCCATTTGTAAAGTGAATAGAGGACTGTGGGAGGCGAGTATATCATTTTTCTTTAGTTTATTTATGCGAGTACAGACTTTTCTAACATGTACGATCAGACCTGCCTTCTGATTGTCATAGTGTGTAAATGTGAACAATTGAGAGATGTCTTAGTGAGTAAAAGAGTTGTACTGTCAACTTCCTCAAGGAATAAATAACCAACTCTGGACACTAACCAGCAGCCTCTTATATACCTTAGTATATGGATATAACACGTATCATATGTCATAATGGATGATATCACAAAGCACAATTACTAAATAGATGTAGGGATTGAAGGTCTGCAAATCAATATCTTAAAGCTATACTGTAGTCATTGTCCATTTGTGTAGTTGGAGGAGGACTTAGATTTCTATTAGCCCTGCCACATTTGTTTCTGCATTTAATGTTTCTTGCCAGTTAAAGAAACATGTAAACAGAAAACAAACCATGGTGGCTTTTACTATGGTATACTACTACAGCATATAATATTTAAATGTTACAATTTTTCCTTTCTAAACATATGGTCTGATAATACACAAAATGTTGTAAAACTACTTTATTCTTCAACTTTGTTTCACTTCTCTACAAAACTGCAATCAAAGACTCACAAGGGATTGAAGCCAAATGGTACTGAATTTAAGCTTTTGAGACTATTCTCTGCATTCTTTGACATTGAATGAAGTGTTGAACTGAAAACATTTGAGAACATTAGAAAGGGAGGATGGAAGTTGGGAGGGCTGAAAGATAACATGGGCCAGTGTGGGAGGGCTGAGGGAGCATGGGCCAAAGTGGGAGGGCTGGAGGGAGAATGGACCATGCTTGGTTCCTCTCTCTCTTTTCCTCCTTCCCTCCTTCCCTCTCTGCCTCTCTCCCCCCTATCTCTCTCTCTGCCTCCTTCCCTCCCTCGGAGCATGGACCAGGGTGTTCCTCCCTTACTCTCTGCCTCTCTCTATCCCCCCTATTTCTCTCTGCCTCCCTCCCTCCCTCTCTCCCTCCCTGCAGCCTTCCCACCCTGGCCCATGCTCCCTCCAGCCCTCCCAGCTCCCACTCTGACCCATGCTCCCTCTAGCCTTCACACCTTGGCCCATGCTCCATCGGTACTCCTAGCTCCGACCCTGGCCTATGCTTCCTCCATCCCTCCCAGATGTCACCATGGCCCATGCTCCCTCCAGGCCTCCCACACTAGCCCATTAGAGCTGGGGGGGGGGGGCTGAGGGAGCATGGACCAGGGTGGAAGGACTGGAGGGGGAACATAGGTGAGGGTGGGAGGGCTGGAGAGAGCATGGGCCAAGGTGAAAGCTGGGAAGGCTGAGGGCATAGCCCAGGTTGGGAGGCTGGAGGGAGCATGGGCCAGACTGGTAGTGGGGAGGCCAAGGGTGGGAGGGAGCTGGGAGGGCTAAGGGTGAGAGCTTGGAGGGCTGCAGGGAGCATGGCCAGGGCTGAGAGCGCTGGCCCATGCTCCCTCCAGCCCTTCCCTCCACCCTGGCCCATGCTCCCTCCAGCCCTTCCCCCCACCCTTGCCCATGCTCCCTTCATCCCTTCCAGCTCCCAGACTGGCCCATGCTCCCTCTAGCCCTCCCACCCTGGCCAATGCTCTTTCCAGCCCACCCTGGTTCTATTCCCTTCAGCCCTTACAGCTCCAACCCTGGCCAACCCATCCTGGGCCATGCTCCTTCCCACCCTAGCCCGTGCTCCCTCCAGCCCTCCCACCCTGGCCAACGCTCTCTCCAGGCCTCCCAGCTCCCACTCTAGCCCACGCTACCTCCAGCCCTCCCAGCTCCCACCCTGGCCCATGCTCCCCACAGCCCTCCCAGCTCCCACCCTGGCCCATGCTCCCTCCAGGACTCCCAGCTCCCACCCTGGCCCATGCTCCTTCCAGGCCTGCCACCCTGCCCAATGCTCTTCCCAGGCCTGCCAGCTCCCACACTGGCCCATGCTTCCTCAGCCCTCCCAGCTCCCAACCTAGCCCATGCTCCCTCCACCCCTCCCAGCTCCCACCCTGGCCCATGCTCCCTCACGTTGGCCCATGCTTCATCCAGGCCTCCATCTCTGTCCATTGCTCTTTCCAGCCCACCCTGGTTCTACTCCCTTCAGCCGTTCCAGCTCCCACACTGGCCCATGCTCCCTCTAGCCCTCCCACCCTGGCCAATGCTCTTTCCAGCCCACCCTGGTTCTACTCCCTTCAGCCCTCCCAGCTCCAACCCTGGCCAACCCATCCTGGGCCATGCTCCTTCCCACCCTGGCCCATGCTCCCCCCAGCCCTCCCAGCTCCCACCCTGGCCCATGCTCCCTCCAGGACTCCCAGCTCCCACCCAGGCCCATGCTTCCTCCAGGCCTCCCACCCTGCCCAACGCTCTTCCCAGGCCTCCCAGCTCCCACACTGGCCCATGCTTCCTCAGCCCTCCCAGCTCCCAACCTAGCCCATGCTCCCTCCACCCCTCCCAGCTCCCACCCTGGCCCATGCTCCCCCCAGCCCTCCCAGCTCCCACCCTGGCCCATGCTCCCTCCAGGACTCCCAGCTCCCACCCTGGCCCATGCTCCTTCCAGGCCTGCCACCCTGCCCAATGCTCTTCCCAGGCCTGCCAGCTCCCACACTGGCCCATGCTTCCTCAGCCCTCCCAGCTCCCAACCTAGCCCATGCTCCCTCCACCCCTCCCAGCTCCCACCCTGGCCCATGCTCCCTCACGTTGGCCCATGCTTCATCCAGGCCTCCATCTCTGTCCATTGCTCTTTCCAGCCCACCCTGGTTCTACTCCCTTCAGCCGTTCCAGCTCCCACACTGGCCCATGCTCCCTCTAGCCCTCCCACCCTGGCCAATGCTCTTTCCAGCCCACCCTGGTTCTACTCCCTTCAGCCCTCCCAGCTCCAACCCTGGCCAACCCATCCTGGGCCATGCTCCTTCCCACCCTAGCCCATGCTCCCTCCAGCCCTCCCACCCTGGCCAACGCTCTCTCCAGGCCTCACAGCTCCCACTCTAGCCCACGCTACCTCCAGCCCTCCCAGCTCCCACCCTGGCCCATGCTCCCCCCAGCCCTCCCAGCTCCCACCCTGGCCCATGCTCCCTCCAGGACTCCCAGCTCCCACCCAGGCCCATGCTTCCTCCAGGCCTCCCACCCTGCCCAACGCTCTTCCCAGGCCTCCCAGCTCCCACACTGGCCCATGCTTCCTCAGCCCTCCCAGCTCCCAACCTAGCCCATGCTCCCTCCACCCCTCCCAGCTCCCACCCTGGCCCATGCTCCCTCACATTGGCCCATGCTTCATCCAGGCCTCCATCTCTGGCCATTGCTCTTTCCAGCCCACCCTAGTTCTACTCCCTTCAGCCCTCCCAGCTCCCACCCTGGCCAGCCCATCCTGGGGCATGCTCCGTCCAGCCCTCCCACCCTGGCCAACTCTCTTCCCAGGCCTCCCAGCTCCCACACTGGCAAATGCTTTCTCAGCCCTACCAGCTCCCAACCTAGCCCATGCTCCCTCCAGCCCTCCCAGCTCCCACCCTGGCCCATGCTCCCTCTAGCCCTTCCAGCTCCCACCCTGGTCCATAATCCCTCCAGCCCTCCAACCCTGGCAAACGCTCTTTCTAGCTCACCCTGGTTCTACTCCCTTCAGCCCTCCCAACTCCCACCCTGGCCAACCCATCCTGGGCCATGCTCCTTCCCACCATAGCCCATGCTCCCTCCAGCCCTCCTTCCCTGGACAATGTTTTTTCCAAGCCTCCCAGCTCCCACCCTGGCCCATGCTCCCTCTAGCCCTTCCAGCTCCCACCCTGGTCCATAATACCTCTAGCCCTCCAACCCTGGCAAACGCTCTTTCTAGCTCACCCTGGTTCTACTCCCTTCAGCCCTCCCAACTCCCACCCTGGCCAACCCATCCTGGGCCATGATCCTTCCCACCATAGCCCATGCTCCCTCCAGCCCTCCTTTCCTGGACAATGCTCTTTCCAAGCCTCCCAGCTCCCACACTGGCCCATGCTTCCTCAGCCCTCCCAGTTCCAACCCTAGCCCATGTTCCCTCCAGCCCTCCCTGCTCCCACCCTAGCCCATGCTCCCTCAAGCCCTCCCAGGTCCCACCCTGGCCCATGCTCTCTCAGCCCTTCCAGCTCCCACCCTGGTCCATGCTCCTTCCAGCCCAATCCGCTCCCAACCTGGCCTATGCTTCCCTCAGCCGTCCCAACTCCAACCTTGTCCCATGCCCACTCCACCCCTCCCAGCTCCCACCCTGGCCCATGCTCCCTCCATGCCCCCCCCCCTCCCAGCTCCCACCCTGGCCCATGCTCCCTTCACCCCTCCCAGCTCCCACCCTGGCCCATGCTCCCTCCAGCCCTCCCAGCTCACACCCTGGCCCATGCTCTTCCTTCCAGCCCTCACAGCTCCCACCCTGGCCCATGCTGCCTCCAGCCCTCCTTCCCTGGCCATTGCGCTCTCAGCCATCCCAGCACCCACCCTAGCACATGCTCCCTCCAGCTTTTCCAGCGCCCACCCTAGCTCATGCTCCCTCCAGCCCTCCCAGCTCCCACCCTGGGCCATGCTCCCTCTAGGCTTTCCTGCTCCCAACCTGGCCCATGCTCCCTCCAGCCCTCCCACCCTGGCCAACACTCTTTCATGCCCACCCTGGTTCTACTCTCTTCAGCCCTCTCAGCTCTCACCCTGGCTAACCCATCCTGGGCCATACTCCTTCCCACCCTAGCCCATGCTCCCTCCAGCCCTCCCACACTGGTCAACACTCTTCAAAGGCCTCCCAGCTCCCACCCTGGCTCATGCTTCCTCAGCACTCCCAGCTCCCACCCTAACACATGCTCCCTCCAGCCCTCCCAGCTCCCACCTGGGTCCATGCTCCCTCCAGCCCTCCCAGCTCCCACCCTAGCCCATGCTCCCTCTAGCCCTTCCAGCTCCCACCCTGGTCCATAATCCCTCCAGCCCTCCAACCCTGGCAAACGCTCTTTCCAGCTCACCCTGGTTCTACTCCCTTCAGCCCTCCCAACTCCCACCCTGGCCAACCCATCCTGGGCCATGCTCCTTCCCACCATAGCCCATGCTCCCTCCAGCCCTCCTTCCCTGGACAATGCTCTTTCCAAGCCTCCCAGCTCCCACACTGGCCCATGCTTCCTCAGCCCTCCCAGTTCCAACCCTAGCCCATGTTCCCTCCAGCCCTCCCAGCTCCCACCCTAGCCCATGCTCCCTCAAGCCCTCCCAGGTCCCACCCTGGCCCATGCTCTCTCAGCCGTTCCAGCTCCCACCCTGGCCAAGCTCCTTCCAGCCCAATCAGCTCCCAACCTGGCCTATGCTTCCCTCAGCCGTCCCAACTCCAACCTTGTCCCATGCCCACTTCACCCCTCCCAGCTCCCACCCTGGCCCATGCTCCCTCCACCCCCCCTCCCAGCTCCCACCCTGGCCCATGCTCCCTTCAGCCCTCCCAACTCCCACCCTGGCCAACCCATCCTGGGCCATGCTCCTTCCCACCCTAGCCCATGCTACCTCCAGCCCTCCTTCCCTGGACAACGCTCTTTCCAAGCCTCCCAGCTCCCACACTGGCCCATGCTTTCTCAGCCCTCCCAGCTCCCACCCTGGCTTATGCTGCCTCCAGCCCTCCCAGCTCCCACCCTGGCCAACACTCCCTCCACCGCTCCCAGCTCCCAACCTGGCCAATGCTCCGTCTAGCCCTTCCAGCTCTCACCCTGGGCCATGCTCCATCCAGCCCCCCACACCCTAGCCCATGCTCCCTCCAGCCCTCCCAGCTCCCACCCTGGCCCATGCTCCCTCTAGCCCTTCCAGCTCCCACCCTGGTCCATAATCCCTCCAGCCCTCCAACCCTGGCAAACGCTCTTTCTAGCTCACCCTGGTTCTACTCCCTTCAGCCCTCCCAACTCCCACCCTGGCCAACCCATCCTGGGCCATGCTCCTTCCCACCATAGCCCATGCTCCCTCCAGCCCTCCTTCCCTGGACAATGCTCTTTCCAAGCCTCCCAGCTCCCACACTGGCCCATGCTTCCTCAGCCCTCCCAGTTCCAACCCTAGCCCATGTTCCCTCCAGCCCTCCCTGCTCCCACCCTAGCCCATGCTCCCTCAAGCCCTCCCAGGTCCCACCCTGGCCCATGCTCTCTCAGCCCTTCCAGCTCCCACCCTGGTCCATGCTCCTTCCAGCCCAATCAGCTCCCAACCTTGCCTATGCTTCCCTCAGCCGTCCCAACTCCAACCTTGTCCCATGCCCACTCCACCCCTCCCAGCTCCCACCCTGGCCCATGCTCCCTCCACGCCCCCCCCCCCCCTCCCAGCTCCCACCCTGGCCCATGCTCCCTTCACCCCTCCCAGCTCCCACCCTGGCCCATGCTCTCTCCAGCCCTCCCAGCTCCCACCCTGGCCCATGCTCCCTCCAGCCCTCCCAGCTCCCACCCTGGCCCATGCTCCCTCTAGGCTTTCCTGCTCCCAACCTGGCCCATGCTCCCTCCAGCCCTCCCACCCTGGACAACACTCTTTCCAACCCACCCTGGTTCTACTCTCTTCAGCCCTCTCAGCTCTCACCCTGGCTAACCCATCCTGGGCCATACTCCTTCCCACCCTAGCCCATGCTCTCTCGAGCCCCTCCCAGCTCCCACCCTGGCCCATGCTCCCTCCACGCCCCCCCCCCCCTCCCAGCTCCCACCCTGGCCCATGCTCCCTTCACCCCTCCCAGCTCCCACCCTGGCCCATGCTCCCTCCAGCCCTCCCAGCTCACACCCTGGCCCATGCTCTTCCTTCCAGCCCTCACAGCTCCCACCCTGGCCCATGCTGCCTCCAGCCCTCCTTCCCTGGCCATTGCGCTCTCAGCCCTCCCAGCACCCACCCTAGCACATGCTCCCTCCAGCTTTTCCAGCGCCCACCCTAGCTCATGCTCCCTCCAGCCCTCCCAGCTCCCACCCTGGGCCATGCTCCCTCTAGGCTTTCCTGCTCCCAACCTGGCCCATGCTCCCTCCAGCCCTCCCACCCTGGCCAACACTCTTTCCTGCCCACCCTGGTTCTACTCTCTTCAGCCCTCTCAGCTCTCACCCTGGCTAACCCATCCTGGGCCATACTCCTTCCCACCCTAGCCCATGCTCCCTCCAGCCCTCCCACACTGGTCAACACTCTTCAAAGGCCTCCCAGCTCCCACCCTGGCTCATGCTTCCTCAGCACTCCCAGCTCCCACCCTAACACATGCTCCCTCCAGCCCTCCCAGCTCCCACCTGGGTCCATGCTCCCTCCAGCTCTCCCAGCTCCCACCCTAGCCCATGCTCCCTCTAGCCCTTCCAGCTCCCACCCTGGTCCATAATCCCTCCAGCCCTCCAACCCTGGCAAACGCTCTTTCCAGCTCACCCTGGTTCTACTCCCTTCAGCCCTCCCAACTCCCACCCTGGCCAACCCATCCTGGGCCATGCTCCTTTCCACCATAGCCCATGCTCCCTCCAGCCCTCCTTCCCTGGACAATGCTCTTTCCAAGCCTCCCAGCTCCCACACTGGCCCATGCTTTCTCAGCCCTCCCAGTTCCAACCCTAGCCCATGTTCCCTCCAGCCCTCCCAGCTCCCACCCTAGCCCATGCTCCCTCAAGCCCTCCCAGGTCCCACCCTGGCCCATGCTCTCTCAGCCCTTCCAGCTCCCACCCTGGCCAAGCTCCTTCCAGCCCAATCAGCTCCCAACCTGGCCTATGCTCCTTCCCACCCTAGCCCATGCTCCCTCCAGCCCTCCCACACTGGTCAACACTCTTCAAAGGCCTCCCAGCTCCCACCCTGGCTCATGCTTCCTCAGCACTCCCAGCTCCCACCCTAACCTATGCTCCCTCCAGCCCTCCCAGCTCCCACCCTGGTCCATGCTCTCCCAGCTCCCACCCTAGCCCATGATCCCGCCAGCCTTTCCAGCTCCAACCCTAGCCCATGCTCCCGCCAGCCTTTCCAGCTCCCACACTGGCCCATGCTCCCTCCAGCTCTCCCAGCTCCCACCCTGGCCCATGCTCTCTTCAGCCCTCCCACCCTAGCCCATGCTCCTTCCAGCCCTCCCACCCTTGCCCATGCTCCTTCCAGCCCAATCAGCTCCCAACCTGACCCATGCTTCCCTCAGCCGTCCCAACTCCCACCTTGGCCCATGCTTCATCCAACCCTCCATCCCTGGCCATTGCTCTCTCAGCCCTCCCAGCTCCCACCCTGGCCCATGCTCCCTCCAGTCTTTCCTGCTCCCACCCTAGCCTATGCTCATTCCAGTCCTCCCACCCTGGCCCATGCTCCCTCCAGCAATACCTTTTGCCACCCAAGTCCATGCTCCCTTCAGCCCTTCCAGCTCCCACCCTGGCCCATGCTCCCTCTAGCCCTCCCACCCTGGCCAACACTCTTTCCAGGCCTCCCAGCTCCCACACTGGCCCATGCTTCCTCAGCCCTCCCAGCTCTCACCCTGGCCTATGCTCCCTCTAGCCCTACCAGCCATCCACCCTGGCCAACGCTCCCTCCAGCCCTCCCAGCTCCCACCCTGGCCAATGCTCCGTCTAGCCCTTCCAGCTCCCACCCTGGGCCATGCTCCATCCAGCCCCCCACACCCTAGCCCATGCTCCCTCCAGCCCTCCCAGCTCCCACCCTGGTCCATGCTCCCTCTAGCCCTTCCAGCTCCCACCCTGGCCCATGCTCCCTCCAGCCCTCCAAACCCTGGCAAACGCTCTTTCCAGCCCACCCTGGTTCTACTCCCTTCAGCCCTCCCAACTCCCACCCTGGCCAACCCATCCTGAGCCATGCTCCTTCCCACCCTAGCCCATGCTACCTCCAGCCCTCCTTCCCTGGACAACGCTCTTTCCAAGCCTCCCAGCTCCCACACTGGCCCATGCTTTCTCAGCCCTCCCAGCTCTCACCCTGGCCTATGCTGCCTCCAGCCCTCCCAGCTCCCACCCTGGCCAACACTCCCTCCACCGCTCCCAGCTCCCAACCTGGCCAATGCTCCGTCTAGCCCTTCCAGCTCTCACCCTGGGCCATGCTCCATCCAGCCCCCTACACCCTAGCCCATGCTCCCTCCAGCCCTCCCAGCTCCCACCCTGGCCCATGCTCCCTCTAGCCCTTCCAGCTCCCACCCTGGTCCATAATCCCTCCAGCCCTCCAACCCTGGCAAACGCTCTTTCCAGCTCACCCTGGTTCTACTCCCTTCAGCCCTCCCAACTCCCACCCTGGCCAACCCATCCTGGGCCATGCTCCTTCCCACCATAGCCCATGCTCCCTCCAGCCCTCCTTCACTGGACAATGCTCTTTCCAAGCCTCCCAGCTCCCACACTGGCCCATGCTTCCTCAGCCCTCCCAGTTCCAACCCTAGCCCATGTTCCCTCCAGCCCTCCCAGCTCCCACCCTAGCCCATGCTCCCTCAAGCTTTCCCAGGTCCCACCCTGGCCCATGCTCCATCCAGCGCCCCATACCCTGGCCCATGCTTCCTCCAGCCCAATCAGCTCCCAACCTGGCCTATGCTTCCCACAGCCGTCCCAACTCCAACCTTGTCCCATGCCCACTTCACGCCTCCCAGCTCCCACCCTGGCCCATGCTCCCTCCACCCCCCCCCCCCCCAGCTCCCACCCTGGCCCATGCTCCCTTCAGCCCTCCCAACTCCCACCCTGGCCAACCCATCCTGGGCCATGCTCCTTCCCACCCTAGCCCATGCTACCTCTAGCCCTCCTTCCCTGGACAACGCTCTTTCCAAGCCTCCCAGCCCCCACACTGGCCCATGCTTTCTCAGCCCTCCCAGCTCCCACCCTGGCCTATGCTGCCTCCAGCCCTCCCAGCTCCCACCCTGGCCAATGCTCCGTCTAGCCCTTCCAGCTCCCACCCTGGCCCATGCTCCATCCAGCGCCCCATACCCTGGCCCATGCTTCCTCCAGCCCTCCCACCCTGGCCAACACTCTTTCCAGACCACCCTGGTTCTGCTCCCTTCAGCCCTCCCAACTCCCACCCTGGCCAACTCATCCTGGGCCATGCACCTTCCCACCCTAGCCCATGCTCCCTCCAGCCCCCCCCACCTTAGACAATGCTCTTTTCAAGCCTCCCAGCTCCCACACTGGCCCATGCTTCCTCAGCCCTTCCAGCTCCCACCCTGGCCCATGCTCCCTCCAGCCCTCCCACCCTGGCAAACGTTTTTTCCAGCCCACCCTGGTTCTGCTCCCTTCAGCCCTCCCAACTCCCACCCTGGCCAACCCATCCTGGGCCATGCTCCTTCCCACCCTAGCCCATGCTCCCTCCAGCCCTCCCACCCTAGACAATGCTCTTTCCAAGCCTCCCAGCTCCCACACTGGCCCATGCTTCCTCAGCCCTCCCAGCTCCAACCCTAGCCCGTGCTCCCTCAAGCCCTCCCAGGTCCCACCCTGGCCCATGCTCTCTCAGCCCTTCCAGCTCCCACCCTGGCCCATGCTCCTTCCAGCCCAATCAGCTCCCAACCTGGCCTTTGCTTCCCTCAGCCGTCCCAACTCCAACCTTGGCTCATGCTTCATCCAGCCATCCATCCCTGGCCATTGCTCTCTCAGCCCTCCCAGCTCCCACCCTGGCCAATGCTCCGTCTAGCCCTTCCAGCTCCCACCCTGGCCCATGCTCCATCCAGCGCCCCATACCCTGGCCCATGCTTCCTCCAGCCCTCCCACCCTGGCCAACACTCTTTCCAGACCACCCTGGTTCTGCTCCCTTCAGCCCTTTCAACTCCCACCCTGGCCAACCCATCCTGGGCCATGCTCCTTCCCACCCTAGCCCATTCTCCCTCCAGCCCTCCCACCTTAGACAATGCTCTTTTCAAGCCTCCCAGCTCCCACACTGGCCCATGCTTCCTCAGCCCTTCCAGCTCCCACCCTGGCCCATGCTCTCTCCAGCCCTCCCACCCTGGCAAACGTTCTTTCCAGCCCACCCTGGTTCTGCTCCCTTCAGCCCTCCCAACTCCCACCCTGGCCAACCCATCCTGGGCCATGCTCCTTCCCACCCTAGCCCATGCTCCCTCCAGCCCTCCCACCCTAGACAATGCTCTTTCCAAGCCTCCCAGCTCCCACACTGGCCCATGCTTCCTCAGCCCTCCCAGCTCCAACCCTAGCCCGTGCTCCCTCAAGCCCTCCCAGGTCCCACCCTGGCCCATGCTCTCTCAGCCCTTCCAGCTCCCACCCTGGCCCATGCTCCTTCCAACCCAATCAGCCCCCAACTGGCCTATTCTTCCCTCAGCCGTCCCAACTCCAACCTTGGCTCATGCTTCATCGAGCCCTCCATCCCTGGCCATTGCTCTCTCAGCCCTCCAGAGACCACCCTAGCACATGCTCCCTCCAGCTTTTCCAGCGCCCACCCTAGCCCATGCTCCATCCAGCCCTCCCAGCTCCCACCCTGACCCATGCTCCCTCTAGCCTTTCCTGCTCCCACCCTGGCCCATGATCCCTCCAGCCATCCCACCCTGGCCAACACTCTTTCCAGCCCACCCTGGTTCTACTCTCTTCAGCCCTCACAGCTCCCACCCTGGCCAACCCATCCTGGGCCATGCTCCTTCCCACCCTAGCCCATGCTCCCTCCAGCCCTCCCACACTGGTCAACACTCTTTAAAGGCCTCCCAGCTCCCACCCTGGCTCATGCTTCCTCAGCACTCCCAGCTCCCACCCTAACCCATGCTTCCTCCAGCCCTCCCAGCTCCCACCTGGGTCCATGCTCCCTCCAGCTCTCCCAGCTCCCACCCTAGCCCATGATCCTGCCAGCCTTTCCAGCTCCAACCCTAGCCCATGCTCCCGCCAGCCTTTCCAGCTCCCACCCTGGCCCATGCTCCCTCCAGCCCTCCCAGCTCCCACCCTGGCCCATGCTCTCTTCAGCCCTCCCACCCTAGCCCATGCTCCTTCCAGCCCTCCCACCCTTGCCCATGCTCCTTCCAGCCCAATCAGCTCCCAACCTGACCCATGCTTCCCTCAGCCGTCCCAACTCCCACCTTGGCCCATGCTTCATCCAACCCTCCATCCCTGGCCTTTGCTCTCTCAGCCCTTCCAGCTCCCACCCTGGCCCATGCTCCCTCTAGCCCTCCCACCCTGGCCAACACTCTTTCCAGGCCTCCCAGCTCCCACCCTGGCCCATGCTCCCTCCAGCCCTCCCACCCTGGCAAATGCTCTTTCCAGCCCACCCTGGTTCTACTCCCTTCAGCCCTCCCAACTCCCACCCTGACCAACCCATCCTGGGCCATGCTCCTTCATACCCTAGCCCATGCTCCCTCCAGCCCTCCCACCCTGGACAATGCTCTTTCCAAGCCTCCCAGCTCCCACACTGGCACATGCTTTCTCAGCCCTCCCAGCTCCAACCCTAGCCCGTGCTCCCTCAAGCCCTCCCAGGTCCCACCCTGGCCCATGCTCTCTCAGCCCTTCCAGCTCCCACCCTGGTCCATGCTCCCTCTAGCCCTCTCACCCTGGCCAACACTCTTTCCAGGCCTCCCAGCTCCCACCCTGGCCCATGCTCCCTCCAGCCCTCCCACCCTGGCAAACGCTCTTTTCAGCCCACCCTGGTTCTACTCCCTTTAGCCCTCCCAACTCCCACCCTGGTCAACCCATCCTGGGCCATGCTCCTTCCCACCATAGCCCATGCTCCCTCCAGCCCTCCCACCCTGGACAATGCTCTTTCCAAGCCTCCTAGCTCCCACACTGGCCCATGCTTTCTCAGCCCTCCCAGCTCCAACCCTAGCCCGTGCTCCCTCAAGCCCTCCCAGGTCCCACCCTGGCCCATGCTCTCTCAGCCCTTCCAGCTCCCACCCTGGCCCATGCTGCTTCCAGCCCAATCAGCTCCCAACCTGGCCTATACCTGGCCTGGCCTCAGCTGTCTCAACTCCAACCTTGGCTCATGCTTCATCCAGCCCTACATCCCTGGCCATTGCTCTCTCAGCCCTCCCAGCGCCCACCCTAGCACATGCTCCCTCCAGCTTTTCCAGCGCCCACCCTAGCCCATGCTCCCTCCAACCCTCCCAGCTCCCACCCTGGCCCATGCTCCCTCTAGCCTTTCCTGTTCCCACCCTGGTCTATGCTCCCTCCCGCCCTCCCACCCTGGCCAACCCTCTTTCTAGCCCCCCCTGGTTCTACTCTCTTCAGCCCTTCCAGCTCCCACCCTGGCCAACCCATCCTGAGCCATGCTCCTTCCCACCCTAGTCCATGCTCCCTCCCTGGCCCATGCTCCCTCTAGCCCTCCCACCCTGGCCAACACTCTTTCCAGGCCTCCCAGCTCCCACACTGGCCCATGCTTCCTCAGCCCTCCCAGCTCCCACCCTGGCCAAAGCTCCCTCCAGCCCTCCCAGCTCCCACCCAGGCCAATGCTCCGTCTAGCCCTTCCAGCTCCCATCCTGGCCCATTCTCCATCCAGCCCCCCACACCCTGGCCCATGCTCCCTCTAGCCCTCCCACCCTGGCCAACACTCTTTACAGGCCTCCCAGCTCCCACACTAGCCTAAGCTTCCTCAGCCCTCCCAGCTCCCACCCTGGCCTATGCTCCCTCTAGCCCTCCCACCCTGGCCAACACTCTTTGCAGGCCTCCCAGCTCCCACCCTGGCCCATGCTCCCTCCAGCCCTCCCACCCTGGCAAACGCTCTTTCCAGCTCACCCTGGTTCTACTCCCTCCAGCCCTCCCACCCTGACCAACACTCTTTCTAGCCCACCCTGGTTCTACTCTCTTCAGCCCTTCCAGCTCCCACCCTGGCCAACATATCCTGAGCCATGCTCCTTCCCACCCTAGTCCATGCTCCCACCCTGGCCCATGCTCCCTCTAGCCCTCCCACCCTGGCCAACACTCTTTCCAGGCCTCCCAGCAACCACACTGGCCCATGCTTCCTCAACCCTCCCAGCTCCCACCCTGGCCAACGCTCCCTCCAGCCCTCCCAGCTCCCACCCTGGCCAATGCTCCGTCTAGCCCTTCCAGCTCCCACCCTGGCCCATGCTCCATCCAGCCCCCCACACCCTGGCCCATGCTCCCTCTAGCCCTCCCACCCTAGCCAACACTCTTTACAGGCCTCCCAGCTCCCACACTGGCCCATGCTTCTTCAGCCCTCCCAGCTCCCTCCCTGGCCTATGCTCCCTCTAGCCCTCCCACCCTGGCCAACACTCTTTGCAAGCCTCCCAGCTCCCACCCTGGCCCATGCTCCCTCCAGCCCTCCCACCCTGGCAAACGCTCTTTCCAGCCCACCCTGGTTCTACTCCCTCCAGCCCTCCCACCCTGACCAACACTCTTTCTAGCCCACCCTGGTTCTACTCTCTTCAGCCCTTCCAGCTCCCACCCTGGCCAACCCATCCTGAGCCATGCTCCTTCCCACCCTAGTCCATGCTCCCACCCTGGCCCATGCTCCCTCTAGCCCTCCCACCCTGGCCAACACTCTTTCCAGGCCTCCCAGCTCCCACACTGGCCCATGCTTCCTCAGCCCTCCCAGCTCCCACCCTGGCCAACGCTCCCTCCAGCCCTCCCAGCTCCCACCCTGGCCAATGCTCCGTCTAGCCCTTCCAGCTCCCACCCTGGCCCATGCTCCATCCAGCCCCCCACAACCTGGCCCATGCTCCCTCTAGCCCTCCCACCCTGGCCAACACTCTTTACAGGCCTCCCAGCTCCCACACTGGCCCATGCTTCCTCAGCCCTCCCAGCTACCACCCTGGCCTATGCTCCCTCTAGCCCTCCCAGCTCCCACCCTGGCCAACGCTCCCTCATGCCCTCCTAGCTCCCAGCCTGGCCCATGCTCCCTCCAGCCCTTCCAGCTCCCACCCTGGCCCATGCTCCCTCCAGTCCTCCCACCCTGGCAAACGCTCTTTCCAGCCCACCCTGGTTCTGCTCCCTTTCCCACCGTAGCCCATGCTCCCTCTCGCCCTCCCACCCTGGACAATGCTCTTTCCAAGCCTCCCAGCTCCCACACTGGCCCATGCTTCCTCAGCCCTCCCAGCTCCAACCCTAGCCTGTGTTCCCTCAAGCCCTTCCACACTGGCCAATGCTTTTTAAAGCCCACCTTGGTTCTACTCCCTTCAGCCCTCCCAACTCCCACCCTGGCCCATGCTCCCTCAGCACTCCCAGCTCCCACCCTGGCCCATGCTCTCTTCAGCCCTCCAAGCCTCCCACCCTGGCCCATGCTCCTCGCAGCCCAATCAGCTCCCAACCTGGCCCATGCTTCCCTCGGCCGTCCCAACTCCTACCTTGGCCCATGCTTCATCCAGCCCTCCATCCCTGGCCATTGCTCTCTCAGCACTCCAAGCTCCCACCCTGGTCCATGCTCCATCCAGACTTTCCTGTGCCCACCCCCTAGCCCATGCTCCTTCCAGCCCTCCCACCCTTGCCAACGCTCTTTCCAGGCCACCCTGGTTCTACTCCCTTCAGCCCTCCCAGCTCCCACCCTGTCCAACCGATCCTGGGCCAAGCTCCTTCCCACCCTAGGCCATGCTCCCTCCAGCCCTCCCACACTGGCCAACACTCTTCCCAGGCCTCTCAGCTCCCACCCTGGCTCCTACTCTCTCAGAACTCCTATCTCCCACCCTGGCCTATGCTCCCTCCAACCCTCCCAGCTCCCACCCTAGCCCATGCTCCCTCCAGGACTCCCAGCACTCACCCTTGCCCATGCTCCCCTCCAGCCCTCCCAGGTCCCACCCGGGCCCATGCTCCCTCTAGCCCTTCCAGCTCCCACCCTGGCCCATGCTCCCTCCAGCCCTCCCACCCTGGCAAACGCTCTTTCCAGCCCACCCTGGTTCTACTCCCTTCAGCCCTCCCAGCTCCCACCCTGGCCAACCCATCCTGGACCATGCTCCTTCCCACCATAGCCAATGCTCCCTCCGGCCCTCCCACAACAGCCAATGCTCTTTCCAAGCCTCCCAGCTTCCACAATGGCCCATGCTTCCTCAGCCCTCCCAGCTCCAACCTTAACCCATGTTCCCTCCGGCCCTCCCAGCTCCCAACCTAGCCCATGCTCCCTCAAGCCCTCCCAGGTCCCACCCTGACCCATGCTCCCTCCAGCCCCCCCCAACTCCCACCCTGGCCCATGCTCCCTTCAGCCCTCCCAGCTCCCACCCTGGCCAACCCATCCGGGCCAAGCTCCTTCCCACCCTAGGCCATGCTCCCTCCAGCCCTTCCACACTGGCCAACACTCTTCCTAGACCTCCCAGCTCCCACCTGGCTCATGCTTCTTCAGCACTCCCAGCTCCCACCCTTGCCCATGCTCCCTCTAGCCCTCCCAGCTCCCACCCTAACCCATGCTCCCTCCAGGACTCCCAGCTCCCACCCTAGCCCATGCTCCCTACAGCCCTCCCAGCTCTGGACCCTGGCCCATGCTCCCTCTAGCCCTTCCAGCTCCCACCTGGGCCCATGCACCTTCCAGCCCTCCCAGCTCCCCCCTAGCGCATGCTCCCCTCAGCCCTCCCACACTGGGCAACGCTTTTTAAAGCCCACCCTGGTTCTACTCCCTTCAGCCCTCCCAGCTCCCACCCAGGCCAACCCATCCTGCACCATGCTCCTTCCCACCCTAGCCCATGCTCCCTCCAGCCCTCCCACCCTGGCCAACGCTCTTCCAGGCCTCCCAGCTCCCCACTGGCCCATGTTACCTCCAGCCCTCCCAGCTCCTTCCCTAGACAATGCTCCCTCATGCCCTCCCAGTTCCCACCCTTGCCCATGCTCTCTCAGCATTTCCAGCTCCCAACCTGGCCCATGCTTCCCTCAGCCGTCCCAACTCCAACTTGGCCCATGCTTCATCCAGCCCTCCATCCCTGGCCATTGCTCTCTCAGCCCTCCTAGCTCTCACCCTTGCCCATGCTCCCCTCAAGCCCTTCCAGCTCCCACCCTGGCTCATGCTCTCTCTTGCCCTTCCAGCTCCAACCGTGGCCCATGCTTCCTCCTGCCCTTCCACCCTCGCTAACACTCTTTCTAGCCCACCCTGGTTCTACTCCCTATAGCCCTCCCAGCTCCCACCCTGGCCAACCCATCCTGGGCCATGCTCCTTCCCACCATAGCCAATGCTCCCTCCAGCCCTCCCACCCGGGCCAATGCTCTTTCCAAGCCTCCCAGCTCCCACACTGGCCCATGCTTCCTCAGCCCTCCCACCTCCAACCCTAGCCCATGTTCCCTCCAGCCCTCCCAGCTCCCACCCTAGCCCATGCTCCCTCAAGCCCTCCCAGGTCCCATCCTGACCCATGCTCCCTCCAGCCCTCCCACTCTGGTCCATGCTCCCTTCAGCCCTCCCAGCTCCCACCCTTGCCAACCCATCCTGGGCCAAGCTCCTTCCTACCCTCCCAGCTCCCACCCTGGCTCATGCTTCCTCAGCACTCCCAACTCCAACCCTAACCCATGCTCCCTCCAGCACTCCCAGCTCCCACCTAGGCCCATGCTCCCTCCAGTCCACCCAGCTCCCAACCGGGACCATGCTCCCTCCAGCCCCCCCAGCTCCTATCTAGGCCCATGCTCCCTCCAGCCCTCCCACCCTGGCCCATGCTCCCTCCAGCCCTCCCAACTGTGGCACATGCTTCATCAGCCTTGCCAGCTCCCACCCTGGCCCATACTCCCTCCAACCCTACTAACCTTGTCCACCCCCCTGGCCAGCCCTCCCAAACTGGCCCAAGCTCCATTAGGCCCCCCGCCACCCAAGCCCATGCTCCCTCCAACTCTCCCACCCTGGCCCATGCTCTCTCCAGCTCTCCCAGCTCCCCACTGGCCCATGCTTCCTCAGCCCTCCCCACTCCCACCCTAGCCCATGCTCCCTCTGGCCCTCCCACCCTGGCCCATGCTCCCTCCAGGACTCCCAGCTCCCACCCTGGCCCATGCTCCTTCCAGCCCTCCCACACTGGCCAACACTCTTCCCAGGCCTCCCAGCTCCCACCCTGGCTCATGCTTCCTCAGCACTCCCAACTCCAACCCTAACCCATGCTCCCTCCAGCACTCCCAGCTCCCACCTAGGCCCATGCTCCCTCCAGTCCCCCCAGCTCCCACCTGGGACCATGCTCCCTCCAGCCCCCCCAGCTCCCATCTAGGCCCATGCTCCCTCCAGCCCTCCCACCCTGGCCCATGCTCCCTCCAGCCCTCCCAACTGTGGCACATGCTCTCTCCAGCTCTCCCAACCTAGTCCACCAACCCACCCTGGCCCATACTCCCACCAGCCCAACCAGCTCCTACCCTAGCCCTTGCTTCCCTCAGCTCTCAAATCTTGACCCATGCTTCATCCAGCCCTCCAACCCTGGCCAATGCTCCCTCAACACGCCCAGCTCCCATCCTGGCCAAAGCTTCATCCAGCCCTCCAACCCTGGCCAATGCTCCCTCAACACGCCCAGCTCCCACCCTGGCCCATGCTCCCTCCAGCCCTCCTAACTGTGGCACATGCTTCATCAGCCTTGCCAGCTCCCACCCTGGCCCATACTCCCTCCAACCCTACTAACCTTGTCCACCCCCCTGGCCAGCCCTCCCAAACTGCCCCAAGCTCCATTAGGCCCCCCGCCACCCAAGCCCATGCTCCCTCCACCCATGCTTCCTCCAGCCCTCCCACACTAGCCCATGCTCCCTCCAACTCTCCCACCCTGGCCCATGCTCTCTCCAGCTCTCCCAACCCAATCCACCAACCCAGGCACATGCTTCTCTGCTGGCCCATGTTCCCCCACTCAGGCCTCCCAACTCCCACCCGGCCCTGCTCCCTTCAGCCCTCCCAGCTCCAGCCCTCCCTGCTCCCACCCTGGCCATGCTCCCTCTAGCCCTTCCAACTCCCATCCTGGCCCAAGCTCCCTCCGGCCCTCCCACCCTGGCCCATGCTCCCTCCAGGACTCCCAGCTCCCACACTGGCCCATGCTTCCTCCAGCCCTCCCACACTGGCCAACACTCTTCCCAGGCCTCCCAACTCCCACCCTGGCTCATGCTTCTTTAGCACTCCCAGCTCCAACCCTAACCCATGCTATCTCCAGCACTCCCAGCTCCCACCTGGAAGAATGCTCCCTCCAGTCCCCCCAGCTCCCATCCGGGCCCATGCTCCCTCCAGCCCCCCCAGCTCCCACCCTCGCCCATGCTCCCTCCAGCCGGCCCAGCTCCCTCCCTGGCCCATGCTCCCTCTAGCCCTTCCAGCTCCCACTCTGGCCCATGCTCCCTACAGCCCTCCCACCCGGGCCCATGCTCCCTCCAGCCCTCCCAGCTCCCACACTAGGCCATGCTCCAGCCCTCCCACCCAGGCCCATGCTCCCTCTAGCCCTTCCAGCTCCCACTCTGGCCCATGCTCCCTTCAGCCCTTCCAACTCCCACACTAGCCCATGCTCCCTCCACCCATGCTTCCTAAGCCCTCCCACACTAGCCCATGCTCCCTCCACCCCTCCCATCCTGACCCATGCTCCCTCCAGCCCTCCCAGCTCCCACCCTAGCCCATGCTCTCTCCAGCCCTCCCAGCTCCCACCCTGGCCCATGCTCCCTCCACCCTGGCCCATGCTCCCACCAGCCCAATCAGCCCTTCCAGCTCCCATCCTAGCCCATGCTCCCTCCAGCCCTCCCACACTGGCCCATGCTCTTTCCAGATCGCCCAGCTCCAACACTGGCCCATGCTCCTCAGCTCTCCCAACTTCCCACCCTTGCCCATGCCCCTCAGCCCTACTAGCTGCCACCCTGGCCCATGCCCCCTCAGCCCTCCCAGCTGCCACCCTGGCCCATGCCCCATCAGCCCTCCCAGCTCCCACCCTGGCCCATTCTCATTCTAGCCCATGCCCCCTCTCTCTTCTCCCCTCTCTGCCTCTCTATCTCTTTCCCTCCCTCTCTCTGCCTACCTCCCTCGCTTTCCGTCACTCTGTTTCTTACTCTCTCTCTCTCTCCCACAAACCCACAACCACACATAAATAAGAGTCCAAAGGGGCAAGGTGGTCTGTGGATCATGACCGTCAAAAAATGACGGCAATGAAATTGTAAGGTAGCTAATGCTGTTTGGTGTGTAATAAAAAAATATGTAATACATTAATAAATGAATATACTTTACCTATTTTGAAGCATTGTGTTGAAGAGCTGCAATCTGTTTTGATGTTGCTGCAGCATTAGTGGTGTGGAGCTGCTGTGTAAGCGTGCTGAATGTGTGCAGTGTAATACTGTGCGTGCGCGAGACCAAACCGTTAGCATAGTCGTGTACTTCTGCATTGGCGTAAAATGGCGGGTAATGTGTGGTATGCGTCTTAGCGGAATATCCGTAGGTCTTTTGTGGTGTTTTGCGAGTTTCTTGTGGTGTTTTGCGTGTTTAGAGTGCTGTAGCCTCGTTTTCGTTTTTTTCGTCAGCCATTTTTTCTCTCGCTTAGCGATTTTATTAGTGTCTAAAGTGTTTTATTTTTATTTAAATGAAGGTGTAACTTGTTTTTTTGGGTGCTGGATGGTTCCTCTTGCTGTAGGTAAGCTTTTTATGTGTGTGTTGTGTGTATTTATTGTGTTTTAAATGTTTGTATGTCGGCGTGTTGCGTCCGATGTTTGCGAGGTCGTAATGTCTGGTAACGTGTCTCGTATGGTGTTTGCGTGTGTAGCCTTGTTTTCGTTTTGTTCGGGGGCCATTTTAAATCTCGCTTAGCAAATTTTTTAGTGTCTAAACTCTTTTATTTTGAGTAAAATGAATGTGTAAGTTGCATTTTTGAGGTCCTGGATGCTACCTCTTGCTGTAGGTAAGCTTTTTATGTATGTGCTGTGTGTATGTATTGTGGTTTGGATTTTGTAATGTTCGCGAGTTGCGTCCGAGTGTTGTGAGGCCGTAATGCGTGTGAACGTGTGTCGTATGTTGTTTGCGTTGCTCGTAAAATTTAGCGAGTGTCGTAATTTGTGTGTCGTGTTATTTGTGTTGCGACGTGAAGTTTTGGAGGGACGCAGTTGCTGGCATGGAGCACCTCGGCGCTCCATGCCAGCAACTGAGGCCCTCGCCCAGTGCCCTCGCATCGCGAGGGCCGCGGCTCGCGTATGTGATAGCTGCTAATGTTGTTAGCTTGTTACAGTACATACATACTTACAATATATACCATTATGTAAGTTTTTTTCTTGAACTACAGTGACCATTTCTGACATTAATTAGCCTCTGTGGACAATTACTCACCATATTTGTATGTGTTTAATTAAGTGAATGGTCATTAGGGATAACCACTTCAAGTATAAATTCGGAAACTTTCTCATGTTGGACCCAATTAATGGAAATGATAGCAACTTGTTTCCTATTGATTGCTACTTAGTAGAGCTAATCTGTAAAGTTTTCATTACTGCATGGATTTTCACGTTGCAATTGGTTAGAAATTAAAGTGTATTGATTAGAACACTGTAGGAAACATGTGAGCTGTGAATTCGGAAGCCAAGTGGAAAATGTATGTTAAAAAGGCATTTGCAAATTAACCTGGTGGCTGCATTTGTTTTGGTGATAAATGTAGGTTAGCTAATGAGATCAGGCGCTCATCGCCAGTGTCGCGGGACAGGCTTGTTCTCTCTCATCTCCCCTCTGCCTCTCTCTCTCTCTCTCATCTCTGCCTCTCTCTCATCTCTGCCTCCCCCAGTGACCGGAACTTACCTCGCATCACCCCTGCCGAGGCCCGTACCTGATTACCTAGAAACCCTGCCAGTAGCATGCAGCCCGTACCTGGTTCCAAACCCTGGCAGTAGCTTGCGGCCCGTACTCACGTCTTGCGCAGAGTACGGCGCTGCTAGCAGGGTTGCATCCAGGTATGAGACACAGGGGAGGGAGAGGAGGGGAAAGGCAAAGGAGACACAAGGGAGGGAGAGGTGGGAAAAGAGGGAGAAAGGAGACAGAGGGGGAACGGAGGCACAAGGTAGGGAGGGGGGGAAGGAGACACAGGGGAGGGAGAGGGGGAAATGAAACATGAGGGGGAGAACGGGAGAGCAGGAAAGGAGGTATAGGAGAGGGGGGAAGACACAAGGGAGGGAGAGGAGGGTGGAAAGAAGACACAAGGGAGGGAGAGGAGGTGAGAAAGGAGACACAAGAGAGGGAGAGAAGGGGGAAAAGGAGACATAAGGGAGGGAGATGTGGGTGAAAAAGAGAGACAAGGGAGGGAGAGAAGGGGGGACTGAAAGGAGACCCACGGGAGGGGGAGGTGGGGGGAAGCAAGGGCGGGGGAAATGAGACACAAGGGAGGAAGTACACAGGGGGATTGACTCGTGATGAGCGCCGATGATGCTCACATTGAGTGGCAAACAGCATTGCCAGGCTCAAAAAAATGTTCCCGTCATTTTTGACGGGCAATTTCCTAGTAATTATAATAATACGTCCTCATCACATATATAGTTGTCAGTTGGCACGTTTACGATGTTGGTCACGCAATCACATATATAGCTGTCAGTGTTGGGGGCGTTTGCAATGTTGGTCATACCTCACGCAGCGAGGGACGCAACTGCTCGCCTCGTGAAGGGAGTAGAGCAGTTAGGCCCACGTGACCAACACTCGACGGGGGCTGCAATAAGCGCCAAAGGTGCTCATTGTACGGCCCCTGGAGCGGGATGCGCATGCACAATGCGTGGATTGATCCAGAAAGTAGTTTTGGCCAAGGGATGGAAGCCGCAGAGGAGGAGAAAATGTGAGTGCGGCGCTGATAGCAGGGTAGCATCCAGGTATGAGACACAGGGGAGGGAGAGGAGGGGGGAGAGAAAGGAGACAAAAGGGCGGGAGAGGAGGGCCAAAGTAGACACTATTCTTTTGGATGAATATCCTTTTGGATGGTTCCAGCCAAGGAGCTCATTACACTGCAAGCCTCGTGAAGCGAGGCGAGCAGTTGAGGCACGCAAGACTTTGTGGCATGCGGACTTAGGCTGCAATGATCGCGAGGCACGCAGTTGGTTCAAACACGTAACTCGAAAACACTGAAAGACCACCAACAAAAATGTACAAGAAATAATACCACACTCACACACAGCACAGGGGGAGAGAAAAGAAGGCTGGGGGTTTAGTTGGAAACTAATTGGAGCCATATTTTGCGTTTTTCGTTGCTCGTAAATCAGCTAAGCGAGGGAAAAAAATGGCGGCCGAAAAAAAACATAAAAATGTAGAAACAGGATAAAAACGAGGCTCAGCAATACCAGGCACATAGGACTTACAAAATACACAACGCCGAAGACACTAACACTTACACGAACAACGACAGTCAGCGCCAATGGTGCCACACATTGTGTATCAAACAGCATTGCCAGCCTTACAATTTTATTCCTGTCATTTTTGACCGGCAATTTCCTAGTGTTAAAAAATTGCAATGCGAGGCGAGCTGTCGAGGTACGCAACTGCGAGGGCCGTGGGATTTTTAGGCTGCAAAGAGTGCCAAAGGCACTCATCGCGAGGCCCTCAGGACTTTCAAACAGCCTAGACATGAGCACAGAAGGCACTAATGTTGATGGCTGCGAAAGAAAGAAATAGTAACACACTCACACACAACACAGGGGGAGAGCCAGGAATCCTGTGAGTGAGGTTGCAAGCGAATTTGAGCACTATTTGTCGTTTTTTGTCGATCGAAAATCGGCTAAGCAAGGAAAAAAATGGAGGACAAAAAAACGTAAAAATTCTGAAACAGGATGAAAATGAGGCTGAGCAACGCCAGGCACGCGGGACTTAAAATAACACACACGAAGAATGCGGGACTTAGAAAATACACAACAGCGAAACCAGTAACACACGAACAACACCAGGCACGCAGTACTTTACAAATAATACCAAAGGCAGCCAGCGTGTAACAAGCAAAGATTCAGCAGACACACAGAGGAGAAAGACACAGGGAAGGGACAGGGGGAGATGCTGGAAAGAGACACATGGCAAGCTTAAGGTTAACGAGGCCTGCAATGAGCGTTGAAGCCATTGGCAAGTAGCTAGTGAGCTAAATATAAAGTAGTCCAAAGCAATGATGTTGATCTTTTCTGAACACTGAGTCCGGGGACTAAAACAACAGCCTGTACTGGATGATAAGAGCAATTAGAGTAATACGCCATTAAAGATAAATGAATGTGTGAATTATAAATTGTGTACAGAGGATGTCCTATTTGGTTCTGGAGAGATATTCTGCATTATGTATGGAATACAGGAGAGAGCAGGAAGAAACAATAAGAAACATGGAAAATAGAGACCAGTCTGGACAAGTTGTGTAAAACACACAAGTCTCCTGATTTAGATAAAGGTATTTGTGTCTTGTCCAATAGCTTATAAACCAGAAGGCATTGACCTTGTGAGACAAAAGGGTGATCGGAGGCTATGTATTCTAGTAGAAGACAGTGGTGGGTTCCATGGTAGGACTGGGTGACTATAGGCACAGGTGGTAAATAGGGAAGAGATAAGCAACTAGAACAGTTCAGTAATTATGGCAGGATGCTGACAAGCATGGTCTGAAACAAGACTAGAAGACTGAGATTGGGATTTACAGAGAACTGAGTCAAGGGGCAAGTATCAAAGCTGAGTGTAGCTCATAATAGGCAAGCTATTAGTAGGGAAGCGGAGGGAGAGGAGGGGGAACGGAGACAGAGGAGGGGGAATGGAGACACAAGGGAGAGGGGGGGACACAGGGGGGGGAGAGGGGGAAAGGAGACACTAGGGGGGGAAGGGAGAGGGGAAAGGAGACACGAGGGGGAAGGGAGAGAAGGGGGAAAGGAGACACAGGGAAGGGATATGGGGAAAGGAGGTATAGGAGAGGGGGGAAATGACACAAGGGATGGAGAGGAGGGAGAAAGAAGACACAAGGGAGGGAGAGGAGGGGGAACGGAGACAGAGGAGGGGGAATGGAGACACAAGGGAGGGAGACAAGGGCTGCAATGAGCGGCAAAGGCACTCAGCAGCGCTCATCGCGAGACATGCATGGAGGACTTTAAAACAGATTGAAGACGTAGCTCA